>CM034155.1:629363285-629880785 GCA_019776745.2 Taxus chinensis
AAAGTATACTATCAAAAGTCAAACACAAACAAAAAAGACATGATATCATTTGGCATGTCCCCTATCCTAGTTGAAAGCTCAAACTCCACAGCTAGCCTTGTCACTGAGCTTGAGGTCTTTTGGAGTGCAGTAGATTTTTTCGACTACGATAAGAGGCTACATATCTATCATTAGTGCCCCTGCCTTTTCAAGGCAATACCTAATCCTCGTAGTAGGCATATGGTCCCTTAAGTGAGGTTCTAAGGAATGGGGAACACCTCATGAAAAGGTAGAAACCTTTACTTTTCTTGCATCTCTTAGACTGACATGGGATATCATTATGCTTCACTAATTTGCCCATGGCAAAACTTAAATGTTTGGGTTCCTTCACACCTTGATATCAAAAACTATTTGTCATGTTGGTTTGATTAAAATGCCCATTTCAGTAAAGGACTTGTTTTCACCTAGGTGGCACCTATTTTCCTCCTGTTTTCATCACTTCCCCTTGTGAAACAAACTAATTTCAAGATTTTCCCATCTTCTTTGCACCCCTTCCTCCATCTCTTTTCGGAACATGTTAGCATTCGATAGGCATTAGGGTTTAAGGACATTCCTTTATACCATCCCTACTTCAGTATCTTCTGCATCTGTGGGCTTTCAATATGCTCTCTCTAAATCATTATTATCTTCGTCCTCGTCTTTTTCTTAGATATGTTTATAGATTCTAAGTGTCACATTCTAGTGATTCATTAGTTACAGGCCTGCTAGATCTATTGATTAATTTCCCAACTAGCACTTTATGACATTTTCCCAAGTTCCTCCATAACTGATTTAGTCTTCCCTTATAAGGCTATCTGGACCAAATCTAGTCCGTTTATTGTATTATTTATCTCTTATTTACAAGCCTACTGGTTCAGTTGATTAGTTTCCCAACTAGCACCTTTTTGACGCTATTTAGGTTCTTTCAGACCCGACCTAGACCTTAATACCATATTACTTCCAAGCCTTCTAGATCAGTTAATTTACTTCCCAGCTTGCACCTTTTTGATATTTTACTAGGTTTCACCTAGACGTAATTTAGACTTCCCTTTATAAGATTATCCCGAGTTGACCTAGACCTTTGTTTCGCCTATTTTGCTCCCTACTTTCCAGGCCTACTAGATCGGTTGATTAATTTGCTAACACACATTTTTTTGATTCCATATGCTATCCGAACCTGCCCTAGCCACCTTCCATAGACCTGTCCTAGCACCCTCCTATGAGCTCTTTTCCCATATATTTTGACTCAAATGTGGACAATTGCATTGTTATCCTCTCCTATTACTCGTGCCATTAGGGTTCCTAAGCATATTTGTGCCCTCCACAATTGAGACAAGAGGTAACATGCGTTCACTTTTGTGCAAAGGTCGGTCGAGGTAAGTATATTTCAATTGGTTGAGTTTATATTTTTATCATATTTTTTATTACTTCATTTACAGTGATTTCCTTTTGATTTTGGTATACCGTGTTTCTTTCCTGAAGGCCATCTCACATTACACTATTGTGACATGTAATAATCTTCAATTGGGACATTTGCATACACCTTAATTTTTGCTCTTACTAATGATTTCTCTTTGTAGGTTGTTGCCACACTAATCACGTTGAGTGTGTGCCTTAAGGGGTATCAACAGGACCACGGTTGGTCTCGTTAACAAATACTGGTGAGAGAGTCGAGGTGTGCGGCATCACCCTAGCATGCCTCCTCGCCACCATCCTACTACTTTACTTATTATCCTTTGACTACACTCTTAAGACCACTCGATATCCTCAATATTATTACCTTCACACTTGCCTATGACACCTTCAAGTCCTCTTCAAATACCCTACATACCTGCTCCAAGTGTTTGCTCTACCTCCATTCTCATTCCTCCCCTTTCCTTTATGTCAGATTATATGTAATCGACGACATCAACCCTGATTGATGTTGTCTAGCATTTTTTTTACAGTCCACCAGCTAAGAGAGTTTATGGCTTCGGGTTATACTCTCCTATAAATTGATGTGTTATTGTTGTCATTTCTATAATATCATCATCACATAGTTTGCTCTACTGTCACTCGTGAATCAACCCTTTAAGGTTTAAGAGGTTAAGGGTTTAGTGAAGCTTATATTTGGAGGTCTACTTCAAAGCATTGGGGTACTAGGAGGAACAAGAATAGGCGTTGCACTAGCAAGGTCTACCAAGTCTTTAAAGTCCCCAACTTTGGTCTACTTATGTCTTCTACCTATCCCTACAGTGATCCGCCCACGACAACTCTCTCATTACGTGCTACTAACCCTAAGAGATTAATGTGCCAATAACCTAACCTTTCTCTTTCCTTTATGTTGGTATGGTAGATTACGTTTACTAGGATAAAGTAGCATATCTTTTTCTATTGCAATATCCTATTACCGCCCTTGCCTATTATGCGCCACGTGGCATTACAACCCTTGATTAATGCATCTTATAGCACTTTCTTATTACCCCTTTGTTCTTACAATTTAAGGATTCTAGTAAGATCTCATCCCTTATCCTAGACATAGGTTTTCGACCCTTATGCCTTTGATAGAGTGTGCATTACTATCCTCTAGATCCACGATTATTATGCCACTTCATATTCTATTTGTGGCCTTTGCTGTTGCATGGTCTTCTACTTATATCATAATTTATATTTTGAAAAGAGAAAGAGGATGATCATATTGACCATCTTAGCTAGCATACATCTCCACAATATAGAGTATCATGTCCCCATAAGACACTCACCTTTAAGGCCAGGTTTTAGATCCTCACACCATATTAACTCCCAAAGGTCCTCCATAATCCTTCAGCCTCACTAAAGGAGCAAAACAAAGCTAATGTTTTTGTAGAGCACCCGGCAACAATATACACCACCATTAAAGTGTTTCTCCACCAAACTTGAGCAAAACATCAAGTCCTACTCAACAGATGTAGCATCATACTGGCCATTGTGTACAAAACTTTCAGCCTAGATCTTCCAGTTTGCCAAGGCATTTATGATGTCATAGTGTTAGAGACCATAAACTGTACAAGATATCACATTTACAAGAGGAGGTACGGGTTATTAATCCTCAAGATATCATTTTGAACTTTCAACCACCGTTGGTAATGACAGACTACTTCAGTCCTTTCTTTGAGCAAGTCCTCCATGTCTCAACAGCACATTCTGAAATCTGTTTTTCACCATCTTGCTTCACTAAAAGCTAATATCAGTAATGATTGAAGTGAAGATGCAGGGAACTGTTTTTGGGGAATATTAAGACCCCGAACAGCACGACAGGCCTCAAATATAGGATTTAGACAAGTAGGTTGGGATAAAATGCAACAAGCACAACTGACAAACAGCAACAAGGCAGGCAATATACAAGAAATGGTAGCTAAGGCAAAGAGAACAAGGCCTGAAAGCTATAATGATTTAAACCACAGGTGAGAACATCCAAGCTACTTCAGAAAAAGGATAAATAAATATGTTCTTTCCATGGGACTTGGGCAGAATCTGGAAGTAAATTCTTTAGGTGGTTCATATGAATATGCAGGATTTTTTGAATGCATTAGAGGAATGGTGGGATATGTTTATGGATTTAGCATCTGCTCTTTCAAATTTGGAGTTGGGAAAAATTTAAATAATGACCCGAACAAATTCAGATCAACCAATTGAACTGCATTACCTCCAATGCACTGGGAAGGAGAATTGAAAAAGGAGCTGCAAGATGTTTTTGTAATATATGAAAACAAGGAATAAGCCCATCCGAAGTTTATCGACAAATTACTACGGTCAATAAACTCAAAGTAAAACAAAATATGAAGTCAACCAAAAAATTATCATGGTCAATTGACATATAATTAGCAAGTTTACAAAAAAGCACTAGAAAAAACAGAACCAGAGTTCAATACAGGATAGTAAATGAATGTAAAGCTAATTTGTTTTAGTATCCTTCTCCATTTCTTCATCCGAGTCTAAGACCACAACAGTCAAGCCTCTTTCTTTTGCTTTTGTAGTACCCAAAATTTTGTCTTGTGGCACTTGGCGACAATAATTTGGCATTTATCCTAGCATTATCCCATTTATCTATTTATTGACTAAACTTAAAGCATCCTGCTCAATCCTACAATCTGAGTCCACTAAGTCATGACTTGTTCTTCAGCTTAGCACTACAAGAATCAATGTGCCTTATAAATAACACATCTTTAGACTCTCTGAAATTTATCTCATCTCAAATCAGGTTCCAGCTTAAGCCTGGATGGGTCTGTGGGCCCAAGACGGGTTTGGCCAATGAATTTGTCCCATCGCTGACAAAAATGTCTCTTGTACTTGCAACAATCATCTTTTGAAATGCACAAGTTACCTTAGTCGTCTTAGGGTTGGTTGAGCGGATAATCATTCACATGCATCAGCTATATAAATATGCACACCCTAACGCATTAGGAGCATATAAGGATTCCATAACCCAAGTACACTCTAAGAAGGTCTTTGATCCCAGCATTAAAAAACTCTCTCCCTTAGAGCACATTACAACAGAGAATCTATCTTGCTCCCATAAATCAAAACAATGCACTAAAATCAAGCCAAGCATCATTGCCAAGTGTTGAGGGTCGAATTAAGGGCTCCATCTTTATTTGCATTTTCTAATCTCCACTCCGTCATAGGACTTGGAAAACTATGTGTGCCTTGATCCCGCTTCAGCATGTTGGGACATAGTGTAGCATTAATCATACCAATGGGGGTGGGTGAGGGTCGATCAAGCTAGAGGAAGATTGCGGATTATCACATCAAATGACACAGTTTGTCAACCCTGGGACACTTTTATCAAGGCAAACATGTTCACAGACAAACATAATTGTCCTCCCACTCGGTTTTATGCTCCCAGATTTTACAGGCAGATTTATGACACTCCTGCATAGCATCCTCGTCCATTTTCAGATCACTGTCCCCATTGACCCCTACGTCTGGTAGAATGGAGAATTCTTTCTAAAGCCTAAACCTAATTATTTTTTATAAACTTTCTAGAAGTTGTGTTGATCAAATATTTTGTCCCTTACATAATTCAAGAATTGCCCATTTTGTATTTGTTGTTCTAGAATCACCTAAAAACATATATAGTATATGCCTTAATTGAATAACCCTAGTTTTGATATTAAATTTTGGTGAGCCCGCTTTATCTATCAATCTACGCCAACCTATGACTTCATATCCCTATCCTAATGGTTCCAAATTTTCCACTCTGATTTTCAACATCATCGTTGAATCTAGTGTTTTCCTTTAAAACCCTTATTCTATATTTTATAATCATCGTGGCAAGTGTTCCACCTTTTGAGCTTGGGGCGAAAACTGCAAAAGGAACTAAGGGAACTACTTCTTACCTGACCTTGATATTTCACAAGAATATGCCATTAATTTACTAGAGTGGATCCATGTCATTGATATCAAACAAAATGCCTCAACCTCGGACACTGGATTGCAATAGCATCAAAATCCTATCCACAATATGCGCAATAATAGACCTATTTACCAAAACCTTATACTATGATACTTAAGAAGCTCCGAGAGCATCAACCTCGTCATTTTACCTTCCCCCACGATCATTACAAGGTACAACCAAAACACGCCAACTTTGATGTTCATTCATATTGTTACTATCAGCCAATTTATAGGACATTCAACCAACAAGTGCTCCACATTATGTACGAAAATCCCAGACCTCATGGATGACAACACCAATGCTTTTGCAGATGATCAAGTTGCTCAAGACAACACACATACAACTCAATGAGCCTCTTGACACACATTGCCTCATTGACTAATGACATTCCTACCAAGGAACCAATGACCACCGCTTGACAAGAATCCCCTAGCAACAAGCCACGGTTTGACACCCCCACCTCATAAGTAGATAGTTGTTCTTCGACTATACAGGGGACTACTCCACCACATGATCTTACTTACAATCATCCTCATCCTAAACATGTCTCATACTATTGGGGAAGATCCTACATCGATTGATCATGTACCTAGATGAGGCTTTATCTCTTTATGAATGTGATACCTAACCAACATGATATTGTCCCAAATATGTATGTACAACTGGACACTATGGTCTCCAATAAACCTCTTAATATTCTAGATGATGTGAATATCATGCATAGTGTAATGCCTAGTGACATGCCAATTGAAAGTGTAGGCACCATAGTCCCCTTTATTAATCATATTACCGACATACAAACCCCACTTCACCACATTCCTCCTGTACTCACACACATGGTCTAATAGCTATTTGAATACAAAAAATTCTCAAACATATCAGTCTAGCAATTCCTAACCCTTGTTCAAGCAGAGCTCACTAGACAAGTGTGCCGGTGTGGGATGCATGATATTCAATATGCCTTATATGAGTGCTTAAAATACATTTGAACTACATGGGTACCAATATTTCCCATTGCATCCCATAGATATCCTTTCCGACGACGCATGTCACCTACCAATGTTACATCCTCACCTATCCTCCCAAACTCACGAGAACAACTCAAATCCTATTCCACACCAAACCAGCAAACTGAGGAGACCTCAATCCTAGTGTGATAGCTCCATACACTGTGACACGCGCTCGTGCCTACACCAATTTGTCTTGTAAGCTCTTTTTGCATGTAAACTTTGGGTTACCTAACTATGCACAATATGCAGTTGACATGCAATACCCATGTCAGTGTGACTCATATGGGAGACCAATAAACTACCCTAGCTCACCGCAAGGAACACCTTTTTCTCATAACTTGTAGCTTACTAACACCACTACTCTAAGCATTGACAATTTTGATTACTATAAGCACACAAGAATGTTTCCTCTGATTTTGATGATGATTCACCGCCTACTTAGTCCCGAGTAGAACATGTGTCGTGTGCCCATGGCTATGGTACCTTCACCTAACAAGCATAAGCACTAGCACTCACTTTTTGTAAGCATAGTCATTTGTACATAGCTCCATTCACACACATGTGCTTCCTCTAGTTCTACCACTAATGGCATTCACTAAAAACAAACACAATGCATATTCTTTTGACACATGTTCTATAGTTGATGCAGAGTACCCTGCTAAAATTCTTCTCAATACACCAACTCAAACAACAAACAACGAGTTAGAATCATCACTTAGCAAAACACCAAACCATGTTATAAGAACACCTTGGCTCAAGTAGCCTGATTCTACTCAAAACACAAAAATGCATCAAATAACTGAAACCAAGGCTATAAACACCTTTCACGGGGCTCAAATACATCTATATAACATGTTCATGCACTCCAAGAAGTTTCAACCCCGTCATCTTCTACTAATCTCCTTTTAGACATCTCAACACTGCTTGTAGCCCAACCTAAAGGCCAAATTTTTGATGAATTTTGCAAACCACAATGAACTTATCCTTGACTGTGAAATTATTTAGATACCCATTAATCCCATTAAGGTTCCTACAAAGTTTCAGTACCTATCTCCATGCCCATCAAAAGTTATTCTCTATTTAGTGTTTTCAATTAGCCCTAATTCTAGCCTTCTTAACAACCAGGACTTGTTGTCAAGAACAGTCCACAAACTTTCATGCAAAGATGTTTACATTTATGGAAACGCATTATGCTCTTTTTGCTTCATGCCAAATTTTAGTCTGCAACTCCTTGTACAATTCACCCAACACCAACCTCACTCTTTCAACTAAGTATTCTAGATCTCTTCACTAGGGTTTAAGCAACTTTCTAGGGTTTTATGGTTTACCATCAAGTTCCAACTTCTAAAACACTTTACTCCACCTCATGCCTACCTTGTTCATGTTATTTGCAATGTTCATTTACTCACTTGGCTTCAAATAGGCTATATTTCATGTTTTGCTTCTCAAGACACCTTGTTTGCTCTATACACTTCTTGACCACTATCTTTGTTTGACTCTTCACCTTGACTTGGTTTGAGTTTATTTAAACACTCACATGTTCTTGTTCCAAGACAATTTCTAGGTAATGTTTCTTGCTTCTCTAAGGCTTCTTGACAGGACTGTCATAGGACAGTCATGAACTTGTTTGCTTGGTGGCTTTAACAAAGACCTTTTCACCTTCTCAAGGCTCTAAAATACCCTCGCCCAACCACTCCCAAATACTCCAACTTCAAAAACATGGAATTAAGATTATACACTACAAATACTTCCTTCTACAGCCCTCAAAACAGGGCAGTCACACAGTGGGACTGATCTGATCAAGGTTTTACCTATCAAAACTCCTTATTTCTCCTTGAAACTTCATCAGCATCTTACTCAAGCCCTAAACTCACTTCCTACCAATTTTCATGAGTTTTCACTGACAGAAAAGAAAGTTACACCAAAAATACCTCCTTCCAAAGCCCTCAAAACTAGGCATGTACAGTCGAGTCTGATTTTCATGTTTTTAAACTAGCAATCTTCCTTCCAAAGGCTTAATACTCTCGTAACCATCTTGATTACACTAAATGCCACTCTTGACATCATCTTACAACAGGCTTCAAAGGTTCCTTGTTAGCCTTGTACAAGTTTCTTGGTCACAAAACCCTTAAAAACAGGGTGTGCTAAACTGTGAGAGGTTTTCTTGTTTGTTCCCCACTATTTAGATGCTATGAACTTTCTTGTTGATTCAATATAGTTCAACAGACCTTTAAGACGCCCTATCATAGTTCACACTCCTTCACACAAGTTATGTCATTCAATCAATCACAGTTTCTTCATACACTGACCTCAAGCACACAGTTTCATCCTCCTTGTTGTTTGACTTTTTCATTGTCTTTATTTTTATCCACAGACCTCTTTCACATCTACCATGGACCTGTACAACTCCTATACCTGTGTAGACAATCACACAATCATTTTTAGATGAGATTCAAGCTCTAATTCTTAAACATTCAATGCATACATGCTGCCTTCTTGTTATACTGATGACAAATTTTGTCTACATACACCCGATGATGTTCGTTCCGGCTCTGAGCCGCCCTTCAGCCAGACTTTCTAAATCAGCTAGTTGCGCACTTCGGTACGCATCTTCATCGAGAATGCCTTCTAAAGACATACGAAGACTAGGCAATAATACCTCCAGCAGTAAAACCGCTTCGGCACCGAAAACTAAAGAGAAAGGGGTTGCCCCCTGGTGGGTGTTCACACAAAAGTCCTATAGACGCACAAAACCAGGAAATAACTTTAAGTGCCAGTCTCTCTTGTTTTCCTTAACAGTCTTAAGAAGAATAGACTTCAAAAGTCTTGTTGGTAACCTCAGCCTGTCCCATTGGCTTGAGGGTAGTATAAAGAGGCTATGTGGTGAGATATTTTAAATTGAGCACATAGCTCACGCACCTCTTCGTTCTTAAAGGGCGTGACATTATCCGAAATAATGACCTGTGGGACACCGTACCTGCAGATAATTTGGTTCAAGATGAACTTAGCTATGACCGATCCAGGTACCGTAGTCAGAGGCGTGGCCTCAACCCACTTCGTGAAGTATTTCGTGGCCGTGATTATAAAGTTGTGACCATCTGATGACATGAGGGAGAGAATTTCCCTATCAAATGTAAACCCCAAGTAGAGAAGGGCTAGGGTGTAACTCAATTGGTTGTAAAGCCTGGATCAGGAGGTGTATAGTCATGCGAGAATTCTTGACATTTTTGGCGCTTTCGCAAATACTCCACAAGCATCATGTTCTAATGTAGGCCAAAAGTAGCCCATTTGATGGATCTTGCGAGCGGCCGAATGCCCTCCAAAATGGCCACCACAGACTCCATCTATGGGCTTCAAAGAGAATATTTTCCGCTTCTTCTTTGTCGACATATCTTGGTAACATGCCATCAAAAGCTCTGCGATAAAGAACTTCTTCTACAATTACGTATTTAGCACTTTGACATAGTAACCATCGCCTTTGTTGCAAATTGCTCCCTTTAGGATATGTCTGATCTATAATGTGGTTTATTATATCTATATACTAGGGGCACGTAGCAATGGGGGGTTTTGTATCTATATAGTAAATACATTCATCAAGGAAATTCAAGTCAACTATCTTCACCACAATCTATGGGGTTATCGGCTAACCAATAAAACAATGATTTGTCCCTTGACAGACTTTTGATTGATGAAGGTAAGCTCAAATTCACCCATTAACGTTATAAATCTACCTGCCTTCTTAGATAAGGTTGCTTGAGTCAGGAAATGTTCGCAACTGATCTGATTTAATAATCACTCTTGTTTCTTGATTAAGCATGTAATTCCTTAACCTCTTAGTTGCGAAAACGATGGCTAAACACTCTTTCTCCGCTTGGTTATACCGAGTTTCATAGTCGAGGAAGTGTACAACTAATGAAATAGATGGCGTGCCTTCATGCAACCATCATCATCCTCTTGCGCTAACATGCATGCTATTGAAACATCTGTAGCTCGAGAGTACAAAATTAGAGGACGATCGTCCTTGAGTGGCATGAGTGTTGGTTGTGACATGAGGAAGTGCTTGACTGACTCAAACACATTGTGAAATTCATCAGTCCACGCCTTGGAACAGTATTGCTTTAGCAAGTCGTTGATAGGATGAATAGCGTATGTCAAATCGGAACAAACCTACCTACAGAGCTTGCCCAAGAAATACCTAATACCATACTCATCTGTTGGTGGAGTCATTTCAAGGATTGCCCGGATTTTTGTAGGATCTACATCAATTCCTCAAGAGGAAATGATGTAACCTAATAACTTACCTCCAATGACTCCAAATACACATTTCTTCGGATTTAAGGTTACACCATATTCGATCAAGTGTGAAATAATGATTTGAAGAACTTCAGGGTGGTCAACTCTCTTCTTAGATTTCACTAAGAGATCATCAACATATGTTTCCAAAATCCTGTGAATAAGATCATGGAATATATAAGTCATGGCACATTGATACGTAGCATCAGCATTCTTTAAACAAAAGGCATGACGGCATAAAAAAAGGTTCCCCAAGGAGCGGTAAAGGTAATCTTTGTTTGATCTTCCTCAAAGATCCTTATTTGGTTGTATCTAGAGAACCCGTCCATAAGGGATAACAACTCATAACCAGTTGTTGCATCTACGATGATATCAATGGATGGTAATGAGAAGTCGATCCTTAGGGAAAGCTTTGTTTAATGTCCCTAAAGTCAATGCATATCCTGATTTTCCCATTCTTTTTAAGGACAGGGACACAGTGTTAGATAACCACATGGAGCAGTCCAGTGGCTTTATAAACCCTACTTGCTGAAGTTTCATCATTTCTTCTTTGACCATTAAAGTGACTTTAGGCTTCATAGGTCTTAATTTTTATTTTATGGGTTTTGCAATCAAGTTTGGTAACTAGGTTATGAACTACTACATATGGACTACTCCTGCCATGTCCTTATAACTAAAATGTGAAAGCTCAAGAATGTTCCTTAAGAACTTTCGTATGTTCTTCTATTTCCTCAGCTGATAGTAAAGAACCAAGTTTTAGAATTTTGGGCTCTTCCTCTGTCCCAATGTTGATATCAATCATTCCTTCTATCAGGGAAGCATTCCCTTCTTCAAACTTCAGGAGGAGCTGGAGGTAATTCCAAAGGATTCTTCCTCAACTTCATAAATCTCAAGATCTTGTGAAGAAGAGGGATTCATTGTTTTGTCTCCGAAGTAAGAAGAAGGGTGAGGGACAAGGGAAAAATCCTTTCTTATGATGTGCACGATGAAGGTCAGTGTAAGAATGTAAGAATCCTAAGATCGCTTCATCATTCTCAGCAACATCTAACGTGATAGGCTCATTTTCAATCTCTACATATGCTAAAATGGCATTATTAGGCATCTTGCGAACCAAGGGTTCGGCTCGGATTGAAACCGTGAACTCTTTTTCTTTCAAATCTTCGTTAGGACAAAAACGAGAGGAAGACGAAAGCCATAGAATCAGCAAGCTGATTTTTCTCTCTTGGAATTGCTTCTATAGAGATAAAATCAAAATCTTTACACAGCTCATGAATAACAGACTTCATAGAGTTGAAGGTGCTCTTCTCTAGTCTCATAAAACTTGATACCTAGTTTACAATGAGTTGTGAGTCTCCTAGGACTCTAACATTATGCACTCCCATCCTCTTGGCTATAATAAGACCTAAGAAGTATAGGCCTCATATTCTGCTCAATTATTAGTACACTCAAAGTTCAATTTGAAAGAAAAAGGCATGATCCTACCTTCTAGAGAAGTTAGAATCACCCCAGCCCCTGTGCCGTAATGACACTTGGCTCCATCATAATGGAGGGTCCAATAGTCATTGGAAAAATGGATTTTTCATTATTTTTAGAGTCCTCTTCTTGGAACCTCAGAAACTTCAACCATACATACCTCTTCAAATCCATCTGTCAGAAGAGAGGCTATTCCAAGGGAATTTACCAATACCTTGAGAATCGAAAGGGAGAAAAATTGGTAAGTCATTCTCTAAGAATTTCACTATCTTTTTGTTGTTTTAGTAGATATAGTTTCTACCACAACAGTCTTACTCTCAATCTTATCTACCCCTTTGATGGCTTTTGCGCTTATCTAATTGATCGTTGGAACTAGCTTTGTAGTGGGAACTATTTCCTTGGAAGGAAGATGGATTGTTCAATTGATTAGCTGGGAGTTCAAATTCAGAATGAACCCCAGTTTATTCTTAATATTTGCTAGGTGAATATCAAAAGGCTTGGGATCACCCTGAGCTACAAAATACCTTACCCAAGTGAAGGAATCTCACTTCTTGAAACAATGTGGAAGGGATGGCCTTCATCCTATGGATCCAGGGCCTACCAAGAATCATATTATAGTTGGTTTCCTGTCTATAATATAGAATTTAGTTAGAATGGTCTTAGGCCCAAGGGTAACTGGGAGAACAATGGTTCCAATTGATGTGGCTTTTAGACTATCATAACCCCTCAACGTGTTTTCAAGTGGAAGAGAAATTGGTCTCTCCATATCCTAACTTCTGCAAGAAGGAGAAAGGAACAATGTTTATAGCAGCCCCATCATCGATCATTACTCTCTTAACATAATTATTATAGATCCACACTTGCTAAATATAACGTAGGATTACCCTTCATTCCAACTCAACATTTGTAGGCATCTTGTTAATGTCAAACACAAACCCATGGTATCTCACTCGTGTTGACCCAAAGGATAGACATCAAAGTTATGTGGTTAATTTGGGCCTCTAGAGGGGGTGTGACATGCACTAGGTGACCAAGACCTAATGCTTCTAACAAGGCAGATCAGTGAGCTGTGAATTCTTCAACAAATCCAAGAAGGAAATGTGAGAAAAGGTTTTGGTGAGATTTGTGATCAAGTCATAGGCTCCTACTAGTTTGGGAACTACTTGGAGAATCATCTTGTATGAGAGGATAAGAGGGAAGAGGTTGTGACGTATACTCTCAAGTACACGTAGCGGTATTGACCTCTGGTTTTTGTCTCTAATTTGACCAAGCCTATGATTTTATTTTGTTTCTCTGATCCAAGTTAGGAGCAACTCAAGGATCATTAGATGTAGAAGCCTCGTGATCATTGGTCACTACAGGAATCCCTTTGTTGGAATTCTGAGGATTAGGAGCTTCTCATTCTTAGAACACTAGGGGAAAGGATCTCTATAAATCCCTTAGGCTGGAATTTTGAGGAGCGACAGGCCCCATATGGGTGTTACCAGAAGCTTCCAGGGTTTGCTAAGAACATTTGATGAAAGAGTTATCTCTGGTCTTCTGGGATCCATTGTATGAACTTGTTACAATCTCTACAAGTCTGAGCATCATGACCTATCACTCTATGAAACCCACAATACAAGTTGGGATCATAATCCCTCAGCCTCAAGTTTTGATTTTGTTGTGGCCCATAATTCTGGTTATTGTTTTGATATTGATTGTTATAGTTATAATTTGGAGCCCCTTGGCTGGGATTTTGATATTGAGTTGGGCCTTGGGCTTGAGCTTGCTGAGGAATTGGATGGTTAAAATCAACTACGTTGATAAAGGGAGTGGGATTGTTGATCCTTTGATTGTTCATATTCCCATTGTTGTTGTTTGTATTTCCAGTGTTCACAACATTTGGATTTTTAGGTTTATCGGTGACACCATCTATGTTGTGGCACCATAGTTTCAATTTAGGACCTTGGGTCCTTGGTTTTTATTTGAGTTGTTTTGGATAGTTTGAATTTTTTGGGTTAGAGGTGACCAACCTCCCATTAGTTCCATAGTCTTACATCTGCTATCGATCACCATTTGGTCAATGCGAAGCACACCTTCTAAGAATTCCTTGTAGCTTTGTAGGGGGAAACTTTTGGAACTTCCTCCTTGGTTTCTCAATTAAGTGAATGGAGGAAAAGATCACAGAGTTTTGTTTGGTCCATGTTTGGAGCACTTAGCAGAGGAATAGAGAACTTGTCACCACCTTTGGATGAAGTGGGCAGCAGGATTCATTTGTTCTTGCTTGGATGTGCAAGAATTCTTTGATCCCTGTTCTCAACAACTTGTTCATGTCAAATGCTTTGATAAATTCAGAGACAAGTTGTTTAAATGAATGTATGGATGCTTAGAGAATCCGATAATACCAATCAAGAGAAATTCCTTCCAGGGTTTTAGGGAATATCTTAGCAACAGACAACATCCCATGGAAGCAACTCTCTGATTGCAGTAGTGTATGCCTTAATATGGGCATTGGGATTTCCCTCTCCTTTAAATTTGGGGAGGTCAGGGAATGGCCATGGGAGCATTACACCTCATATTGTAAAGTCAAGAGGTTCTTTTAAATACTCAGAATAAGTTCCCACTGCATAGGATTCAACCATTGAAGACCTTGGTGAGGAGAGGGGGGTGGAATAGGAGCCTGATAAGGAGCGGCATAGGTACTAGTAGGGGCATAAGGAACCCCTTGATGTTGTGTGTAAGCACCAGGAAAAGTGTACATGTCCATTTGAGGAGATTTGGAATACATATGGACATAAGGTGGGATGGCACTAGGATATGGGCTAGTGGGCGTATAACCAGGGAACACGTCACATTGTTCAAAGGGATAACATTCGAGAACGTACTTCCGGCCAAGCCCTTGTAGTAGGATATGAATAGGAAGGATGAGAAGCCATTCCTAGTGTACCAAATCCTGTAAGGAGGTCTCCAGGACTGGGAATACCCAAGTGGACCTACAGTGGTGTTTGTTGCTATTGGATGAACATTAGTGGCAGGGGTATAATTATGATAATATGGGGTATTTCTTGTCCAGTCATCTGTACAGGTTGTGAATCCTGAGCGACCTCTAATTCCTTGATCCTTCCCACTAATGTCAAAATGACATCATTAGGTGAAGGATGTGTGCCTTGTGTAGGTGTGTATTGCACATTACTAGGTTGAGGGAGTGTATGATACCCCCTTATGAATTGATCCTTAGTTGACTCCCCCTTTTGTGGTGTTTCCTCTAATTTTGGAGGGGTCGAGGAAACATTGTTTTGCAATAAGGACATTGGTGTATGCTTGCAATCTTATTTAAGGATCCATCCAAAGCATCGAGATAGATACCACTCTAGGTAAACCATGCACTAAGAGCTCTTCATGTTCTTGTGAATGAAATGGAAAGGACTCAGACTGCATACTGATTTGGGGTCTCAATAAGACCTATGGGTAAAAATCGTGCTCTCCTGTAAAGGTCATGTTGTTAGAGCTTGAAAATTCTGGTTGAGGGATATGGTTGGGTTGGTCTATCTCCTCAATTCTTATGAGTTGAACTAGTTTTTTTGGGGAGATATTAAGTTTTGTGAATAGTTATCAGCCCATCCTGATAATGAGGGATTGATGTTGAGAATTATAATTGGTTGTAATAGGCTTCCAGACCTAAAATAGGTCTACTATAATCCTAACCTGACATATTTCAGGGGGTGTATAAACACCCACAGAATAATGGGAGAGGAGAAGGATGGAGGAAGAAATGAAAAGAAGAGGATATGAAAAGGAACTAGTCCTTCACATTGGGTTCACCAATTTTGTATGCCTGAAAATCAACACGTGATTTTAGATGTCACGTAACTTCTCTGAGGTCATGCCGAGATAACTAGAATGTAATAGATGGGATGGTAATGTGGTGGATAGATAGAGTATAAGTGGGATAGGTGGGAATGGTGATGAAAAAAAGGATATGCTAGTCAAGGAAATCGAAGGTTCTCAACTGGAAAATTGGGATTTGTTTTTCAAGAGCGATGAATGATTACCTAACCTGTACGGGGGTGATACTATGATCAAGGATGATCACGGTATGCATAGATCTCAATCAATATTAGTGGAACCAAGTATAGCCTAACTCGGTTGAGGGATGCAGGGAAATCTGTCCTTCTTCCTTTAAGTATTCCTCTCTAAAGAGGGTCATGTAAAGTGAAAGTCAAGGAGATGAGTTAAAGAAAAATCAAGGGTTGCAAGTTCTAACCCTATCTACTTGGTTGGCCCAAAATTCTTCGGAGGTCTAATTGTTAACGGAAATGCTTCGTTGTTATTAGGGCAATGAGTTGGCCAACTAATTTCAGTCAATGTGGCACATTTGTGTGGCTCATTGTAATAACTAGATTGGCATGGGGTATAGCCTTGATCAATAAAAAAATGTCTATTTTTATTCTATCAAAATGTTTGGTTGGCCTATAATCAGGATCAAATATTCTCACATTGCGTTGTTGTGGTGGACCCAAAATGGTCATGTGGGCACCAAATTGATAAGAATGGAAATAAACAAGCAAACTAGGATCCAAAGGGACTGAGAGCTAATGATCTGGTAGCCTAGGCCACTAGGGAAGCAGGAGTTGTGTTCTTTCCGATTGTAATTACCTTAAGTTCCTACCTTTATAATAAAAAAAAAAATAAACTTGAACTAAATAGAAGATGATTGATTTCTCCTTTTATTTTAATTAAGTTTGATTTGCAAGTATTTAACGAAAGTAAAACAAAGAAAACTATCTAACTTTTTTTTGTATTTTCCAATGAAGCTTTTGAATGAAATAAACAAATAAATCTAATTAACTTCTAAACTATCTTTTTTGGTTTTTCTGGTTATTGACAAATTAAATAAAACAAAATCTACAGACAGACTAAGAAATTTATTTAAACAAAGTAAATTAACTAAAACAAAAAACAAATAGGGAAAGCTAATAGCTATTTGTTGGTGTACTTCTACACTTAAATTCCACCTCAAAGTCAAAGGTGGGGAATAGCCTTAGATGTAGATTGTCTACATTCCTATGTGTTGCAGGGTGTGGAATTAAATATGTACCTCTTTTGATCTAACAAGAAGATAAGGCTTATTCCCACTTTTAATCTTATAATGCATGCACATTGAAATACTTAATTCAACTCTAACTTTGGTTGCATCTTCGTGAATTCCTCAGATTCATTGCAGGGTGGGAATCTGAAATAGAAGAGCTTCTCTAGAAGTAATTTCTTCTAACTCTTCCTCAAATTCACGGGAAGAAAGAAAGCATCTGAAACTTCCCTCCTCAAAACTTCCCCGATAAAAATAAACTGAAATTTACGTGTAATTAACAATGAAGAAATAAAATGAGGAAGCGTAGACACAAAATCTTCCTCCAACTTCTTTCCCTTGCAGATCGACATGGATAAGCATGGAAGAAGATATCAGTCGGAAGATTTTTTTGTACACACACAATCCTAGAAATGAAGAAATTGTAAATTCTACCTCTTAAAACAAATGTGTTTATTTAATCTAACTAACAATGTTCAAGATAAAATCTTCAAATAAATGTAAGTACATACCTAACCTGGTTAATGTTGTACTATGACAATTTCCCAAGTGTGGTGATGGATTAAATTTATCCTCAACTTACTTTCCTTTCCAGAGATGAAAATTCAGATGATCCAATGGTGTGTAAGCAAGCTGGTTCCAAAATGAACAAAAGAACATGCTGTAGTTGATTGATTTGCAAGAAATCAAGAAAGGGCATTGGAGCTGGTTGGTTACAAGTAAACTGGTCACAAAAGCAATACTGGGAAGGAACAGAGCAATGTACTTTGTTGTCTTTATAATTCTCAGACAATATTTTGGTAACATAACAATGTAATATAAATCATAAATCTCCAACCCATCATCCGGGTAAAAATTTGGTTTTTATAGAAATGTGGAGAAGATAAACTTTGGAACACTTGGCAATCAAGAAGTGCCAAATCATCAAGGAAAGAGGGAATTAACATTCTAAAAATAGTAATAAACGAAATATATTGATAACGATTGACGACACAAGGAATATGGTATTAGGGTTTTTGGGAGAAAACGCAGAAAACTGGTTAGGGTGAGGATGGTAAGAGCGGGAGGTATCAGGTGTTGCCTGCTGATAAAGCGTCGTGTATGGTGTTTCTCGGAAAAGAGGATGGCATTTTGGCCGAGATCGATTTGTACGAAAAAAGAGCGGTGGTAGCTAACTTTTCCAGTCGGAGACTATCTACGGACGGCATTGCTGGTTGGTGCAAAAAAGCAATGGGGGAGCGGGCTTTCGGGTCAGATTTCTGGCCAAAGGGTTCTTCCTGGTTCTCTTCAAAAGTGCAGCTCAAAAAGAGGGAAACCCTTCTTCGGCGATATCGGTTGTTCATCTACGATGGGGTTGCTTATTCGGGAGTAACATCAAACTTTGATCCGAATGAGGTGGAAATGGAAGAGCTGCAAATCTGGATTCGCCTCTATGACTCTCCCTATTAAGTATTGGAACCCACCTACCTTCTCACTAAAATTTGTGGAACCCTAGGGAAGATTGTTAGGATTGATCCGCAGACTCTGGGAAGGTGATCTCGCTGAATATGCTAGGGTTTCTATATCGGTGAATTGTGCGAACCCTCTTCCGAAATCAATCTTCATTAACACTCAAGAAGGAACTTGGGTGCAACAGGTGGAGTATGAAAAGATTTTATTCAGAAGCTTCGAATGCTAGCAATTAGGGGCATTTGAGACGGGATTGTAGAACTCAATATGTGTCCACAGTGATAGGTAGGAAGGTTCCTACGGAGCCTCTGGCGGTCAATGGCGAGTTTGAAGGGAAGAAAGGATCCCTTTCCCCTCCTGCTCAAGGTGGGTACAGGATCGAACAAAGGTAAAGAGTAGGAGCTCACTCCTAATTCGCTCTTATTGGAAACTACCAGGGTTGTCGAAGAATTTAATTGTCTATGCTCGTTAATAAAGGAGGGTATCAAAGCAGGGCATGGTGATTCGATGGAGGTTTTGGATCACTTGTGCGCCGATAGAGACCAAGCGTGCGAGGTTCTGTCGGAACGTAAGGCGGAGGAAGCAGGAGGAGGAAATTCTCTGAATGCCTAGGAAGTTGTCGAAGGGACCATGTTCTATTGCCAAGATGCCAATCTTAGTCCCTTCTAGTTGTGGAAAGGAGTCGGGGGTCGAGTAGGCCAAGTAATGAGCGTAAGACCCACTAGGATGGGTGGCAACTGATAAATAGAAGGCTATCAGATTTTTTTATAAACCTGTAAGTAGGGAGAGCAAGTGCCCCCAAGAAAACATGAAGATTACATCGTGGAATATCAGGGGCATGAACGCCCCTGATAAAACAGCGTCGATCGCCCCTGATAAACAACGCCTGGCTAGGCACTTATTATTGAACAAAGTGCGGATATTTGTTGCTTTCAAGAAACTAAAATGTTGGGATCTGAGTGTCTTTTTAGTTGGGCTAAGAAATGGAAGCGCTGACAAGGATCTTTTGTTGATGCTAATGGGGCCTCGAGTGGTCTTAGGATTTTGTGGCTTTCTAATAGGGTGGAGGTAATGGCCCTGGGTTCTACAGCTAACAGTCAATGGTGTCGAGTGGTGGTCAAGAACTCCGATAAGAGCTTCCTCTTATGTAATTATCTATGGGCCTTCGAGTATTTTTGCAAAAAAGAGCTCTTTGGGCTATATTGTCCGAAGATCTGGTCTCCTTCGGGGACAAGCCAGTGGTACCTCACTGGAGGTTTCAACGCTACTCTTTCGGATACGGAATATGGTGGGGGGTTCTAGAAGCAATCCCGCAATCTCAGCGTAACTTCTCCTCTTTTGTGGAGGATGTCGAACTTTTACACATTCTCCCAAAGAGTGGATGGTAGACATAGTCGAATAGACGGCTTGGTCTGGGTCATATCTTGATCAGATTGGAACAGATTTTTGGCTAATCCTGTTTGGCTGTCAGCGAATGTTTCTTATGGAGAGCGAAGTGCTACCTTGGTCAGGGTCTGATCATCTACATATTTTGCTTAGTATTGCTATTTATTTGGCTCCTAGGAATTTGCTCTTCAAATTCGAAGCTATGTGGATGAAAGATCCTTCTTTCAAGGGAGCTAGTAGAAAAGTGGTGGTTGTCCTTCGTCATGAAAGGTAAAAGAATGTTCATTCTGGCAAAGAAGTTGGCTTTGTTGAAAAAAGAAATTTCGTCCTGGAATAAATCCACTTTTCAAGAATATTTTCCAAGAAAAAAGTGAGTTGAGGCGGCTCTTAAGGTTTTGAATGAAAAGGTGTTATAGAGTAGGTATGGATCAGGAGGCCTACCTGCTTGAAAAAGAGCTCTTATCAGAACTGAACGATCTACTCCAGAAGGAAGAGATTTTCTAGAGGCAGAAATCTAGAGAGGTTTGGGCTGAAAGAAGGAGATAAGAACTCCAAGTTTTTTCATGCTTCGGTCAAACAAAGGTGCAGCTCCAACTATATTCCAAAAATTCAAGACAGTCAGTGGTAATTGGCTGACTGGGCAGAAAGAAATAAGGGAAGAGGTTGTCAATTTCTTCACTTCCTTGCTTAGAGGAGAAGAACAATCCACCTTCCTCCAACAACAGGCATTGCTGGAAAAAAATTCCAAGGGTGGTCGGGGATGAGGAGATGGGAAGGATAATGGCCCCCTTTTCAGCGGGAAGAAGTGCGCAATGTAGTGTTTTCTATGTAAAGAGAGAGCTCCTGGGCCCGGATGGTTTTCCGGCAGCCTTTTTTCAAGACTTCTAGGACGTCATTAGAGAAGAAGTTTGGTTAGCTGTTGAAGAATCGAGGGACCACGGGTAAGATTCTTCGCGAGATGAATCATACTTTCATTTGTCTTTTTCCCAAGAAGCTTCCCGCCGAATCAATGGATGCGTTTAGACTTGTATCCCTGTGTAATACCTCATGTAAAATTATTTCCAAAGCGATCACAAGACGTTTAAAAAAACCGTTGCTAGATAAAATCATTTCTAGCGAACAAACGGGCTTCCTTCTTGGTCGTTCCATCACGGAAGGGATTGTTCTTTCTCATGAACTGATGCATTCGCTATCAAGCAATAAGGTTCCAAGTATGCTTATTAAGCTCGATTTTACCAAGGCTTATGATAGAATTAACTGGCGTTTTTTTATGAAATCTCTCTAGTCTCTGGGGTTTCAGTGGGAATTTTTTGCGATTGGGTCTTTAGTTTGCATAGCTACTCCTGAGTTTTTCAGTTCTGGTGAATGGTTCAGCAAAAGGTTTATTTTGGAACAACAGAGGCATTCGCCAAGGCGACCCTTTGTTGGTCGTTTCTATTTATTTTGGTTGCAGAAGCTTTGGGTAGGGCTTTGAAAGTGGCTCGTGTAGCTGGTCAAATCAGAGGACTCAAAATCACATCCGAAATGGATCCTATCACCCATCAGCAATTCGTATGATGGTACCATTCCTCTTTGGGAGATCATCTATGGAAGAGGCCAAAATTATTAATGTGATTCTGGATGTGTATTCCAATGCCGGCAGGGCAGCTGATCAGCTTCACTAAATCCCTTATTTACTTTTTTAATACTCCAGGCAAGCTTCAAAGGAGGATTTTTAACATTTTGGGTTTTAAGCTAGGTTACCTTCCTCAGATGTATCTTGGAATTCCCCTCTTTGTGGAGGCAGGGAGATCCTCTCTATGGAATGATTTGATCAAGTCGATTGAGAACCATATCCAGACCTCGAAAGGGAAATGGCTGACGTTGGCAAGTAGGATTTTGCTCATTAATTCGGTGCTAAATGCCATTCCGACCTTTATGCTGACAATGATGCACCTTTCCCTCTATGGTGCTAACTAAAATCGAAAAGCTCCTCAAGAAATTCTTGTGGAATGGAAAGTAATGACGAGAAGAGAATCCATTTAGTGAAATGGGATCAGATGTCACTGCCTAAAGCTCTTGGCATTAGGCGCTCTAAAAATCTTTGGGGGCTTCTTTCCTACCCCGAGGGTGTTGTTAATTCCATGTTAAGGAAGACATATCTGGGGGGGTGCAGAGTTGGTCCATTCCAACCAAGAGGCACCCCGGGGTTCTCATATGTGGAATTTCTTTCCTTCCTATAGGCAAATTTTCTCTCATCTTTCCTCATAGCGCATTGGGAATGGAGCCTCAACTAACTTCTGGGACAATTCATTAAATGGACACCTTGCCCTTTCTCAGAATCAAAATCTACAAGAAGCTTATGGCTTAGACTTAGGCATAATGATGTTACACTGAAATGACAATCTAATAACCAAGACTCTGAAAGAATTCCAATCCTATGACCTATCCTAGGCGTGCAGACTCTGCAAAGCTTCTACAAAACCTTACTCGTCTCAACTCGACAACTTCACAATAGATGCCTTTCCCAATTGAATAATAGGTAGGTGCCTTACATGTTTACAACTCCCTTCTACTTATTAAACTTGTAATGACACAGGCAAGAGAAAAAAGATGCCTTTTTGCAATAAAAGATACCTTGCAAATATTCTTCATAATGCCTTAAATCACCATTGATCATCCCAACCAATTTACAAGTAACTTGCCACGAAATTTCCTCCATCAAATCAAGTTTTACTAGGTTGTTCAGATTTTCCTTGGGCATGGAAAACATATCGAGGCCCATGTGTGTCTCCCACTAACTATATCAATATTGAAAGGAGATTCTATCAGATGCAAATCCAATCATGTCAGCATAAGGTAGTGGTCCCACAAGTTCGCAAGACTTCACGGTACCGAAAAGTGTTTGACAACATCAAGAATGCATCACGGCATCAACAAAGGCTTAGGCAATGTGCGCAAAACTTTGCAGATTTAGCACGCAAGAAACAAATGCTCAGCGTGTTAGAATACGCAGAAAGAGAAAGAATTAAGAAAGATTATAATGTACAAAGAACAGATGAAGAGAAACCGGAATGCACATATTAGCAATGTGTGTCCTGTCATTTTATTTTGTGAAAGATGGTTACAAAGTGGTTGAAGTGGTTTCAACCATTTATTAGTTAACACTTAACTAATATTAACATAACGCTAATAAATAAGCCTTCTATTTTAATACCCCCTTTTAAGGCTTACCCTATAGAACATACTGACAAAAGATTAAAATAACATAACCAAACAAGACCACGCATTCTTCAAAAGCTTTCCATTTTGAAAACAATGCTTTGACCAGGTTAGAACTCCATCAAGCTACCTCCTTGACCCTCGTAAAGGTGTACTTCTCGAGTTGAATTCCCGAGTTCCTCGATTCCACCTCCCTAAACTCTTGAACTGCAAAATCTCCCAAATTGTTGGACAACTATTCCATATTGAGTGTAATGTCCCCTTTTTTTTGAATTAATCTAAAATTAAGGATTCCTTGTCTTTCCTCCTTTCCAAAGGCAACCAATGGATGAGCAAGAAGATCGTGGCTTATATTCCCATTTTTCCTCATTTGTGTCTATGTTTTTATCTTTGTAATTCTCATTATAAGTGGTCGGTTGGGTTTGGTGCATTTTAAAAGCAAATTAAAAGATTAAATATGCTTTATATGGGTCGGCCTTGCCTTTTTGGCCTTTGGCGCCAAGATGAGGATATAAAAGGAAATTAAGGACTTCATTTGGAGCATCTACTTTTGGCAAATTTTCTCCAAATTAGACTTTTGGGTTGTTTCTCATTGTTCTTTCCACTCTTGGGCGAAAATCCAAGTGTGTGGCTTTCTAAGAAAGACAAAAACCCTTCTTGTGCCCGGTTAGGCGACGAAAACCCTCCATCCTTGTTTGGTCTAAAGGCATATTGTAGATTTGGAGGAAGAGAAGACATTTTCAGATTTTTCCATACATTGTCGGGTCTCTCCTAGGTGGAACGACTTACTTTAGCGTGGTCTTTGGTGCCTTCTAGGGCACAAAAATCAGATTTTTTTTCATATTTGGCTTTCTCATAACTTATAAAGCCGGAATCTACTATTCTTTGAGAAGTTTGGGGTTTGTAAACCCTTATTTCATAATTTTTATTGGAGTTGTACTTTACTCATTTTTAATTAATTTCCAGCAGTGTGTTCCATCATATTTCATACTGAAAATTGGTTTGGTTGATGCCTAAAATACATATTTATATTTTGACAAGGTTACTTGAAGAATTTGAAGTGTTTTCATCCATTTTTGTACTACTGTTATGAACATTTGATCGCTGATTTGAACTGAGTTTAAATTTCAATTTGCTGATTTGAAAATCAGATTTGATATAAATGAGATTTGTGTTAATTCCTTATTCTTCAGTTTTGCCACCAAGAAGGGACATTACAGCGGTATCAGTGCTTCGGTCTTCCCAGTCTGAGGGTTTGAAGATCAGAAATGTTGGATAGAATTTTCAGCAATGCTAGGATGGAAAGGCTTGCCCTAGGGCAAGAAAGATTGGCCAATACTATGGCCCGACTGATCCATACCATTCAAGGCTCCAATGGTGGAAGGATATGTTCAAGGGAAATCATGAATTATTCATCATCCCAAGGGAGCAACATCAATACATGGTATGAAGAATATAGAGCTCTTCCAGAGAAGATCCGCGATGCCCTACCTTTTGCACAGTTCATGAAATTGGAAACAAAAAGAGTTGAAATTGGCACGGGGTCAAAACCCCAAGCACTAAGGAAGGGGTCAACCCTCCCTACAGACCCCGCACTCAAGAGTGTGGATGTGGTACATAAAGAAGGGATTGAAGGGTTCTCAAATCTTCATGACAGGTTTTTGAGCTTCAACAATCACCCGCCTTGCTGGCGAAAATTCAGATCTGCACTTTGAGAGAAATGGAGCCATGACGGAAGAAAATTCAACCCTTGATCCCATCATTGTTCTGAATAGGCATCATCGTGAGGTAATTGTTAATCATTGCTTGATTGATACTGATGATAGTTCAGCGTGTGTGGATTTCAGGATTTAAAAGGAGGATGGTGAACAAGTGGGGGAAAAAAATGAATGATTGGAACCCATCTTTCCAAAAGACATGATAACAATCAGCTTGCTAGTCTGTTTAGGACAGCAACACCTAAGAGTCAATTTGAAGGTGTTCGTGGCTTGGGGAAGGACCACAAAGAAACTCCATGCATGTGCCAACAAGGCATGGATGAAATCAAGATGGGAAAAAAAGATGGGCATGCCTACTTCCCTAAGGATAAGGAGGAAGATAGATTACAGCAGCTACTTACTAAGAGGGAGCAGCCCTTGGGAGTCTTAGAACCTCCCAACCCTCTTGCCGAATTGGATCCCTCGACTGATTTTCAAAACAACAGCTTGAAGATATCAAAGTTTGATGAAAATGGGCATCATGAGCCTAGAAAGGAAAGGGGAATCATGACGCATGAATTGGAAGGTATAAAACCTTTGATATTTCATGATGATTTTATGATTTCTAATGATGACACATTACAGGAGAATGAATAAGAAAATTTTGATTTACAAGATGATGAAGAGAAGTTGAAGGTTGAAGCCCAATAGCCAAAAGACAACCAGATGTACAAAAATAATTCAGATTTGTTACTCTCTACCATGTCATTTCAGATTTATAGTCATGGGGAATTTGTTGAAAGGGATGACCTCGGGGCAAATGTGATGCTCCAAAGCAAATCACGGCAAATGGGAAGCCTTCATGATGCTACAGGTGATAAAAATCAAATTTGCATAGAGTCCATGGACCAAGACTTTTGGATAACCTTGTTGAGGTTCATATGGGTGAAAATAGTGTTTTTCCGGGTACCTATGATCACTTTCAGTTCACTAGAAATTTCAGGACAGCAACCTATGGTAAGCAATTGCATCATTTTTCTAAGTGATTGCTTCGTCAACTTCATGCTATGTCCTTACAATATTTTGATCGTCATCATAAGGAATATTCTAACAATTTTGTGAGGATGAAAAGTACCAAATGCGGAAGGGATTCTACTTCAGCCCTAGGTATGACCATCATAATTCAACAATTTTGATTCCTCCTATGTCACTGCTATATTTGTATCATGGAGGGCAGCAAGATCAATTTGATAAGAGAAAGAATATATGGAGGGACAAGGGGCACATAAATTCTTCCTTGCAAATTCTGGGTTGTTTGCATCTTTTAGTTTGGGATACATGGAACCTATGGGGAGGATGCTATTACAAACTTGAGGTCTGCTGTCTACATCCTTATGGCAGCCATACGCAAATTGGCAATCACAAGAAAAATGTATTTCTCATCCACAGTTGAGGATCTAGTGTTTGCATGGGAAACAAGTCGGTCATCCACCACCATCATTCCAATTTTGCATGAGACAACACGCTGCTACAGCCAAGGTAAAATACTCGTCCTAGATTTGCATTTTGGTTGGATAGTTCTCTCCTTGAAAAGTTATAGGTTGATATTTTTGATGAAGAATTTTGGATTTAATATGATATGCTGAAGGGACTTCAAGTATCACAGTTGTTACACCTTTCCTATGTCAACAAAAATCAAGAATTTTGAGTTAGACTACAGCTATGAGGGGCTGTCCTCTTCAAATCTATGCATGGGGCTGTGCATACCTTCCATGGGCAGCGAGAAAAGGCTGAATTTGGGGACACTATTTCCTTTTAATATGATGGGTAACAAGATTTTCACTTGGAGATTGAGCAAGGCTAACATTCCAACATCTTGGGCATTACTTATGAAGAAATGTAGGAATCTTCATGGACATGACACCCACTCATCTGCACTTCCATGGACTGATCCAAACATAACAGGGAAGGAAATTCGGTGGGGTAGCTTCAAGTCAACCATTTGAAAACTAAATCAGCAAGGTAACAACCTTCCAAAAGAGGTGAGTATAAGTTTTAGCATGTGTTGTATGCATCCTATGTGGAAATGCAATGATATACTATCGAGCATGGCTAGCATGAAAAAGGAAGAAGCGCATCTTCGGGGCATTCAATACATAGAGTATAACAAGGGTTTACTCTTTGGTAGAATGCTTCATGGTGATAATTTATGGTTAATCCCGGGCATGCATAATATGACCTCCATGTGGGGACCACTTGAAGGATTACAAACAAATTGGAGCTTCCTTGTTGAAAGCCATTTTCTACGCCAAGTTAGCGCAAGCAAGGAATGCAAGAATGGGGTGTAAAAGGTTGTTTGCTGATTTCAACCATAGACTTGTTGATCCTCATTTTCCAGCCCATGTAAGACAATCTTCAGTCCCTATGCTACTCACAAAATTAGGTTTTTTCCATAAGATTTCAGTTTGGTAGTTGTTATGCCATGATTATAGGGTTGAGTTTGCAAAATACAGATTTGGGGCTGCCACTAGCAGCCATGAACAGCAATATGTTTTCATTTTTTATGAGCATTCAGTCATGGAAGGATGAGGAAAGAAGATCTCGGCTAAAAAAGAGGGAATAAATCACATTATGATGTGTTATTTTCAGACTTGAACATTCTGATTTTTGAAAGAAAAATGCATCATTACAGTTGTTTTTGGGACAGCATTACTGAAGTGTTGGAAAGCCATCATTTGGACGGAAATTATGATATAGTGTCAAACAACGAAAGAGAGCTAGCTATCATGTCCCTAAGGCATGATAAGGAGAGTTTAAAAGTGTTGTTAAACACTCTTGTTTTCTTTGATATGTTTGTTTTATGTGCAAGTACATCAAAGAAGAAGCAATTGAGATTCATTTGGGATCCAGGTACTTACAATTCCTTGAGGACAAGCAATTTCGGGAAGGGAGGATTATAATGTCCTCTTTTTTCGAATTAATCTAAAATAAATGATTCTTTGCCTTTCCTCTTTCCGAAGGCAAGCAATGGACGAGCAAAGGAAGATCGTTGGTTATATTTCCATTTTTCCTCATTCATGTTTATATTTTTATCTTTGCAATTCTCATTATAAGGGGTCGGCTGGGTTTGGTGCATTTTAAAAGCAAATTAAAAAATTGAATATGCTTTATATGGGTTGGACATGCCTTTTTAGCCTTTGGCGCCAAGATGGGGATATAAAAGGAGATTAAAGACTTCATTTAGAGCATCTACTTTTGGCACATTTACTCTAAATTGGACTTTTTCGTTGTTGCTCATTGTTTTTTCCACTCTTGAGAGAAAATCCAAGTGTGTGGCTTTTCTAAGAAGGACAAAAACCCTTCTTGTGGCTGGTTAGGGGACGAAAACCCTCCATCCTTGTTTGGTTTGAAGGCATATTGCAGATTTGGAGGAAGAGAACACATTTTCAGATTTTTACATGCATTGTTGGGTCTCTCCTAGGTGGAGTGATTTACCCTAGTGTGGAATTTGGTGCATTCTAGGGCACTGAAATAATATTTGTTTTCATATTTGGCTTTCTCATTATTTATAAAACCAGAATCTACTATTCTTTGTGAAGTTTGGGGCTTGTAAACCCTCGTTTCATTATTTTTATTGGAGTTGTACTTCGCTGATTTTTAATTAATTTCCAGCAGTGTTTTCCATCAGATTTCATATTGAAAATTGGTTTGGTTGATGCCTAAAATACATATTTAAATTTTGGAAAGGTTATTTGAAAAGTTTGAAGTATATCAAATTTCTTAGAATGTACAAAGAACGGATGAAGAGAAATCAAAATGAACACATTATCATTGTGTGCCCGTCATTTTATTATGTGAAAGACAGTTACATAGTGGTTGAAGTAGATTCAATCATTTATTAGTTAACACTTGACTAATGTTAACATAACAATAATAAATAAGCCTTATATTTTAATACAGCGGCCATCAAAAAAGGTCACGTGATTTTGCACAACTTCATTAGGCATTCACGACACTAAGCAGTTGTGGCGTAGTTAACATAGGTAGCTTTGAGCAGCTATGTATAAGTCTACGCAGTAAGGCAATCCTTCGTAGCTTAGGAAGGCTTCCACGAATTTCATAGAAAATAGTAAAGGCTCCAAGTTCTACAACTAACATGCTTAAGAGTGGCGCAGCATTGCGTTTCAACTAACTATGTGTTTTTGGGTAATACAAGATTGCTTGTGAACCCCAATGCTCCTGCATTATACAACTTGGGAAAGGATAAACTTAAGGCCTTCCTCAAGCATGTCTCTAAAAGAAACCAATAATCTATACAAATTTCCCTAACTCTCTATACTTCGGAACAACTGTAACTATCACAACTATGCATTGACATATTCACAAACAATTGGCAAACATGAACCATTCATTGGCAATTCCACAAACAGTTGGCATAAATGCACTATTGCTGCGCACAAAACAAAATGAAAACTATGAAACCCATACACATAACATTGAACAAAGCCAAAATGTCATTTATTGAATGCTGGACAACAACAATAAATATTCATATTAAATCTTGTATATCAAATGGGTAGGAACGGTTCTGCAAACCCCCTTTTGCATATAATATTGAAAGATTTATAGTGATAATTTATAGTTCATTTATTATTCAAACTACCAAAATAAACAACAAACCCAACTCACTAAATATGTAGCGATGATGGTACTATAGCAGTGGTATGGAATACTTTAGCAACACTATAGCAAACTGAAAATCTCTAAAAATACTCAACCACCTGGAACTGGAAATAAACTTCAATCCTTTAGCTCACATGCAATCCTTAGATGGAATCACCTCAAAGGAGAAAAGGGTTTTTGTTCTCCGAATCTCTGCACTCCTAGGGTTTTCATCTTGGGAGAAGAAATTGAACATAGAATGCTTGAGCTCTGAAACAAAGTTTGATAGCAATTGTGAATAGAACGCCTTCTTCCTCCTAGCTCTTCCTTTTATAATTACCCTTTTAATTTAAACTTTATTTTCTGCCTAAATTTCCCTCCAAAAGTGTCTAGAAACACTTTTAATAAAACATTACATTAGGCCCCTTTATAATAATAATACATAAGTCACCCTTTTACAATGTTATAAAAATAAAGTTACTAGGACAACTTAAAATATTATTATTAAATTATTTCCCCAACTTTACCCCTTAGCCTATGGGAAATAAGGAATAAGCTACGAGCCTCCCAATTATTTTAATTCTGAAAAGGGGACATGACATAGTTGGTGTCTCTAATCTACTTATGAGTGGTATCCTTTTCCACTTGTTTGCCCCTCAAAATACGGGTATAGATCCGTTACATTGAAGATAGACAAGATGTTTTCTCTTCTAGTAGCTCTATCTCATATGCGTTCTTCGCAATTTTCTTCAGGACTCTGCAAGGCCCAATCTTCTTCCACTTGAGTGTATCATTTACTCCTCGTAGGAACCTTTCTTTTCACAAGTGTGCGAGAACTAGGTCTCCAACCTCAAACTCCAAGTGTGTTATTGTCAAGCCTGCATGGTCCTTGTGCTATGCATTGTTCTGCTCCACATACTTTGCTTGCACACTTGCTTGTGCACTTCCTTCATGTATTGCACGAAGTCAACTTCTACACTTCTTCTTTCTTGGGGAAACTCTTGTAGCTCCACAACTTCTTGGGGACTTGTCCCATACATAATCTGTAAGGGTGCTTTCCTAGTGCTGCTATTCACAAAGTTATTATATGCAAACTCCACCCGCGCAAGAATTGAATCCCAAATTCTTGCCTTCTCTCCCACTAAACATCTTAGCAAATTTCCAAAGCTTATGTCGACAACTTTAGTTTGGCCATTCATCTATGGGTGATACACAAAACTAAACTACAACCTCATGTTTAGTTTCTTTCAAAATGTTTGCAAAAAGTGGCCAACAAATTTAGTATCTCTATCGGATACAATGTTGCGTGACGATCCATGCAGTCTTACAACTTCCTTGAAAAACAAGTTAGCAATATGCATAGCATCATTAGTTTTCTTACAAGCAATAAATTGATCCATTTTTTGAGAATCTATCAATGATAAAAAGATAGAATCACGACCCTTTTGTGTTCTGCATGGTCCTAAAACAAAATCCATATTTAGATGCTCCCAAGGTTTCTTAGGTACTAGAAGTGGTTGATATAACCTTACTTTCTGATTCTTCCCTTTCACTAATTGACACACTTTGCATCTTTGCACATGTGTAGTCACTTGTGGCCAAAAATATCTTTCACTCAATTGCGCCAAGCTCTTATCTATCTCAAAGTGATATGCTAATCCTCCCTTGTGTTTCTCCTAGATCAAATTCTCCCTCATTGATCTTCGCAACACGCTCAACATGTGCTTTTAAACAATAACCCTTCATGTTAGAAGTAGTCTAACCATGGTGTCTGGTCGATGCTTATTGGTTTTGTGCATGCTCTCCATGCTTCTCGAAATATTAATCTTCTACATAGAGATCCTTCATTGCCTCAAACCTAATTGCATTTCAGTCAATAAGATGCATCTTCTGCTCAACACATCTACGAATTCGTTTAATTTCTTACTTTTGTGCTTCAAGACAAATGAGTAAATGAATAATTCAACCACGTGTCTTTGATTCATTTCCTTTGCTATTGATGAATTGCATGTTTGGTGGTCTGTATACAACACAAACTCCTTGGGCAACAAGTATGCTTCCACTTCTTCAGATCTTGCACAATGGCATAAAACTCTTGGTCATAAACTTAATATCTTCTCCTTGCATCATTCAATTTCTCATAAAATATGTGATGGGTCCTCCCTCCTAACTCATCACAGCTTCTAGTGGCTACTCCATTCACACCACAATTAATTTGAAATACCTTGTTGAAATCAGTCAAGACCAACATTGACTGCTCGTGACCTTCTTCTTCAACTTTTGAAAGCCATATTCTGCATCTGTGGTCCATGTGAACTCCTCCTTGTCTCCCCGCATCACCTCTGTGATCGGTGTGCAAATCTCGTTGAATCCTCTAATGAACTTCTTGTAGAAGCTCGCTAGTCCATGGAAGTTTTGGGCGTCCATGATATTCTTGGGTGGGCAGTGGCCAATCTACTTTAGCTCACACCTTCTCAGGATCCATCTTCAATCCTTCTTTCAAGATAACACAAATCCCAAGTAAAATAGCTCATTCTTCATGAAACTGTATTTCTTCAGAGTTTACTAGCAAATTCTCCCCTCACAAATGCTCTAACACTTTCTACAAATGGACCAAGTGTTCTTCCTACCTTTGTTGAAAATCAAAATGTCATCCAAGTAAACGATGACAAACTTATCTAGAAAAGGCTTCAACACTTTGTTCATCAACTGTGCATGAACATGGTCAGTGCATTGGTTTACCCAAATGGCATGAGCCAACACTCATACAATCCATCCTGCATTTTGAAAGTAATCTTCCACTCATCTCTCTTCTCTTATCTTAATCTGATGATATCCACTCTTCAAATCAATCTTCATGAAGTACCTTGCTCTACTTAAACAGTTCATCAAATCATCCATGTGTGGCAATGGAAATCTATACTTGATGGTAAATTTGTTGATGGCTCTAAAATCAGTGCACATTCTTCCACTCTCCTTTCTTCAGTGCCAATACTACAAGTACTGCGCACATGGGCTAGAAATTCTTTAATCAACCCCTTCTCAAGCAATTCTTGCACTCGCTTTCTCATCTCCTCGTTCTCCATCAGTGTCAACCTATATGAGGCCTTATTTGATAAACTAGACCTTAATATCAAATCCATCTATGATGATTGGTAGGTGGTAAGCCACATAGGTGCTATCCACGTACTTAGCATCACTTCTCACGGGATCTCCTTTGTTTGCATAGGCTTTGTGCCTCCCCTAATATCTATGCACAAGCCTTCAAATGAACGCAAAACATTCATTGTCCCCTTTCACACTCATTCCGAAACTCATTTCCTGAAATCAACAATATCTATGCAGACTCCTCTCCACTTCTACACTTGCCGCCTTCAAAGGATTTAGATTTCATTTCCACCCATCCACCAATGAGTAGGTATTTGCACGGCCATCATGTATCATTGCCTTCTTGTCATACTACCAAGGTCAATCCAACAACACATGGCATAAATCCATGGGCATTATATTGCACAAGGCTTCATTCTCATATGTGCACATCTTGATTACGCACTCTGCGTTACTCATTCACAAGCAATTGATGTCCCTTTAACTTATATGGGTTCGGGTGCACAACTTTCTTCAAACCAAGCTTCTCAACTATCTTGTTGGAAAAAAGATTATACATGCTATTGTTGTCAATAATAACTTTACGGCACTTGCCTCCTGATTTGCATATTGTCATGAACAGAGTCTTTCTCTGCACGAGCACAATCTCCTCCTTTGCTAGCTTCAACAACATTGTCTTCATCATGAGAGCTTCTCCACATTCCAATTCTTTTGCACCACTATTAAATGCACTACTTTTTGTGTTCACATGTTGAGCAACATGATTTCCAGCATCATTCCTCCTACCATTGCTATTTTGTGTGGCTTATGACACTCAAATGCAGAATGTCCAATCTCTCCACAATGGAAGTAGGTTCTGTTGAAACCTCTACTTCTTCCGCATCCTCTTCCTCTGAAAGAAAATCTACCTCTACCATTCTACTCATGCAAGGAGATCACTTCACCCTCGTGCAAATGATTCTACACATCACTGAGCAAACTTTGACGAGATTGTACTATTTTGTTGTCTATGCAGCGTCTCTTCTACCTTTAGAGAAAACTGATTGGCTTCCTCCAGAAACCTCAACCTAATCATGATGAACTCATCTTGAATAGAAATGTGTAATTCGTTTACGTAACTTGAGATCTTTTCTACATCATGTTCCACATGACCCGCTCTAATAATGAGCCAATAGAGCTCCTTTGTGTACTTTTTTACACTCAGGTCCTTCAGATGCAGGTTCTACAAGTATTTGAAAAATGTGACTGGTAATCTACAAGCATGAACTTAGCCTTCAATTATGTCAACAATCAATCCCAACTCTTGATTTTTGTCTTTGCCTCTATGTACTCTCTCAATATACACACGTTCCCACCACAAAGATGCATGACTCTTCAACTTAGTACGAGTAAATCTTAGCCTCTTGGGATCCTTCACGCCTTCGTACTCGAAGTACTTCTCCATTTCAACAAACCAGTTGATGAGTTCTTTTAGATCTAAGCTCCCATAATAACTTGGAACTTCTATCTTCGGCTTGCTATTAGTCTTGTGATTTATGCGCAAGAATTTACCCTCAAGCTTGTCAACATGCTCCGCTTCAACATTTTGTTCCCCATGTGCTCCTTCTGAGCACTCATCATCATCCATTGCTACTTTGTGCTACATGGTTTCGATAGCCTCCAAACGGGCTTGAGCTCCTCATTATCTCGGCCAAAACCACAAATCTTGGTTCTATATAGCTATGGCAGCCATTCTTTGTGCCATCGCTATTTTCCTCAAAACCACTCACTCAAAACTTTATGATCTACACCTTCTAGCCAACAAACTAGATGTTAGAAGATGCCTATAACTACTTTCTACCCACAAGTATTGGAAGCAGCAAATATAAAGATCACTCACTAGATTGATGTTATCACACACAAACAAAACAAACTCTACAATAGGACTTAAGATCCTAGATACAAAATTAATGTTTGTGCCAATCTTCTCAAGACCTAAGAATCCTTGCTCTAATCCCAAAATGATGTAGTCATGGTTAGGGGTCCTAATGAAGGGATGCCTTCGACCACACAGCCCACAAATCCAGAGTTGGATCCAACTGAAGAAAGATCTCAAGTATAGCTTTAACGAGAAACAATGAAAGCTTCTATTAATATGAGGAAAATATTACAGACTTAGGCACAATGCCACTACACTCCAATGATAGTCTTATGACAAGACCCCGCAAGAATTCTCTAAGAATTCCAATCTTATGAACTATCCTAAGTTTGCAAACTCTGCAAGGCATCTAAAAACCTTGCTCGACTAAACTCAAAAACTTCACGATAGATGTTTTTCCCGATCAAATGATAGTTAGGTGCCTTACATGCTTACAACTCCCTTATAGAATCTACAGTGACACATGCGGGAGAATAAAGATGCCTTGCAAATATTCCCCAGAATGCCTCAAATCACCATTGATCTTCCCATCCGGTTTGCAATTAGATTCCCATCAAATCAATCTTTACCACGATGTTCGGATTGTCCTCTAAGCATGGAAAATGGATCAAGGCCAATGTGTGTCTCCCTCTAATTGTATCAATGCTGATAGGATATTTTGTCAGACATATCCAGTCATGGTGGCATAAGGTAGTGGTCACGCAAGTTTGTAAGACATTGCAGCATCAACAAGTATTTGGCAGCATCCATAATGCATCGTGGCATCAACAAAGGCTTAGGAAGCATGCACAAGACTTCATGGCTTCCACGCACAAGAAACAAGTGATTCACGACATCAAACAAGGTTGCATGGTTTTGGACGGCGTCGTTAGGCATTCGTGGCACTAAGTGGCTTTGCACAACATATTTAGTCACAACATAGGTAGTGTTGTGTAACTAGGTATATGTTTGTACGGCAAGAAAAACCTTCGCGGCTTAGGTAGGCTTCCACAAAAAACAGTCAAGGCTTCAAGTTTTGCAAGACATTCTTAAGAGTACCACAACTTTGCACAAGTTATATTCAACAAACCCTGTTTTTGGGTAATCGAGGATTTCTTATGAGCTCGGATGCCCCTACATTGGTGACTTAGCTACCTAATGATTGATAATGACTTCGTTGCCTTAATGTTAAATGTTGACATAGCTGCCCTAATGCTAGATGGTGACATATCTAACTAACACTTGATAGGTGACATAGCTGCCCTAATCCTACATGATGATGTCATAGCTAAATGTTAGACCTCGCATGAGATATTCACACATCCCCTATACAACCACGCCAGGGACAGTTAGGTATAGTAATTTAATGTTTCTATGTCATTTTACACATTTACATTTTCACATGCTAATTTTAAACATCTCTCATAAACATTGATTCACGTATGTGCCATGTGATCACAAATTTCACTTTTTTGACATGAGGACACATTCTTTAGCTTCACATATGCACACATTTCCTATACAAGCACAATGGGGGCAATCAAGTCTAGTCATTTCATGCTTTTATGACATTTATAGAATTCAATTTTTATATATGCTGATTTATATTTCTCTAGAGTTTTAATAAGAGTCTTGGTCATGTGATCACAAATTTCACATTTTTAACATGGGGGCATACTCTTTGGCCTACACACGTCGCACTCCTATGATTGGGTTGAGAGGATTGCATTCACTTGTTCCTTGTACTTTTAATTCAACACTTTCATTACTGAATTAAAATTGGGGCACTTGTAGTACCCGAAATTTGGTCACATGGCACTTGATGATAATACTTTGGCATTTATCCTGACATTATCCTATTTACCTATTTATTGACTAAACTTAAAGCATCCTACTCAATCTTGCATTCTAATTCCATTAGGTCATGACTTATTCTTCACCTTAGCACTCTAGGAATCAATGCACCTTATTCATAACACATTTTCGGACTCTCTACAATCCATCTCATCTTAGATCAGGTTCCAGCTTAAGCCTAGACGGTTTTATGTGCCCCAAACAGGCTCAGTTGATGAACCTATCCGTTATACTTGCAACAGTCGTCTTTTCAAATGCACAAGTTGCCTTAGTCAACTTAAGGTTGGTTGAGTTGGATATCATTCGCACAAATCATCTATATAAATATGCACACCTTAACTCATTAGGGGCATGGAGGAATCCCATATTGAAGCACACTCTAAGAAGACCACTAGGCCCGACATTGAAGCACCTCTCCCTTGGTGCACTTTATAACAGAGCTACACAAATCTGAACACATCTATCTTGAAGCCCTAGATCGAAACTATGCACTAAAATCAAGTCAATTGTCATTGCCTAGTGTTACGAACCGAATTAGGGCTCCATCTTTATTTGCATTTTCTAACCTCCACTCCACCATAGGACTTGGAGTACTACATGTGGCTTGATCCCGCTTCAGCATATTGGTACATAGTGTAAAGCTCATCACACCAATGGGGTGGGGTCATGTCAGTTCAACTCAAATAGTACTAACCCTTTTTAGGTCGAAAGGAGGAGAGCTAGGTCTTGAAGACAAAGAAAATACATATGCAGGTACAAACGAATCATCGCAGGGATCCAGAGAGAAATCTAAAATCCAAAGACACAGACAAAGCAGGTGCCAGAGGCAGATTGCAGATCACAGCAACATAGAACACATTTATCAGCCCTAGGACACCTTTGTCATGCGAACCTACCTATAGACAAACAAACTAATCCTCCACTCAGCTTCAAGCTCCCATATTTCACAACCAGATTTATGACACCCTGCACACCATCCTCGTCCATTTTTAGATCATTGCCATGCCCCCTGCATCTAGTAAAATGGTGACTTCTTTCTAAACCCTAACCCTAATTACTTTAATACACTTTCTAAAAGTTGTGTTGATCGAATATTTCATCCTTACATAATTTGAGGACTGCCATTTTCATATTTGCTGTTTTGAAATTATCTTAACACATTTAGTAATACCTTAATTAGATTAACCCTAGTTTTGGTGTTACAACTTCTTCAAGTGTCTTTGTAGCAAAGGTCTCAACCAAGTGGGAGTCTCCAAATTCTGCAGTATCTATATGAAGTTTACAACATATAGCATCCAATTTTTTTCCTCTAATGAACTCCTTGTTCAATCTGTTTCTAGCTTTTGAAATAGTTTTATGTATGTATTGTATAGTTTCAATCGGTTCATCATTTTGTAGTGTTTTTTTCACTGGTGGTGCAATTTGGATTAATACATGGCGTTTGCATGGTCTACTCTATTTAGTATCAAAAGTATGAACTCCCAGATATCTCCAAAATGTGGTGCAGCCATGTACCTGTTTTAATGTAAGGAGTAATATTACTTTCACTTTTTCCAAGCCAATTAAAAAAGCTTCATTAGATCCAATACAGTCACATCATTTTTTATTCAACTAGATAAAGCAATGAATAGAAGTGTTGACAACAGCGGTACATCCATACCACCTATTCTATGGTAAATACATAGGACCTTCCCCAGTAATAAATCATTACTTACAAAATAAAATGCAAACATGTACGGATTATGGATACATGAGGTAGTTAAGCATTGCATTGTTTAGTGGCAAAGGACCAAAACATGAGAGAGAACAAAGCCAATCATCACCTTTTATTTTATTCCAGAAAATAGACATCTTTTACCAAACTCTATAAGATTATAAAAGGTCATGACTCATGGGACATAAAATCACATTGCTTGCAAAGATAACTAACGATGAATGTTTAGTAATCCACTTAAACAAGAAGTAAATGATTTGTCAAGGATTTAAATAAATAGAAAATGATTCATTAACAACGATTGTGGGGACCCTTTCCATTGCATTTTTCAGCAAAACGAACTTGGCAATCAGCATTAACATAACCACAAGTGGAACAGAGGAATTCATACTTCAATGTTTTTAATTTATGTCAATCAAGGTATGAGTCACTACAACCCATGTGCTTCTATTGAATGACTTTATGTCATGCAAAATTAGGAAAATATTATAATGGTGCAACTAGATAGCATTTCTGTTAAGGCCCCCATAACACAAGGTTACCTTGCGTGTATTGGTTTTTGAACAGCAACATTGAAAAATTTAGCCTCTGAAATTCCAAATTTAAGAGATCCACAACTGCTAGCTTTAACTGATGAAGATAATCTTTCCCCTGTTGTAGGACAACCATGAAGGTGATTCGTAAGAAAATACAGCAGTTCTTCAGATCGTTTTACTAGGAAGAACCAAACAATAGTTAAAAGAATAATGGAGACAAAAGGAAAGAAAAACTATCAAATAGTGCTCAAGAAAAAAATAGAAAATCATACTTGTTAGAACAAAAAAGGAAGTTTCTTGACTATAATTCTTTATGGATTTAAAAGGCATCCTGTCTTAGCTAGGTTACTTCTATATTTCATTTTTATTTTTACAAGTAATTATATTCTTTCTTTGCTTTGTACAAGTCGCCTTTTCAGAATGCTAATTTGAACCATTGAGCTGCATATAGTTTTCTAGTAATTCAAACTCTTCATCATAGTAAGCTGAAACAAACATTTCCATCAGTCAAATTCAAGCCACGTAAGAATGCTTCATGAAATTCATGATTTGAGACCAATAACAAACATATTTTATCACATGGTGTTTTATGACAATGTCTAGACTCTAAAGCCATTAAAGAAAATGTAGGTTTCCTCATCTCACTTGTCCTTTTTATCATAAAGAATGTTTGAAGTCAACCTTTATGTAAATCCGCTCTCTTCCTTGTCCTTTTTAGTATCTTCATTGATACCTCTCTTATTATCAAATTTTTAACCTGCTCTAATACCGTGCTGTGGAAATGTAAACTAAATAAAAATAAATATATGCACAAATTGAAAGCTATTGCACAAGAGATTTCAACATTGGATAAAAGAACTTGTTCATATCAAGAACGCTTTTCAGTCTCATGGTCTCACATCCTATCCCGATAAAAATCAGTGTTACATACATGTCCAAGATGGCAAGATGCCTTTCAGGGGATGCGAAAAATCAAAAAATTCCCAAATTTTTGGGACAGCAAGGGTACGGTTATTAAATATATATACAAAAAGAGATTGAAAATTAGATAGCATAAAATACCATAATAAATTAAAACAAATTAAGAGAAGCTGAAATTAAATTAAAATAACAACATTGATACATAAACAAATTGAAAGAAGCTCATATTAAATTAAAATAACAACATTGATACATCCATGATGATACCCAAAAGTTATTCACCATCCAGCCCGTAAGATGTTGCCGACCATGCATTTCCCTTACATGCAATAGTCGAGCAATCAGTTGGTTTTTACAACAAAAAGAAAAATATATATAACTGAAGTTCTGAACTAATTTGTGGATAATTTTGACAATCTTGAGCAGGGATATTGATAAAGATGACAATGAGTTTAAAGTTTAACAAAAGATTGTACATTAATACAGTGATACTCTGTCTCTGAAAACTATAAGAAATGCTTCAAATACCAATGATTATAGCTAATCACGAGGATAGCAAGTGAGATACATGGGACAATGCAGGTTAACAAATAAAAAGCTCGAGCAAAGGCTAAATTTAAGCATATTTCAATACAAAAATATCAGTACATAAATTGAATGAGGAAAGGCTCTTTGTGGATTAGCTCTGCCACTATTTACATCACACTGATTCTGAAACCTTTTAGTAAATATCATAAGCATGGAACCACTTTCTCACACTATCAACATGACGATACAGTTACTAAGAATCAATCATTATGCCTGGTCAGCAGTTGATCATAGTTTAACTCGTGGTGCCTGCAAACTCATGCCAAAAGCATATGTTCATGGCAGAAGTACATATGCGAGGTCAATGGACATCCTGCATCCCGAGGATGTCAGGGCATCCCTCTTGCTGGGTGAGGGTCATTTCAAAGACATCTCAAAATAAGGGGACGCCCTCCTTCTTTGTGTAGAAGGGGATGGGAGAGGGACACGTCCCAAAGTAACTATCAAAGTCAAAAACATATTGATATAGGTTGACAACAGGCTACAATTGCAACAATACTGAATAAAGCCACTTGTGCACATAAGTCCTCTATACACAAATAACAATATATCTAACCAACCTGCATAGGCCTTACTATGTTAGTAAATATGAGAGAGAATATAGAGAATAAAAGGCATTTGGTGCACAGAACACATCTTGTGTTTATCCGGTTTTTATAAAGCATAAAAGAAGTAACATTCAGATGAGGTAGTTATATGTTGATAGCTAAAATATATTAACCAATATTTAATTAATTACTGTTCACATAATAACTTAAATAACCTTAATATCCCCCCTTAATGACTAAACCGGTAACTACTCCAAGTTTGTCCTAAAACTTTACAACCACAATGGAACCAAAGGGTCTAGTCATTAAATGGGCAGACTGCTCCTTGGACATTAATTTGAAATCTTCAGTTCTCTAATGTTTTTCTGCTGTTCAATGTATGAGATTTGGCTGTGTTAAGTGCCTAGTGATATGATATTATACATGGGTTGGTGGAGATGCTAGAATGTGGCACACATCCCCCTTATTTGTATTGGTTTTATATATTGGGTCAAATAGGTAACTTGTGGAATTATGTATATTGGGTAATGAGTCGGGCTACAGGATAAGGTGTTACCCACCCATTAAGTGTAATAGAGGTCTGTATAAATGAGGTGAATATCATTGTGAAGAATGTCAAGGAAGTGATGAGTCTCCTATTTGTTAGAAGAATATTGGAGGTTCCCCCCTCAAAGTGGCATTCCCATATAGGCAGATCTTGTGAAGTTGGTCCTTCCGAAAGAAATCGTATGGTGTTTCCCTAAGGGTTATTATTTTATTTCTGAATATATTGGATATTAAGGCAAATTGGCTCACAATTATAATGTGTTGTGTGATCTTCATTCTATTCCAAATATTGCTGTGATTGTTTGGATTATTTATAGTGTTTATGTGAGGATCTCAACAAGTGGTATCAGAGCTCTTTCCAAAGCAATCAAAGAATTTTTGGAGATACTACAGATTTTTTCAGAAAAACAAGTGTCTACCTTGCAGAAGGTCGTTCTTCACACATATATGTCTCGCTAAGATTGTTTGTCTGGGGCTAGAGAAAGCACTTTGAGAGGTTTCCGAAAAGTCATAATAAATCTTTGGAGCAGTATTGAGGGAGAAATCGCAATCTAAACTTGACCTTCCAAACTTGATTTTTGACAAATTTTCTTGGTAGCAACCCTAGAAAAAAAATCATATCATTTATTTTGGGATGAGCAAGTCAAGTATCATTTTTGGCATGTGGAAGGATAAATTCAGACTTACTTGTTTACATAATTTTGTTTACAGACATGGGATAGGAAAGGAGATCTAGTGAATATTCTTGTTCTTAAAACCCTTGATGGGGTTTCTAACTTACTTTGGAGATGGTGATAGTGATGCTAGAGAATGGTGGCTCCTATTTGAGGAGACCCATACTCGTGACGACGTGTGGAAATGTTCATTTCATCTTAGAGGTCCAACATGTGGATGGTTCAGTCAGTTGAATAGGGGCAAGCCTGATTGGTTTGTAGAGAAATTGGAAAAGAATTTTGACACAAAAGCAAAAGAACAAAATGAGGTGACAAGGCAACAACTGATGCAGAAGGAGAGGTAGAGGATCGTAGTGTCGAAGAAAATAGAGATGTAGGCTAAGGGTTCACATGATTTAGCTCCAAAGAAAGAAGGTACATTATTTCAGTTTCATGGATGCATTCAAAGGAAGGCAGTCATTGTGTACATAGACCCTAGCTGCAAATATAACTTAATCAACATAGATGTGGCTCAACATCTACATGATCAGGCAGGAAATATCAAAGAAGCTCAAGTGAATGGTAAGCAGATTCAGTTTTCTGAGGATTTGAAGCTCACTATGGACAAATATGTGTTGCATTCACATTTTTATGCTTTACATATGGATGGTTTGGATATTGTTCTAGGATTTCCTTGGTTATAGACTTTAGGAACAATCAATATTAATGTGCAGGAGTTGTTCATGAAGTTTTTGGTACAAGAGAAAGAAAGTTATCTTGCAGAATATCACGCATAAACAAGCAACAAGGATTGAGGTAGAGCATGAGGATGAATTTGAAAATGGTGAAGAAAAGAATAAAGAAGGACTTGGAAGAATAATAAAAAGAATATGAAGAAAAAGAAGAAAAGACCAATTCACCTAATCAAGAGACGAAGGATTGGTAACTGAAAAGGTGGAAGAGGCGGAGAAAATAGAAGAGAAGGTTGGTAAGGTCGAGGATACTAAGGTTGAGGCAGACAAACACCCACATTATCATGAGAGCAACAACCATGGAGGCATGTCAAAGCAGCTATACAAGGAATCAAAGGAACAACCACTACGGCTATACATAGAATTAAAGGAACAACTATGGAACATGGAATCTTAGGAGTAATCATTATGGATGTGCATGGAAGCCAAGAAGAAACAACTATGGTCAATGGATGGAATCAAAGTAGTGCAGGAGAATCACAAACCAAGTTCAGAGAGCTACCATCTACCAAGATCACATATGGGCAGTTGGCTGATCAAGCATGGCTTCACAATGCTTTGAAGCACAATCATTACTTGGTATCTTTCTCATGTTTCAACACAAAACATGTCAAGGAGGGATAACATGTTATGTACCTAGGGATATGATATTATAATATACATGGGTTGGTGGAATGGAAATATCAACATGTGGCACACATTCCCCTGAGTCGTATTGGTTTATATATTGGGTCGAAGAGGTAGCTTATGGAATTATGTACATTAGGTAATGAGTCGGTGTACATTGGGATTAGGTGCTACCCACCAATTAAAAAGAATAGAGCTCTATATAAAGGAAGCAAATGTCATTGTAGAGAATGACAAGTGGTGAATCTTCTATTTGTTAGAAGGATATTGGGGGTGACCCACTCAAAGTGACATTCCCATTTAGATCTTGTGGAGTTATTCCTTCCTAAGAGAGTATTGTATGGTGTTTCCCTACCTCAAGGGTTACTATTCTATTTCTGAATATATTGGACATTAGGGCATTTCAACCGATAAATATATTTTGTGTCGTGTGCTCTTCATTATATTCTAAATGTTGTTGTGATTGTTTTGATTATTTATATTTTTTATGTCAAGATCTTAATAAGTTTAGAAAAAAGTTGAGGAATGTGGCATACAACAACACATAGGTCCACTCATGTGGGTGTAAGATATATCAAGCTATGCACCAATTTTTTGTAGAGTGATTCGTTAACAGGCAATGAATCGTCATTGGCTAATAACGTCAACCTGACATCCATGGTTTTAAATCCAACATCTTAGAGATGTTGACCATTTTCAATATACCAAGCTTGTGGAGGCTACTTAAATGCGTACGTGGACTCAGCTAATTTACAAAATAGATGGTCACGAAAAGGTACCTAAAAACCTCCAAGCTACACGAAGTAATCCTCCTCATTCAAATCTCCGAAAAAAAGCATCCAAAATGTAACCATCTTTGCAGTATTTCCAGTAAATTCCTCATATTCTATTCCCTTTTCACAACAAGATGAGCCTTGTACTTGTCCAAAACACCATCAGCTTTGCTTTTGAATTTGTACATACATTTGTACCCAGTGGGTTGTTCACCTAGTGGTAATTCCACCAACTCACTTGGCAGTAATTTTGTCGACTCCCATAGATGGTTCTTAGCAAGGCATCACATTTTGCTTGCATGGTAATCTCCCATCCAAGTATGCCTTCTGCATCAGAATATTACTACAATGTATGTATTGTAAAAAGATTAAATGCGAGAGCAAAATGAACATGATTTGCTAGATTAACAACGTTGTTTTCGAACTTGAGAACCAATGCCTTTCTTTCAGTGGCTTTTCCTACCATCTCACCATGCATCTAGATAATGGAGTCAACCTCCACTGTTCTTTAAGTGTCTTTCCTTGCCATCTCACCATGTGCCTACTGCACATCCCAGATAGTGGAGTCTCCGTCCATAAGTAACCAAGCATTTCTAAGACATTTCATCCTCCCACACACCATGTAAAGTGCATATCCCCTCCACAAATTGTGCATGTAAGTTGACTGGAGTAGGTCATTCACACTACAAAACACCCTGTTTGATGGAGTCTCCATCCACACGTGCATTTAAATTGAGTGGTAGGATCAACAAGCATATACAAGCCGCCTTTGCCCAATGCCTAGGGAAACTACCATGTCTTGTGCCACATCAAACACAATACACTTATAACCAAAGAAATTTAAGGCAATATTGGGATTTTATGTTAACTGACAAATAGACAAGGCATTTTTGTTCATGTTAGGAACATACCTAACATTCCTTGTTATGATTTTTTGTTCATACTATCAACTTCGTGTATGGTTGCAAACAATGTTATAGTTTAGGTGGCTGACTTTGTTGTGTGAGGCTATTCTTATGTACTCAAAATTTTAAGAAATGGTAATCAAGAAACAATGGGTAGACAAAACTGATAGATCTAACTCATAGGGACTGTGTTAGCTTAAGTCAATTTCAAGAAGCTATGAGAAAATTACAAGCATATTTTAACAAGATTAACATAAACCTTCACAAATGTGAAGGTAGATTGTTTGTTTGGAGGCGCATCTAAAGTAAGACTGTGTCGGCAAAATATTTTACATGTGACAAAATGGGATTATTGGCACTAGTATAATGGGACAAAGTCCCTCCTCTACTGTATGGGGAGGATCTCTTTATTAAAAACACAACTGCATGAAACAAATAGGTACATTAGTTACACTAACCTATCTTTGGGGGTGGAGACACTAAAATTTGGTAGCGTGTCCTTGTGTAATGCCAAGTTTGAGTTTGTATCCTTGATTAAGACAAATGATCGCATTCAGAATCCAATCTCCTCCTCTATCTAGTCATTCTACAACTTACTTATCTTCATACCATGCTTTGTCGTTAGTACTAGAAATATTATTCAATCAAAGAAGCATAAAACATCTGATAATCATGGCACAACTTTCAGTTTAGATGTTTCTCTCTCCTACCAAAAACCGTATGGAACAGTTAGGATGTGAGGCTCAATCCTAGCCAACCTGTATGGTCTTTGCCCCTTCTCAATCACCGAATCTGCTTTCAATTCTAAATCATTCTTTGGGTCATTCCATCTTCCTAGGGTCAGCCTTAACATAATATCTCGCCTACAGAAGACTCTATAAGCAAGTCATTATAACTCCCCTGACATTCTTACAAGTTCCTTTTGCTAACATAATTCCAAAAGCACTCAAAAGGTTCCTAAATTTGTTCAACTTGTTGCGCATCATCTAGAATTGTCTCTACTACAAGTCTGAAGCACTCAACTAGGTCAAAGAGTCTAGCTTCATCCATCTACAAGCATGTAAAGATCATCGGGCCATAGCCTAAGCAATAACAAAGTCACTCCAAGCATTGCAAAGGCTTCAATCAACACAAGGGTTAGGCCACATAGTTAAGGCACACCATATCTCACTACTACCGCGTTGAGTACATTCTATACTATGCAGTTAGCCCACTATCTTGGTGTCACAAGACACAAGAGCACGCTTGGGGGATTGGTTAGCTATACACACTTGCACAAACACTTAGGAGAGCTACACAAGCCTTGATTTCCGCAACAAGGATACATGTAGTGCAGCATTAGGACTGGTTCATTCGTTGGGAGTCCAACTGTCCAAGGTACCTCAAATGCACGCACATATTTTTCTCCTTTGGTTTATTAATGCTTTGATGAAGGGTTCTGCAAGTTTCTAGGGTTTCTACTTTGTTACAAGTCATCACAGGTCATCCCGAAGTTGTGCGAGCAAGAGCGACACACAACGAAGACCATTTCTAGACAAGCGAAGCACTCAGAAAGTTTCCAAACCTGATTGCTTCCCAGTCCAAAACCGTATAGTCTATGTCCTAGGCCGTACAATTCCTGCCTAGGCCATACAAATCCTATACGATCCTACACCTACGCATTCTTTAGTTCCAGAATCTTCTGTGCAGAATCTACAACTCCAAATCTTTTTGATTCTCTACTTTGCATGCCCAAATCACTCTAGAATCATCCTAAATGGCTAAGTCTCTCTCTCTCTCCTCTCGTGTTTTGAACTAGTTGTTTATTGTTTATCAATAATTTTGCTCATTTCAAGTTGGAATGCATTATTTTGATCATGTATAGTTGATGTTGGAAGTTAATTAGATCATAATAGTCTACATGTTGTTAGCCCTTATACCCTTCTTAGTTGTTAGACAATAAATGTAACATAACATTCTAAATTCTAACAAGGGTGTAAACACAGGGGTTTAGGATCCCATTCTCAAAAGGTGAAAACTTGTGAGAAAGGAAATAGTAAGGAAAATGGAAAAGTATAGTGAATAGGAAAAAAGTGGGAAAAGGACAGAAAAGGAAAACTTGCACTTTTAGATAAGTAAACACAGATCCTATTTTAATCACACAAGCAATGTTAGCAATAAAGCAACTTGTTGGAAATATAAATATGAAAAGTCTGAGATTGATCATTCATTCAACATAAATAATGGGAATCATAAGATCGATACACAACACACAATTTAAATCCCTCTCTTTATTACTCTTATTGTAACGTTAAATACGAAGTGTCAAACTTGTCTCTCCAGAATTTTCTTCCAAAACAAAAATTCCCTTACAAGGATTTGTAACTACATATTTATAGGAAAAGACGCCCTATCTTCCAACTACATGCAAGATTAGCTAAGTCAATTTTCTAAAAATAGAAACTACGAAAAATGATGTGCACCTTTTTACAAAAACAAAGAGACAATTTACAAACACAAAATTTCACAACCTAGACACTGCAAAATTGACTTGAAAAACAGATGCAAGAGGATTTCCCACACACATTCTCTTCATGGCTCACTCCTTGAACGTGAATTTTGACAACTTTCTCTTTGGCAATCTAAATCCTCTCCGTGCAGTTATCAAAATTCAAGATCTCCTTAATCGAATTTTTGTTCGGGCCCATGGAGTACAAATTGCTCACTTCACATTCCATATTGACATCAAGCATCTGAGAGGGAACCTTTTGGAATGTCTTCAAATCCTCCTCAAGTTTATCAAAAATATTCTAATACTTCATAAATTGTTGAATTGAATCAATACCAAAAGCAGACCCTAGAGTTGATTCTTTCTTGATCAACTACTTGTACTCATCCTTGACTATTTGTGTCAAGTAGGCAAGTCCATTACTATCTTAAAAAGAGCAAAGGAGTTTTTCAATTGCTTTTGAAATATCATTACTTTCCTCAGCCCATTCAATTCACAATTCCTTTAGTTTTTCAATACATTCCTCTAAGATGCGCATCCGGAATTTGGCAGCACCTAGAAGTTTGGTTGGGTCTCCCCAGTACTCATCACTTATAATAACTTTCAGCACCAAAGTATCAAAACTTACGTGTTGAATTGCCTCCAATTTAGGAAAGTACTATTTGAACAACTGACCTCGGTCTCAAATTTATCCTCCACTTTCTTCATGGCTTCGATTTCTGATTTGATTTATCCTCCATTTTCTCCATCCCCTTTTCGATCAACTTCTTTGACCAGGCTTTGGTAGCAAGACCCATGTGACTAATTTCTTCCGCCACAATTAGGGTATCTACATCAGTTAATTTGTGGCATAGGCTTGGAGGTAGCAGAAGATTGAATGGGCTTGATAATCTTTTGCATAGCTGCAATAAGGCGATCAACCCTTTCGTTCAACTATCCCTTATTCGCTTGGTCATTATCCAACTTCTCAATTAAAGAACCAATGGCTGATTCAACATTTTTCTTTACACCTTCACATGTTGATTTGCCAAGATGCACACTTTCAAGAGCTGATATATTTGAGCTGAAACCTCATCTTTGTTCTTTTCATGGAGAAACTGTTATCTCAGCATATCTTTCCCCTTGATCATCTATGATAATTATAGAGACCATTTTAGGTTTCTTTGGGGCATAAGAGGAGGAAAGGCCGAGATCTAGAGTCCTGAAATCAATTGCTTATGGCTGAACCACCTGCCTTCTTTTCTTCTTTATCTCCGTATTCAACCAATCAAGAACTTCTAGAATCGTGATCAGCTCCAAAGCCATCTGTTGTTGCTTGATATGTTCTTGAGCTCCTTGATCTTGTTGTTTCAATGAATCTACAAGAATGGTTTCACTGGCCTGAGCCGGAGGACCGAACATAGTGACCTCTGGAAGCTCAACAGAGATGGTAGCAATGGGTTGAGGTGAAGAGACAAGACTAGGATTAGAAGAAATTAAACGAGGGGATGATAGTTTGGGAGGAGTTGTAAGAGGAGGCGAGGACACCTAAGGGGGAGATGGAAACTTTGGAGGTGATGTAGGTGCGAATAGTTAAGGGGGAGAAGGCACTTTAGGAATAGGAGTAAGTATTGTGGATGGATTGGAAGCCAAGAATTGTTGGGTTGTGTTATCTACCAAAGGTGGTGGGTGAGGGATTGGTGTAATCATTTGTTTTGGGTCCTTTGAAGGTCCAACTGAACCCTTACCCCCTTCAGTCAATATCTCAAAAACAAACCTTGGTTTCTTAACCTAAGTATTGTAGTCAAGAATGACCCTCTCTTTCCCCTTTCCCTTGTCCTCTATGGGATCCTCCAGTGCCTTTTCTTGTGTGTGAGGTTGAGCATTGCTAGAACTAGCAAACTTTCCTGGCATAGTCAACTTTTGGGCTTTCATGAATAATCCTTTCTTCTTGAGCTAGGAAAGATTTCTAGCAATGGGTTGAGGTGAAGAGACAAGACTAGGATTAGAAGAAATTAAACGAGGGGATGATAGTTTGGGAGGAGTTGTAAGAGGAGGCGAGGACACCTAAGGGGGAGATGGAAACTTTGGAGGTGATGTAGGTGCAAATAGTTAAGGGGAAGAAGGCACTTTAGGAATAGGAGTAAGTATTGTGGATGGATTGGAAGCCAAGAATTGTTGGGTTGTATTTTCCTCTCGAGCCATTCTTGATATGGCACCTTTTCTCAACACTCTTGATGGATGTAGTGTGGTGAGGTGGCCAATTCCAAAACTAAGAATCTAGCACAAGCTCAATAAAATGTTGAATGAACACCAAAGGAAAAAGGCCTTTTGGCTCCTAAAAAATACCACAACACGCATCAACAAGAGATTTGAGTGTTTGGGTCGGGAGTTTCCATTATTATCTTATTTAGCTTGATGAATGATACAAAGAGAAAGAAACTTACACAAATTGACCTACTCGATTCCCAGCGTACCTTAGGGCTAAGGAATAACAAAAGAAATGAGTTTATACATTATATTCTTATGCAATTTGTCATTCGTGTGGAAACTATCAGAGACAGCCTTGCTGTCGTACTGATAATGTGCTCCAAGGATCAGCTGCAACAATCAAATGTATTGAAATCACAATCAACTATGTTCTGGGGTGGGTCAATTATGAATGTGACAGAATACTTGCGAGACAAAAGTTTGGGCCGCTTCTGGATCCATTCCAAAAGGTGTGGTTACAAATGCAGTGTACTTGGAAACTGGAGTTCATGCACCAACTTTTGCAAAATTAAGTTCTTCTGACTGTAACTGTGATGGATAAGTTCAACTAATCTGTTCTTGATTTCATAATTTTCACTGGACAAAGCTTCTTGATTTTTGGCAGAATAGTCATTGACAATAAGATTAAGTTGAGGACTAGAAGTGTTAGGATTAGATACTCGAATCGTTGAATCACCAGGTTATGATCTTTTCTCAATTAGAAATCGCTTTGTTTCTTTGTTTTGAGAAGACGGCATTCGTAGATAGAATGTCCGGTGCACTTGTGATAAGCATAATATTTATTCCTAGTAATGCCAAACGATGGAGCCAGACGCTTGTGTAATCAGTCTGTGAAGAATTTCCATTCTTTGATGATGAGTTGGAAGGATTAGAGGAGTTGGCAAGGGTAGAAGACGAACTATTCTTCTGGGTGTAAAAGATTGGATGGGCTCTGGAGGTCTTTTTGCTGCTCAGTCTCGGCCCTTATGGAAATATTGAAAGAATGCTTTAGAGAAGTAACGGCGAATAACTCTAACTCCAATTGTCAAGTGCTTTGTCATAGATCTTGTCTTGAAATGCTAGGACTGAGCTTCTGCGACACATTGCACTTATGTGCTGGAATGCTGAATGTGCTGCGCTGCTGAGTAAGATGAGAATGTGTGTTGATGCACTAGTTATATAATTGGCGTGTGACCTTGCACGGTCTGGCGTGCTCGTGCCTTTCATGTCTACAGGCGGATCAATGATCCACCCTATTTACCCTATAAGTTATTTAAAGAAATTGATTGTGTTCTCCTGGAAAGAAATTTATCAGTTTGATTGCAGGTGAAAATATTTCCTTGAGTTGAGAAACACATGCAACCTCTTTATCATGAAATAATAACCTCTAGATAGCATATTTAATCTCATCTTATTATGAAAGTCAGTGTCGCGTCTGTCTCTATGCTGGTTGTACATGGGGAACATCCACTAGGCTTATGAAACTATTTAGTATTGACTGTTTGCAAGATTTTATGTCACTGTAGATTTTCAGATATTGCCCAGTGGGCAGCAACAAAAATCTTGCAACATTCGAGAGATCACTTATTGATAGGGTGATGTTCCTCTATGTTTGAGAGGGGAAGTTCCCTCGTATGACGGGGGCATTTGGTTATCGAGTACTTTTGACCAGAAAACACAAAAAGGCAACAAAACGGGAGAATGGAGAAATCTGGAAAGAAAAGGAGATGGAAGGGAGAAATCTGGAAATAAAAAGAGATGGAAGGGAGAAATCCACAACAACCTAAACACAGAGGAATGTTTGGATAAGTTGGGATAAACATAAAGGAGTAGAACCCTCTTTCTCACATGAGGTCAAAAATATAGGCTGCAGCTGCGTAGAGGATAAAAGTCTTCACCATTTCTAGATTGTTTTTGTTTGGCACTCAAATGTCCACCTTCATGGAGATGCAATACCAAGCGTGCAAATCATAATATCACCTACAACACAGATAGATGGAGTTATAAATGGCATCATTCAACCATAAATAGCTAAACACGATTTCATGATTGGAGAGCACCAACACCACAAGATGATTTTTATTCCACTTGCTTACATTCTTTTATTCATGAAGACTGAAAATAGTATGTACACACAAAATGCAGAAAACTCTCTTCAGAGTCGAGAGAGAAAAGAGAGAACCCTTACAATGGAAAATGCCACCCCTATTAATACTTTTAGCACCAAACTACCTCGTAACCACCTCCATGTAACTAAGTGACCTTTTTACAATTCACTTTTCACTAAAGTCACAACTTCTAGTCTTAAAGTGACTCTATGACAAAAAACACTATTCCCAACGGAGAAATAGATATAGTCACTTGAATGGAGGAAGAAAAGAAGAAGAATAAATTCCAGCCATGAAGGTTCCTTGCTTGAACTCAGGCACTTTCACCTGCAACACATGCAACTTGAATCCCATAACAGTCTTGGATACATTCTTCTCCCTAGGGATGAGAGTGTTGCCTAGCAAATCCATCCATGAGTCTGTAGCTTGCAAAATCATCAACACACATGAGGACCAAATTGGTGTGCTGTATTGAAAGGGAGACTCCCTCCGCTCGATACAATCCACTATGGTGGAGTCTTTCTCTTATAGGATTCCACTTTCCGCTAGCCATTCTTGTCTTGACATTTCTGAAGTTCATATGGTCAACATTGCCATCACCAATGGGAAAAATAGTGACCAAAACTAAAAGAAAATCATCATGAATATACTTCAAAATGGTGGTGCGATGGTAAGGAGGCTATGGACAAAGTTTGAGTGAGATTCAGTGGGTAGAACTCAAAACTATGAGCAAAATAAGCTCTCAAAATGAAGGCAAAAACAACACTTGAGAAATGATTCTCATGAAAAACATATATCATGTTTGAGATTTTGAAACCTAGAAAAGATTAATCCTTGCTTCAAGAACTTTCCAACGCTTCAAATGACACTCAAATCAGAGTCCGGATGCAAAAGTTATGGTCAAAACAGAATTGGTTCCACAACTCCATCTCATGAGCGCTTTTCCGCCTTAAGTCATGAGTGCACTTTTTCACTTCATTAAGAACTTGGGTGCATTTATTGACTTCATTAAGAACTTGGCGGACTATTTAAACTCTAAAGACTCCAGGAATTCCTTTTCTTTAACTTGAGCTCACTTTGGGTGGCCATATGGAAAAGTACCCAAGCGGAGTTTTTGAAGGCATTAGGAAGATTGCCCAAGCGGACTTTTAAAAGCAAAATGGAACATTTAAAATGTGGGCACATTTTTTAGTGGATAAAGAACTTCAATAAAGTGCCAAGTGCATTTCTAAAACCCAATTCGAACTACATAAGTGCAATAGGTACCCTTTTGGAGCGCTATAGGAACAACATAAAGTGCCAATCTGTGTTGCTGCATGCTGAATATTTAGTTACCTAAGTCTCGGGGACGGGGGGATAGGGGTATGAAGGGATGGGGTTTCCGGGATGGCAAAAAAATTCCCAAATTTTGAGGATGGCAGGGGGAGGGCTTTTAAAATAATACATAAAAATTAATATTTCAATATTTTAATTTTTTTCGATGACATTTAGGGATTTAAACTGTATTTAATGTAATTTAGGTACTTTCAAGACTATAATTTGATGTTCTTGGTAAAAATAACATCTTTTTAAATGTAAAAACATCAGAAAACTTTTGAAAGATTTTAAAAAAATAGGGGACGTCCCCTCCAAGTCGCCGAAACATCTGGGACGTCACCAAAATCTAGGGGACACATCCCCGCATAACACTAATGACAAGCCAATTGCAAATTATCTAACTGCAACAGGAAACAAATGTGCTGTCTATAATACTATTGAAAAGTTGTCAGTTTTATCACCGTTTGGCACATTACCTGGAGATTTATGATAATTTTTCCCCTCGAGTTTGGAGTTTTAGTCAAGAATGGTTTAAATAATGTCTAGACTGCAGAACCCCACGTATGCATGTTTGATAAGGCTGATGTATCTATATTCACTTCAATGTACAAGAAGAAAAACTGGCGCATAATTAGAGCGTCTATTCCTGAACAATAGTGAAGGAAGACATGATGTCTAGAGCAGCAATAACAAAAAACAATATATGTTATGGCACTGCTGATGGGGACTCTCCACTTGAGACAAAATTCAGGCCCACTAGTACAATTAATAATATAAAAATGTTATGTCGTTTGAAAACCAGAACAAGGAAATGAGTTTGAATACAGCAAGTATTATTTTGAAATCAAGTGGAAGGCAAAAATGTTGATACCACAGCTAAAGATTAGCTCACATCATCTTAGGTGTGAAATTGGCAGGTGCACAACGACTAAAGAAGATTGACAAAATAGACCATGTCTATTTTAAATTTTAAAATTAATAGGGACAGAATGGCATTACATCATGGAGTGTCGAAGTACACAGCAAACTTGAAAGTTGACACTCTAACTGTCTTGTTTGAAGAAGCTAGATAAGGTAACATAGCAATATTTTTTATCAAGATTCATAGTAAAAGATTTAACATCACAAAGGGAACGGACATTTCACAAACTTAATAGGATAACCTTGTCTTAAGTAGTTGTTTATGGACAGAGCATCATTGTTACTGTTTTTGGTCTTATAGACTGCTTGATCTCATAAACAGTATTAAAACCTTTCCATTCATTCATTCATTCCCTATTTTAAATATAAAATTGCAGATTGCAGATGCAGCTGTTGTTTGTTGGGTACATGTTAACCTATGTCTCACACAGAGAAGAATGAATTGGAGCCGAGCAATTCAAAAAATCAACACAGCGACCAGTAAAGCCTAAAAAGAGAATTAGAACAGAAACCCAAATACTGCAATAATGTAGCCAATCATTCTTTGACATGTTACACTACCACTCTTATATTCATTCATAGGAAATTAGAATTCACATTTCACTGCCGAATCGAAGGATTTAAGTGAGCCAATAAATTAGATCTGAAACAGAGATATCCAGAAGCTTACTTTGCAGAGCAGGGGCTTTGGTGCAAAATGCCACCGCTTCCATTGCCTTCAAAATCGATCCCTTTGCCTCCTCTACCAGCACTATATAGATATCTTTAAAAAACAATAATTTATCCGTGAGTCAAATCTCTGATCAAATGCAGATACACATTTCTTGAAGACACGTTTCTTTGTATATTTCCACCGGTTTGATGTGAAGGTCAACCTGCCACCGTCGCATTCTACGCGGCGTAATGAATTCGAGTCGAAGCCTAAATGGTGGAATCAGTCTTCCTAGGGAATAATTACCCTTAGTTCAAGCCAGATTATTCAATGAGGGTTTCCGCTAGGATTTTTTTTTTTTTTTTTTTTTTTTTTTTTTTTTTTTTTTTTTTTTGTTTGGGGGGTGGGTATCTCCCCCCTTCTTTTTTTGATCATTTCATGGGTATGACGAGTGACGGATGGAAGAGGAAGAACAAGAAGATATTTTAACGTCCAAAAGGCTACCAAAGACATCCTATGGGACAATAGACCCTGTTAAATATTTTTCGCATTCAAATCTCCTGTTGATGAGTTTGACAATCAATTCACTTGTTTTTTCAATCATATTTTTGCTGAAAATATCTTGAAAGGATGTAGTAGCCACTGTGTTAGCAAATTGGGCCCTAATGTTGTTGTAAGCATTATTTTCCAACATGAAATGGTTCTCTGACTCCATTGCACCAGACGTGTAAAAAATATAGATTCTCTTTTCCCATGCCTCTTTAGGTCTTTACCATCTTCCTATTTCGCATTGAAAACAATGTGAATTAGTTCTCAGTTGAACTATGAAGATCTTTGCTTTCCACTAGATATTAGCACCTATAAAAGCCTTTTGTTGATGGTCACATGTAGAGTTAAATTCCTACGAATAATACCTCTTTTTTCTCCCTAACAGCTTTCCCCACATAACTTGGTGGAATTTATCTATAATAAAAGTTTTTATCTCTTGGTTGTTATTAGAACATGTATTCAAGTAAATGTTCCATTTTTTAAGCCATTTGTTATTTTGATTCATCCATGATTTCTTTCTTTTCTCCAAAAACTCATTGAGGACAACATTAGGCCATCTGATACCATCCATTTGTTCGATCCTTTTTAAATATGCTATGAGACGAACCATAGCAATAGCTTTTAGAGGTACAGCCCCTGTTTCAGCTAGTAGAATCTCATATGGGACCGAGATCTTTAATTTGAACTTGCTAGTAATCATGCTTTTTTGAATCCTCTCAAATTGTTTCTACCTTGAGTTTGAAATGTTGTTATCTCAAACCTCACATCCATAAAGCACCACTAGAGTTACTAAAAGCCCAAACAATGTCTGCATAGTTTTCCAATCCCATAGTTCTACCTCTCTGCATTTGTTTGAGAAAGCATAAAAAGCTTTCCACCCCCCTAAAATTCTCTTTTTGCTACAAATCTCCCAACTGAGCTTGTTATTAAAGTCGAACCCAAGATATTTATATTTTGTTACTTCTTCTAAAATGTTTCCATCAAAACATAAGTCATACTGAATTATTTTCTTTCTATTAGAGAAGATCATAATCTTGGTTTTATTGGTGTTGACTTGCATCCCCGCTTCTTTGCAAAAATGCTCAAGCACACATAAATGTTTTTGAAGGCCTTGAGCGGACCTAGCAATCAGGAATGAATGTGAAATTTTGGTTCTAGAAGCAATTTTAAGATGTGCAGAAGAGGCATATCCCATATTTAATTATATGGTGTTATTAGTTCCTTGCCAAGGCAGGGTAACTATAGGATCCACTTTCCTATCACTCAATTTTTTTTCAGCCAATCACAATCAATGATTTTTATTTCATATGGTCTAGGCAATAGTTTAAAAAATATTTTTTTTTATTCATTTCCAAATATCATGTATATAATTGGTTGATATATTTTTCTCATTTTTCTCCTTATTCTCATATAACAAAATGGTATCATAATTTCTTAATGCTCATTAAATGGAGTGTCATGTCAACTCCAAGCTCTCTCCAAAGCATGACATTTAATATAAAGGTCACATCAAAATGCTAAAACACAAATCTATTTTTATGGAACATTTCCCAAGTAATTTTTTTAGTGGAGAGAAATATAATTTATTTTGTGGGTTTAAATTAACAATTCATAATACAAAATAACCACAAATGTTAACCCATTTTTATGGCCTCGTGTCTCATTTTTGAAGCTATTTGATGCTAATTATTTTTACAAAAAATATACTAATACCTTTAAAACAATTCAACAAACACTTAGGCGAGGACTAGTCACAGCGCGACACTTGCTAAGAGGTAGAATTAATTTTTTGATTGAATGAGGGTTTCTAGAGCTATAGAACTCCAAGATACGTTGAAAAGGCATTTCTAACTTTGAGTGGTAAGGTATGTATTTAAAGGTTACTTTATAAGATTTTTGTTTTGGAATTTTAATAACGACAACAAATCTAAAAACAACTCAAATACCCTCTTTCACTAGAATAGTAATACCTAAACAAGCTAAGAGCCTATATCCCTCTACAATATGATTATTAATTTAAATGAACATTATTTGTCGTAATTATATGTGTTTTATGGTGTTTAATTAGAGGTGGTCATATTTTATACATATATTTTGATGAACCCAAATGTATGACACCTATTATAGTTTTATGCATATGTGTATATGTTTATGTGCTTTGTAGCTGCTAGTTCCTAAGGTTATATTGTATATTCCCAAAATTATTATTTCAAACCTTAAGCATTGGGCATTATAATTTGTTTTCTCTGTCTACCTTGCACGTGTTTGAATTGCTAGCTTTTTTTACAATTGATTAAAAAACCCAAATAGAGATCAAAGATCTACTTTCAATTCCAATTTTTCATTCTCTCAAATCTATAATCACACAGTGCAAATCACTAGCATTCCATTCTAAATGAGGAGAAGCTAAAATATTTTGGAGTGTTAGGTTGCAGGGGTTGTATGATGTTTCCAAGTAATAAATAAATGATTAAGGCTTCCATGATATTATCTCATGCTCTTCCAGGTGTGGATGGACCGTTGTTAATGCTTTATGACCTAAATTTGTAATGTTGTGGTTGATTCTAAAAGACAATATTGAGATTACTCTATTTTAAGGCTTTTTGGCATGCAAATGAGATATTTTGGAGTCGTTTATGAGTATTCAAAGTCTCTAAAGAAACGGTAATTCGTGTCAAGTCCATACAAGCCTAGTTCATGTGGAAATTCAAAAAAACAAGCAAAATATAAGAATTTATTGCCTTTTTAGTGTTCTTGGGTTCTGGGTTAGTATGTCTAGGGCTATGGTAAAAATAATAATATTAACCAATGAAAAATCCGCAAAATTGGTATATAAATGCATTGAAGGGTCCTCTAACATATTTTGAATGTTCTTGAATCTTTCATTTTGTACCATGCAAGATCTAGTTGATAGAATTTTTGCAGGTCCAAAAAAGGCCTAATTGAGGGCTAAAACTAGATCAAATTGCATTTTTTGGGTTTTAAAAGTATATTAAGGCCTTGAAACTTTTGGAGAATCATATTTAAGGTATGATAAGAGTAAAAAAACCTTTGAAAAGCCTCCCAAAACATGAATTGAGGTATAACTCTCAATATTGCATTTTAGGCCTTTTAGCCCTACAAATCAGTTTTACAGAAAGGTAAGAGTTGTCAAGATTAGAGATTGAAGCAGAGGTCTTTGAGACCTTAAGTGGATTTGATAAGCCCAAAGAAACTTGGTTAAGTCTTGGATAGCTACTGTAATGTCATATTGTATAAATAAGACAAGCCAAGTTCATGGAGGGAGACTTGGCCAAGTGGGTCGGCCCCCTTCTTTTTTATCATCTCGTGGGTATGATGAGTGACAGATGGAATGAATGAGGAATTTTGGTTCTAGAAGCAATTTTAAGATGTTGAAAAGAGTTATATCCCACATTTAAGTATGGTGCTACTAAGGATTATTATTTTTATTGAATGTCGATTTCTAGAGTTGTAGAAGCAATCCAAGATGTGTTGAAAAGGTATATCTAACTTTGGGTGGTCAAGTATGTATTTAGAGGTAATTTTATAATATTTTTGTTAGGAATTTTAATAACGACAACAAATCAAAAAACATCTCAAATACCCTGCTTCACTAGAGTAATAATATTTAAACAAGCTAAGTGCTTTTATCCCTCTATAATATGATTATTAATTTAAATGAACATTATTTGTCGTAATTATACGCATTTTATGGTGTTTAATTAGAGGTGGTCCTATTTTATACATATATTTTGATGAACCCAAATGTATTACACCTATTATAGTTTTATGCATATGTGTATATGTCTATATGCATTGTAGCTACTAGTTCTTTAGGTTTTATTGCATATTCCCAAATGTATTATTTCAAACCCTAAACATTGGGAATTATAATTTGTTTTGTTAGTCTACCTTGCACGTGTTTGAATTGCTAGTTTTTTTACAATTGATTAAAAAACCCAAATAGCGATCGGATATCTCCTTTCAATTCTAATTTTTCAGTCTCTTAAATTTATAATCACACAGTGGAAATCATTAGCATTTCATTCTAAACGAGGAAAAGCTAAAATATTTTTTGGAATGTTAGATTGCAGGGGTTGTATGATGTTTCTACGTAATAAATGAATGATTAAGGCTTCCATGATATTGTCTCATGCTCTTCTAGGTGTGGATGGCCCATTGTTAATGCTTTATGACCTAAATTTGCATTGTTGTGGTTTGTAAAAGACAAGATTGAGATTACTCTATTTTAAGGTTTTTTGGCATGTAAACAATATATTTTAGAGTGTTTTATGACTATTCAAAGTCTATAAAGTAATGGTAAGTTGTGTCAAGTTCATACAAGCCTAATTCAAGTGGAAATTCAGAAAAATAAGCAAAATATTGAAATTTATTGCCTTTTTAGTGTTCTCAGGTTTTAGCTTCGTTTGCCTAGGGTTTTCTTATCCATTTTTGCCCCCTAGCAAAAATGGACAACTTGGAAAATTGGACTTGGGAAACTTCATGGAGTTTCAATGATGAATCTAGAGAAAACAGGTAATTTTCATGATTTTTGGGCACTTGGAACCATTTGGATGCAATTTCCCTTCTTTATAGGCTTCAGAGTTCAATACTTAGCCAAATTTTGGGGGAAATGGTAAAAATGGGGAATTACATTTCTCTATTTTCCTAACTCCTCAACCTAGAAAGAATCCACTCAGTTAGAGAAAATTGGGAGAAAAATGGGAAAAGTTCAAAATGAGAGAGGGAAGGAGAAGAGATCATGGGCGAGTTGGCGGGTGAGCTAAAGTAATGGAGGCCCAAAATCATGCGAAGAAGGAACAAGGCGATGGAGATTATAGTGCGGTAAATCAACTCAATGCAATTGAGAAGTAGTGCAAGGTCGCAAACCCACAACTCAAGGGAAAAGGGGAGAGTTATGCGGGGAAACGAAAGGCGCAAATTGCGAAGTAATGACACCTCGCGAACCTGCAAGTCAAGTAACCTCAAAACCCTGCAAAACAAGGTAGTAAGGGGAGTAAAGGTACCCAAAAATCATGCAAATAAGGGGTGAGTTGAAGAGTTATGCGGAAATGTGACTTGGCATTACTGTGAAGAAATGTTCAAGCACAAACCTGACTAAAGCAAACCACTTCCTTAAACTTGCAGAGAAGAAGAAAAGCATAGAGTAATTTGGAGATTCAATGCATGTCAGCTTCGAAGTAAACCTCACTTGGTTCCATGAGTAAAGCACTCTCAAAATCTTGCGAAGAGGCAACTACAAAAGAGTAACGTGGGGATATGAAGTTGCTTTACTGCTAAGTAATAAGCAAAGCACTCCCACATGCCCAAGTAAAGAAAGGTCAAAAACTTGAGCAAAGCAAAGCAACTCTGCAGGCCCGCGAAGCAAAAAACAAGAGTTGAAGCACCTCGGGAACCCGCAAAGCAAGCAAATGGAATGAAGTGTAGCCCAAGGTTTGAGCTCGATAGAACTGGGAAGTAAAGCTAGTTTGTAAATCCAAACTCAGTAAAGCAATCCCAAAAACCCGCATAACCATAACTTTTGACTCAAGGCACCAAATCCAATAAAATTGGACTTTGTGGAAACATCTTTCCAAGCTCTTCATCATAAAATCATAAAATATGGAAAGTAGGTGGGTTTGGTGAGTAGAAAAACAAAGAAAACTCTCTTGGCTTAAAAAGCAACATCCCAAGTGGATATAAAACGCATTAATGGAGGCGTGGGGACCGATTTCTTCTCCACCAAGGAAAGAGATGTAAAGGGATGGGGTTTGGAGGGTTCTCCATGATGTTTGCAGGCTATTTAATGATTTTGGTTTATGGTTGGATGCAAATTTCGAGATTTCCCTCCTCTCTTGCTTTTCAATCTTTTATATATTGTAAAAAGAGAGCTCATTATTAGTTGTTAGACATTTTTTAAATGATGCTCTCTTCTTCTCAACTATTGGGTGGATGTTAGAGTTCTAAGCCTCAGTTTTGGGCACTATAATGATGATTCTTGCCTCCCTTTTCTCAATGTAATGGTCTGTGCAACTTATAGAACAATCAAAATCTAAGTTTTGTGGTTATTTCACTGCCCAAGCTTTGTTTATTACATTCTCTTGCCTCTCTATCACATTTACAGGTAAGGTTGTGCATATTTTGTTCTCATTGCAAGTTTGAATGATGTTGTGTTTATGAAATCGATGCATTGAGTATTGTTGTGGTTTGTTGTGCTTTTTCTACCCTCTCCATCTCCATTCTCTCCCATTTTCATCCATTTGTGATTTTCCCAACCCCCTTTTCTGGTGCTATCAACGCCTTTTAGCTTTAGATTTCCTTTTGATGCATCTTTCTAACCCTCTCTCAATCTCTCCATGGTCCCCTTGGCATGGTTAGTTTAGGAGTAGTTAGCTACATTTCCTTCCTTAGGAGTAGTTTAACATTAGGATTAAGTAGAGGAAGCCAGACTTCTCCAGAGGTCCATCTCAAGTAGCAAGTCCCACAACTTGAGAGATGGTCTTGTGTTAGCAAAAAGTAGGGATCTATCATTAGATAATCTAAGGGTGCTACTTTTTGTGATGATAGATTTTGGTAGAAAAACATAATATCTTTCATTTTAACCGATGAAAAATCCCAAAAATTGATATATACATGCATTGAAGGGTTATTTAACATATTTTGTGCATTCTAGAATATTTCAATTTGTACCATACACGATATTGATGACAGAAGTTCTGCAAGTCCAAATAAGGCCTAATTAAAGGCTAAAATTATATCAACTTACATTTTCTAGGTTTTAAAAGTATAGTAAGGGCTTGAGATTGTTGCAACATCATATTTAAGGTATGGTAAGAGTCAAAAAACCTTTTTAATACCTCCCAAGTCATTAATTGAGATTTAACTCTCAATATTGCATTTTAGGCCTTGTAGCCCTACAAATTAGTTTTAGAGAAAGGTAAGAGTTGTCAAGGTTGGACATTGAAGTAGAGGTATTTAAGACCTGAAGTGGATTTGATAAGTCCAAAGAAACTTTGTTAAGTTTTGGATAGCCATTGTAATGTCATATGGCAAAAATAATCTAAGCTAAGCTTGTGGAGGGAGACCTAGTCAAGTGGGTCTAGAAATTTGTTTTGTATTTCTTGAACCCGTCAAGTGAGTTTAAAGGTTGTGACTATATATTTGGGAGTTATATGACATTGAATAGAGGAATAAAATATTGGGAGGCATAACACGTGTGTTTCATTGAATTTTATCATCAAGAAGGCATAGGAAGATCTATAAGGAAGTCTTGTTGGAAACTGATTTAAAGAAATTTAAATCTTTATTAGAGGATAGAAATCAAATGAATATAACAATAACAAACAAGATCTAACATGCAAAGTACAAACAAGTATGCAAGATAGAAAAATGAGAATTACTTAGCTTGTATCGGGAGATATGGGTTAATTATAGGCTAGAAGATGATTGGAATAGGCTTGATCTGGACTGTATGAGCTCTGTTTAGAAAACTGAGACTTCTTCAAACATGAACACCTACACTAGGACAGGACCACCTTGGGCGCTAGTGTCTAATCTAGGTGCTAGTTTCCCTACAACAACTCTTCTTCTGGTTTTTTTAAGGTCTGAACATAGCTTCTTCCTTTGTTGTTTGTCTCATCCACTTTGTTGTAGGGTTCTTGTATTGCACATGTACCTACAAAACATACCCTAGCTACATACACAAAGCTCAAAAAAACATTATATATAATAAATAATGCATATGTTTGAGTTAGACTGACCTCGATGATCACCCAATCTAATTTTCACCAAGCATTGCACTACATTTCAGACACTATATAATTTTTATGTGTGTGTGATTGGAATTGTGTACCTTGAATCTAGGTTTCCCTTGTGTCAGTCACATCAAGAGAAAAGACTACAACTACTTTTCCCCCAAGATGAATGTGAGAGATGAAATCCAAAAATGTCCCTTCCTATACAGTGAATGATGTAGGCCAAATGTAGTATTTCAATGTTGTTTTTTTCCTAAATAGTAGATGGTAAGTATTAGCCCCAACTTGTCTTACTCTTTAATAATGGTAAGTAAGTCATGTATATGTATTATTCCCTTGTTTGATTTTTGTCATTAACAATTGAAATTATGACCCAAAGTGATAAAAGAGACTCTAGAAAAGATCTCAAATGACGTGGCAATTCACAATCAAGAAAAGGAGGGAAAGGGACAAAAGCTCCCAGAGGGAACAGTAGTGTTTGGGGCACCCCTATCCCTAATGGATCAGCAATTTCTGGGATGCTCTGAAGATATAATAGTTAATACAAAGTTAGTTCACATGTTGTTTAGTATCGAGAAGTAAAGTGGTCATTCCAGAAAATCTGATAACAAGAGAGTGGTAAAGATAAAAATAATGAAAGAGTAAAACAAGTGGTGTTGATGTCTAATCTTATTGCTTATGAATCATGTATAGAATGAAATACTTAGAGGCATGATGTAATTAGAAAGTGTGTGATTTCCTAACTACATTTTCCCCTAACTTATGTTGGTGAATGAATATTTGGTAGCATAAAGTAAATAAGAAGAGCATACCTTGTGGAGAGCCGAAGGGAGTTGTAATTGATAACATGTCAAATGAGGGTTGCATTTGATATATTGCCAATTGGAGATAGTAGAATATGCATCATGGAATTTAGAGAAGGATAAGGATCCTAAGGGTGACCTTTGTGTGCTTAGTAAAAGTGATGTATGCATGTGTTCCTTGGATATTGTCTTTGTCGGAGTGTTGTTGTGCTTGAGATTATTTTGCATTCCATTTTTTTTGTTTTCCTTTTTTGTCGGAATAATGTCAGACCTGCAAAAGAAAATAAGTGTAGCCAATGCTCATGATAAATGAAATTGAACTTTAACTTAGTCCTGTCAAAATTAGAATACGTGTTGAAAATTAAGTGAATCAAGTGTAGAATACATCTGTGAGTCATGAGAGCAGAGATAAAATTATTTATATATGTTTTTTTCCTCAGAGATGGTTCAAAAAGTACTAAGGATTTGGGCATCATGTTGGAAAACTCTAGATTTGAGAGTCCTACTGCTAAACTTCATATTTGAGCATCTTGCCACTAGACTTCAGATTTGGGCATCCTGTCACCAAGGGAAGAGTATTGGGAGAGAGGTCATCTTTGTTATCCAACCCTTGAGGCCTCCCCACAGATAAGCTCCACTGGAAATTATCACAAACCCAATAGAAACTGGTCATTGATCCATATGAAGTAATTATTTTATTCCGCAAAGTGTGTAACGTGCCACTATTAGTAACTTGTAATCGAGCCAGTGTTGCTAGAAATTAGAAAATATTGTCATTGAGAACTTGTTGATTTTGTATTTTAATTGTTTCTACCACGGGACATGAGCGCCCAGGTGGGGCACTAGTGCCCATTGGTCCTATTTGTGTTGGGTGTTTCTATCTTGGACTGATTTTAGGCCCAATTTTGATTATGAACCTATTTTTCAGCTTATGTGTACCCTAATTTGTATATGTATCATTTTGTATCTGGTCTTTGAACTACTAAGAGGGTGAAATAGTCACTTGATTATTGCTCCCACTCATTTAGGGTGCATGAGATGGACAAGGGAAAACATGGCCCAAATGAGGAAAACCGAAAGTGATGTCCACATCTGAAATGAAACTCCTATGGGGGGAATAGGGAATACGCATGGTAACAACCATGACGTATGTAAACAATGGAAAAAAGACTCGGAAAAAGTGTTAGTCACAAACAAATATACATGATGTAATAGAAACAAGTCACAAGACACGATAACATTTCAAAAGACGCAGTGAGTAGCTGGTTGAATACATGGGACACTACTTAGGATGTCGTAAGACAATCAAATCCTTTAAGGCGATACAAATAAATAAACAATGAACATAGGGCATAGCCCACAAACAATGAAAATTAAGACACAAACAAGGAAAATAAGATATAAGCAAATAAGATACACATGACGCACCTGTTAGTATGTTAGAAAAGTTGATAGTATGCCACAATGTATACAACTAAAAATAGGAATGAAAATAGGAGATTTTACAATGATAAAACCTAAATAAAGGAAAATATGAAAGGTAGATGCCCCCAAGAGCCTTAGTGGTAATGGTATGGTACAATGTCAAGCATCATAAAACATGTAGAACCCTGTAAGTGATCTGCATTCACCTCAAAAAGTGCCTTGTGATCACACATGTGTGTATGGAAAAATGATAAAGCATATTATGAACCAATGTAACATGATAATTAGTGTGCAACCTATAATAAAATGGGCAAGCAAGGCTACATCCAATCAAGATATAAACTAGTATTTTGGATTTTTTACAAATATGTGAACATTATATAGAACAACTATGAGAGGGGACCAATGTTACCCCTCAGTTTATGTGTGTAAAGTGAGGTCCATGTAAGTAAATGTGCCCTCAATGTTCATGTTTGAACCTAGAACAAGAGTGTGTCATCGAATATCGAGGGGGGAGAATATACCCCCAAGTGTGTATGCTACAATGATCTATCCAATGAGGATAAGGGGTAAGGTCCTGTCATCTATTAGTGCGAAGGAAGTATACATGTGATCATGATCAAAGGTTCTATGGACAAGGGCGAATACATGTGGAGAAAGAGATAGTGAAATGGGCCTATATGTACCACAGGTAACTTGTGACCTATAATGAGACTTGTCTGTGTGAGGTGGACTATGAGACCGATGTATCCACTACAAATGAGGAGTAGAAGCTATATATAGAGGATATATAGGTGTATTTATAACAGTAGCAATAGGAATTTTAAGAGCTCTATATTCTACAGGAGTATGTACCAAACTCATGTGGCCATCGTGAAAATATGTAGAAGTAGGTGCATTAGTGATATAAATAGTTGAAAATGTGGCAGTAAAAGGAGGAAAGGACAAAGGAGTTCATGGTGGTATACCTTGAATAGTAATAAGGTGTCTCTCATGTACAAACTTAAGGCATAAGTGAACTATGGATGGCATGGCTTTAACAACCCTAAGCTAAGGGAGTCCTAAGATCATGTCACAAAGTGCAACGGTAGAGCCAACCGTGAAGGGAGAGGTTCATGTTTACACAAAATAATAATTTGTCGATCTATATTTATTTAGATAAGAGTACAAATATATATATATATATATATATATATATATATATATATATATATATATATATATATATATATATATATATATATATACGAAAAGTATTTCTTATAATTGAGGAGATTTACCTAACCAATAAATCTCCCTAAATATATCAATCTAACAAATACCTATATACGTAATATTGTTGTAACTCACAACAATATTACTCACAAAATATTATATTCTAATCAACTAACATTTACTTGTTCACATTACAATATTAATTGAATAGGACTCATAATAATAACTCATGCTATTATTCTAACACATGTAAATACTACCATGATTTCCTAACATTCCCCCCTTAGTGCTTGCATGGGAAGAAAACACATCTTAAGAACTAGAAACAAAATCGTATGTCTCTGTATACATTTAGGTCTGCATACTATCATTTGGATCTTGTTACACATGACCATCTGCTTCACCACAGTGAATCCCTCACTGGATGATCACACTTCCACCAAATGATCATTGAAGAAGTTCGACAGTCAGAGAATCTCATAAATCATCTTCCCTCCTATACAACTGTTCTCAACATTCGCAATGCACATTCTCCTTGTTTCGATATTTGACAGGGAATATAAAACTTGTTTTATTTCTCCACACACGACTCAAAACAAACAACTGAAAATATTATTAAAAAGATGCCACCAGTGTTGTATGCGAACACATCGTTGGTAACTGATGAGAGGCATAGATCACCCTCCATCCTATGTTGTCTCTTACCTCCAATATATGTGTTGCCAAATCAACCGAATTTGGATATGAAGCCCAATTATTCCCACATTATTTATCATCCCCGCCACAATGTGAAATCATGTATTTTCTGGGCGTCAGGTAACACTGGAAATGCATTTGTGAGGTTATTTTTTTATTTTTTTGGACTTTTGACTCTGATTCTTGATGATACAACTTTTAACAATACTAGACACAAAAATAACAACTTATTACAAATTGATGACTTTTTTGTATAGACACACTACAAATAAATAGACTATATGAAGATGATATACACAAATAAATTTTGATAACGTGTAATTATTTCATAGACATTTGAATGACACTTAAATAACAAAAACACTTAAAATGGCAATTTTGTCTATAGACACAACAATGATAATAAACTTAAATGCAAAAATCCAAGTAAAGATTGTATTTTCCAAAAGAAATTAGTCTTTAGTACCTAACTTTGATGATAAAGTGTACAATTGGCTTTGACATACACGTATTGGATACTATGACTTATAGATTTAAATAAATAATAACCTAAACAAACTTATCTAGACAATACCACATACAAAAACTGACATTTTATTGATAAACCTATTCAATGTAATAACAAATAAATCTTAAATTTATTTTCCTAAAAGACTTATTGACTTATAAAGCGTGAAATATTGTAACATTAACATACTAATATTAATGTGACAAATCTAACACTCTACCTTAAATCATGACTTTGCCATAATCATGGAAATTTAGCAAATTCTCCTTGGCATCACTTTGCATGGATGTATCGTCGAAGAAATGTTTGGATATTTGTAGTTTTTCCTTCAACGTTCGTCCTCTTCAAATTTGTGCTTGAAACGCCATTTGTTGGGTACATTTAGTTGCAATATCAGTTCGTAGCTATCTCCAATTAATGCAAAGAGGTTGTTATTTGCTACATATTTGGACCAATAAATAATGAGCCTAATAACTTTATTAGCTATAAAATTCAATAGGTGCTTGATAAACGCTCTGAAAAATAGAGATCCTAGACAATATACCTAATACAAGACAACAAGATCATTAGAGGGCAAGGATTAACTTGGCTCTCATACCAAATGAGAAAGATCACAGAGCTTTGCACAAAATAATACTTTGTTGATCTATATTTCTTTATACAAGAATATATATATATATATATATATATATATATATATATATATATATATAGGAAAAGTCTTTCCTATAATTGAGGAGATTTACCTAACCAATAAATCTCCCTAAATATCTCAATCTAACAAATACCTATATATGTAATATTGTTGTAACTCACAACAATATTACTCACAAAATATTATATTCTAATCAACTAACATTTAGTTGTTCATATTAAGATATTAATTGAATACAAATCATACTAATAATTCATGTTATTATTCTAACTCATGTAAATACTACCATGATTTCCTAACATCGGTGGGGAATTCAGTCCTCACCATCAATATGGAAAAGGAGATTTCATAGAATTTGGTCCACCTATGTGGAACCCAAAATTGCACACTTTTTATGATGTGTACGTCATCAAGGCCTTCTACTTGGAACACATTTGGTTCAACTGGGAGTGATTACGCCAAAATTCCCCTTTTTTGGGCATCTGAAAACCATCTCACACCTATTTTGGTACTGTTGCAAATCCCAGGGGGAATGTGGTTAGATTCATTCCTTCTTCTAACCCTTCCACCCCGAGTGTTTCACTTGGCATCATGTTCTCTTAGGAGAGAATCCTTGAACCCCACATAAGTTTATCCATATTCGACATGCTTTTAAAGGAGAAATTTTATTCTTGTTATGGAAAGAAAAGAATGCATGTTTGTTTGTTGACGTTGATGTCAATCATCACTTCTCTATTTGTAACAATTTTGTGGTTATCATCAATGTCTTGTTGCAAATTCAAGTTTAAGCCAGTAAGAAAGCTTTGGAGGTGGAGCATCTTTAGACACTTCTATGCCACTAGGGTGACACCCCTTACAATGTTACATATGTGTCGTTGTCCCCCACTTGCCAATCCCCTCCACATGGTAGTGTTAGCGGTCAACAATGAGGTGGCAGCCATAGGAGCCGCTCTTAGCACCACTCATTTAGCTATGCTCGCCACTCCCCATATAGCCAACCTCCCCAGAGGAGCTTCTCTCCACCGCTTTCATCTCACCACTGAGGTTGGTAAATCCCCCTGCCACCTAGCCAACATGGTTAGGGCTCGCCACCTGCACCTAAGCCTCACTCTCATGATGGGCAGAGCCTTCCTACACCACCAGATAAGTTTCCAAGGTTGGTGCTTGCCATTTCTCCTTCTTGAGTCCCTATTGAAGAGATTGAAGAAGGAAGCCAACTTGGTTCAGGATGGGATATGCTGAACTCTGGGAAAGATCTACCTAACTCTGGTTGGCATGATCAAGACCCGCCCACTGTAGGAAAAAAATTTGCAATGCCGACTTCATTTTTTGTCTTTGATGTACTGATTTTTTCACTCTCCCTCATTCCTAAGATTTTCTACTTAGTTTGTTATGTGGCTTTGGGGCGTGCTTCCATACGACCTGATTTTTTTTAGAATCATCTTGTAGCATTTTACTTGTTAAATTAAAATAAGATCTTAATCATAAAAAAAATCCAGAATGAAGCACATTACACGTATACATGCATAATAGTAACTGAGATTGGAATTCGATTTAATCTTATACACCTTTATAACCTATTGACACTTACAAGAAGTCCAAAGAACTATTTGTGACAGTTATGGTTGCAAGGATATATTTCTCTATAACACACAAATACTACTGACTTAGAAGGATATACTTCTCTATAACAACAATATGATACAAGTAATATTGTAACTACATCCTACACTAATAACTTATTTTATTTTCTCCTTGTGTGGATATTGAATGGACCCAACAGAGTCTTGCACACAGAATGTTGACTCTAATATCTAATCACACTAGGTCAAACTATAGAAGTAGGCACACCTAGTTTAGTAATTTGTTGACATAGAAAATATGCAGTCGATTGAAGTTGTAGTAGATTTGCACAAAAAACATGCACATAAATCTCACTTTGACATAGAAATATCATTAAATGAATTAATGTATGCAACAAATGCATGAAGATTTTAGGGGTGAGGCATGACCAAAGCTTATATCACAATAATTCACTCACAGTTATCTATAAAACATAAGAACTGAACTAAGGTAAATTAATCTGGACATATTCGTATAACAAAGCTACAAAATACCTAAAAATATACCAAATAATCTATTCTACAAACTCTTATCACATAAGTAAAAAATCATAGACAAGGGACATAATACGAGTATGAAATTTCCCCCTTTTTTATTTTATTTCTCCATCACATAAACCTACTCTGATACTAAATGTGATTTTGTTCAGAGTTTTAAAAGACTACAAATATAAAATACTAAGATTTTACACAATAATAATAAGATTTTTGAATTCACACGAGATAATAACAATTTGGAGATATCACAAATATATCACAAATATATATATATATATATATATATATATATATATATATATATATATATATATATATATATATATATATATATATATATATATATAAGTTTCTCCTTCAAATAGTGAGATTCTCCTAATCACTCTACCACAAATCTCTCATATAATCTCTATGGACCCATTATTCTCCCAAGGCACACCTAGAATCACCCATAGGTTTTTCTACGTGCCTTTTTATCACAAATCGCTCGATCCATTGCAATATTAGTATGTATTCTCATACACACAATATTTAAGTATGGAAAACTAATTTCCTACCCTGGCCCCACCTCCCCCTAAGTTACAATGGGTACCTTTAAAATCATAATTGAAGTTGAGCTTTGCCCACCTAGAAATCTCCAATCAATCTTGTTTTGGTACATTTCATTAGGACCCTCACTAATAACGTTCTAGTTAGATGTTATCTTGCTTTCTCCTTCCCCATTATATCCTTTTCCTTTTGTTTACACCATGCAAAATTCTCCATTATACAATTGGTGTCCCCAGATTTCACCCTGAAATCTAGGACTACCCTATGTAAAAAAAATCATACTTTTAAAATAATGGGTTGTTTTGTGTTTTTTTTGCTACAAAATGTATGTGTTGTGTCAAGATATTCCCAAGGAGCCATATAAGCCAATTTCGACAAATACCCAGATGCCCACAATCGTTATATTCTGTCGCTAGGGTTTGCCTGCGGGAAATTTGTATTTAATTATTTTGAGCCCCATTTGAGGTAAATTGTGCTCCGGTTTAACCCTGTTGTGATCTTACATGTCAATATTCCCATATACCAATAGGGTTTTAACCAGGAATGAATCCTGGGATTTATCTGTGACTTCTGGCAACATTTTGTGTTTTTCATGTTTTCCCATTTTGTTTTCTGTGAAATTTCTCTAGGTCAATTCATTTGCCGGTTTGGTTTGATTCCTTGCCTAGAGTATCTGGAGGTCATATAAGGATGTTATGCCAGAAGGAATTTTCCACAGGAGGTCTGGTTCTCTTTGAAAAGATGAAGTCGTGCACGAAAAAGCTTCTTCTAGGCAGACCGCATTTTTGTAAAAAGAAGGTTTTAAGCTACAATGGGATTTTTGGTAGCAACAGGCAAGTGGGAATTTTGTACCTGCCTAGCAGGGTACTTTTTCCCATGGAAACAATGCCACTTAAGTCATAATGGGAAAATTAGAGGCAACAGGCAGTTGGGAATTTCTTACCTGCCTTATAGGGTGAAAATTCCCATTATGAAATAAAATAAAATCACTTAAGGCATTGAAAATTAGCTTTTAAAAATAGAAATGCCTTCATGTCAAAAAGTGCAACCCCTTTTAGGAAAGAAGGGTAGCTTTAAATGCATTAATTAATTAATTATTTCTCCAAATTTGGCACCCAAGAATGAGGAAAAGTCAACAAGGGTGAAGAAGGTAAAGGGAAATTAGAATTAGATTTCTAAAATTAAATAAATATTATTTATTTAATGCAGCCCCTTCATGTCAAAAAGTGTGCCCCATTTTGAAGAGGAATAATACTTTTTAAAGTATCAATTGATGTAATTAATTCCTATTTTTAGAGGATGAGGTCAAAACACACTGTGAAGCTTAAGTGAACTGGAAGTAGAGAGCTAAAATTAAATAAATTTAATTTATTTAATGTCAGTCATGAGCATGCACAAAATAGGCGTCCCATTTTGAAGAGAAAAGTTTGTTAATTAATTAATTAATTGCCAGGAATAGGAGGGGCAATAATTAATTATAGAATGATGAGGATTATATAAGCATGGGCTGCTATAAGGATGAATTAATTAATTCTTTAGCAAAGAAGGTCAACCCAGGCAATTTTGGCACCCCATTTGAAGAGGAATTTTGCTCAGAAGAAGGTTTATTTATTGCTTGAAGCTTCAAAATTTGGCACCTAGGTTTGAAGGAGCTTGATTTGTGTTTGAATATATGTTTGCATAGTGGTACATGTGCTCAAGTGAAGTTGATAAAATTCATTCTTGCTTTGCATGCAAACAAAACATAAAATTTTTGGGGCAGCAGGTTTGATATATGCAGATTTTTATAATTAAAATCTAGTGTTCATGTTCCGGTTGCCATCTTTGTTTAAATTAATTGCAGGAATTCATTACAGGTGCTTTTACAAGAGAAAGAGAGCTTAAATCAATGTCCAATACATTGAACATATCCTCTGAATCTAAATAAATATCCAGATCTGCACCGGTTGTGAAGAATTCCAGCTGAATAAAAGGAAAAAGAATTGCTCAGACAAAGACAGATACGACCATGGTAAAGAGGGATGAAAAAGATAGCACAGCAAATTCATGCATCACTTCTAAGTTTGCTGACATTAGAGATACAAATCTAGGTCCAGAACCTCTTTCTAAATTGATTGACACATCCAAAGCTAGAAAGACTTCCCTCATGCGTGCAGTCAAAAGCAGTGGAATCATTCAAGCTACAACATTCCCATTCACAGCTCAGTTGCCAGAGTTCATCATGGAGTGTGCTAGGTCTTACCATCCATTATCTAGATCAGTCCGAGATGTTGCGGGGAAGACAATAATTCAGTTGGATGCATAGTTCATCAATTATTGTTTGAATATTTCGGCACGCAAGGTGGTGACTACTATTAGCATACAGGATGTCAAAAACAGATGGGAAAAGCATAAAGATGTCTATGTGGGCGTAATGAATAGTAGATACATGAAGAAGCTCAGATCTTCTTCCAAGTTCTCGAGAACTCTTCCACGATTTAATCTGGTACAAGAGGTGGATGATATTGCCAAATTGTTATGCAGGATAAATGGCGAAGCGAATGCTCACAACTTCTGCGCATGAATGTATGCTTTCATCAGGACCATTAAAATCAACAAAGCAGATTCAATAATCAATTGGTTAGAAATCATTAGTGACAACATTAGTGAGCAGCTCCGGAATGTGAGGTGTACTTACAACTTCAAAATTACTTCATATTTGGTTTATGCAGTAGCTTCATAGGGGATCTTCTCCAAGTTGGATAGATGTGGTGTTCTTTCCAAGGACCCTATTTTCGAGTGTTACCCACAACTTAATGTACTTGCATGTAAGAAAGATTATAAGGTGGTTAATGATGGATTCTTCTACGGATTCATTTGCAGGCTGGACGGTGATCTAAAGGTCAACATGGTGAGCAAGGAAGCGTGGGAAGTTGTGTCCAGGATTGGCAGTATCTTTATCCAGTTTGTAAATTTTACATACCTCAGGGTCACCAGCTTTTCAGGAGAACCAGTTAAGTTGCCTAGATACCTGAGTGATGGATTGGTCATCATGGAGCTGAGCAGACAACTCACGGAGATGCATGACCTACAATCAAAACGACACAAGTCTACAAGCTTCTTCCCGATCACTGTGGGCCATTCTAGCTGCCATAGCATTCATAAGGTCTGAGGAATTGAAGCGGAGATGTTCTCTGAGTACGGGCAAGAGTTCTTCCCAACATAGCTAAACTTCAATCCATTTGGATTGGCAAGGAAGACTATCTCCTAGGAGTATGTGCACATGCCTTCATTAGAAGATTTATGGATGAAGTGCAGAAGCGAGTATGAGGTTAGAAAGAAAGATTTTAGCAGGTTATCAGCGCGGCAAGTGTTTGACTTTGGATTAGCACAGATACATGCGGATCTTAAAGATGATAGGCCTGTGTTACTTGACACATACCATTCGATGGGAGGAGATATAGTTGTACTTTAGGATAGCGTAGGGGGATGCCATATGATTAAGGAAAGGTTTGCCACCGTCCAGGTCAATACTTCAAACTAGTTGCTAACGAAGGGATATTGCCTTGATGAATCAAATCACGAGCAACTTCAGCACAGGAGATTCCCTAAAGAGGAAACACGAAGGAGAAAGCAACAGAAGGCCTGAAAATATTAAAGTGCATAGAAGGTCTCACTCAAAGGAGAATATCACTTCTACTGCTATGGTGTTAGTTCTGAATTCTCCAGCATCATGTACTTCACCGACTATCGCACCTCAGTAGGATATTACCATTCCTCCGTTGAATCCGGAAACATTCATCTTTTCTCCTCAACCACTCCATTCAGTAGCTCTTCCCAAAGAAGTGTTGAAGCTACATATGGCAGAATTTGAAAGAACTTTGTCTTTGGATGACTCAGAGGATGGCAACCACAACACTGTAGCGGTTTTATATGGAGAGGAATCAGAGCGCGAGATAGTGGTACACTCGGCAACTTCTCATTCTCCGAGAAGTAATTTCTTAGAATGGTTGACCTCGCAGTTGGTTCTAGAGGCTAGAGAGGAAATCGACTTGGAGGAACACGACTTACAACTGCTCTTGAATCTAGGTGGAAAAGACAGAAAACCTAAAGTTGCTAAGGTAACTTCAAGGTTGATCATTGAGGAATCAGGACAAAAGTTTGCCAAGGTGTCAATTCCAACAAAAGGAAAGAAGAAGGATGAGCTCACGACAAAAGATATAACAATAACCAGAGTACCCATAGGTCAAGCCACCACATAAGGATTAAAGCAAGACACATAGACATTGATAGATGCTCTATTCCTTAGGCTTGACAAAGAAAAGGCAGAGAAATTTGAACTTTAAAAGCAGGTATCTCAGTTGTGCGAGATCATTGCCAAGGTTGCTAAATCTTCCACTCAGCCAATTTCAGCACAAAAGCAGGTGAGTGATCATCTGATACAGGAAATGGAAGATGCAAGTAACCAGGTTAAAACTATCAATGAATGGAAAGGTCTGATCATTCATCAAGCTTCTATATAACTCAGAGAGGTGCCAACCCACCTAAAGGTTATGAAAAACACATCAGATTAGCTAAAGCAACTAGTGACAAGCACAATAGATATGACCACAGTTGTTGAGAGTAACCCGAGTACTTTGGCCGAAATAAATAAGCTTCTGAAAGAGGTGTTGATTATGGAACGGATTGTGCCTGACGGATCAGTTGAGAAGGGGAAGCAACTTGAGTTTGCAGTATCTTTCCATTTGGAGATCTACAAAATTATGTTGAAAAGGATGTTGGCACTTGAGAGTATGACATCATCTTTACCAGACAATGTCATTGCTTTCACTAATGAGGAAGTGGTTGGGAACATTACTTCATACACAAGGACCATTCCCAACAAAGTACTTAATTCCCTGGAAGGATCTCTTCTAATGGTGTAAGGGAGAATTGATGGAGCTATTAGGCCTTTCACGATGAATTCCATCAACAAATTGATGGCACTACAGTCAAATATTGAGAAGTTTGGGCCTAGCTTGGAGGAGGTGGAAGCATGTATTAGGGTATTGAACGAAGGCTTGCTGCAATTCAGGACAGAAAAGGAAGTTATGGCTAAGAGAGATGGGAAGATGCTGAATCACATATTCGATAAGTATATTCAGTATCAGAACAAAAAGAAGATGTAGATGTTACAGCTGGCGTGTCTTTCTTCTTCTTCTTTTTCTTCTTCTATTTTCCACGTTCCCGGATGTAATTGTAAAACTTTAAAGTTATTGGTTTTGAAACCATTGCTTTAAGTTATGTGGAACGATTCTATTAGATAAGTGATAGATGTGTATAAGTTTAAATGTGGACCCAGATGCATGTCACTTGAAGAGGAATTAGAGGAAGATGATTTCCAGATGTTATCTTTACTTTTTGTTTATGTTTCAGTTCAGTTGAGTTTCCCATTTGTATTTTCCCGTCTACATTCTATAAGTAGAAGAAGAACCTTCAGGTCAAAGATCAGAATTTGTAAGCAGCATTCTTATGTTCCAGACTTTGTGCTGAAACCCTTGATAGCTATTTGAAGTAAAGGAATACAAAGGAGCAGATTTCTAGAGAACTTTTTGTCACGGTGCATTTTGTTTCTAGCTTTTGTCTTAGATCTACTTATAAACTTTGTATTATTTTAGATCTGGATCTAAAGGTTGCCTTTGTTTATAATTTTGTGTGTTGATACCTATTGGTTCCGTCTATGTGCATGCAATCAACTTTGTTATCTATTGATTGGGTTGCACATCTTCCCTATTCCTTCCCTGTGTTTTATTATTCCCTTCTTTAAATATTTTTTTTTTGTAAACAACTACTTACTTGCTGCAAAACTATACAACTATGGTTCATGAGCTGCATGGTTAAAGTAAAAACCCCATATAGATACTAGCATATTTTATTGACAAATCTGACACGGGAGCCTCATTGGTTAATGAGGGAGATTTATCTCATGACTGCCTAGGGTTTCAACTATGCAGAAAATCTAGCCAACAACAATTAATGACCCTTAAGGGTACTCTAGAAACATTCTTCTTTTTACCTTGAAATATACAAAGATTCCTGTCTCACTAAAGTCCCCAAAACAAGTGAGGGGTTGATGATTTCTATATTTTCTTCATACTATCATTGAAAAAGGGATTATTCCATTGTAAAATGGAATCCAAGATATTAGCTAACTAAACCCCCAATACACCATAAATTTACTTATAATGAACCTCATTGTTTGTTAAGAAAAGGAAAACTCAAGAAAAATGTGGACTGTTGTTTTGACATTACTTTCATAATGGACACATCTTTTAATAAATCCTCTCTTCTTAAGATTGTCAGTAAAAAGAATCCTATTTTGGATAATGATCCATAAGAAGAAATTACTTTTAGGATTTAAATCCTTATGACACAACGTATTATAATGTATTCCATTAGGAATATCTCTCTAAGCAACCTTATAACTATAATTGACACTATAGTCACCCTTTAAAGACTTATCCAAAATCAGTTCATCGTCTATGTCCAACTAATTGATATGATAACTTATAAGGAGTGTGTTAATCATGGAAGTAATCCTCCTCTCCTCCTGATTAAACCTTCCAAATAAATATTTTTCTACATTCTACCTAAGCCACTTATCTCAATATAGTTTGTCGCTATTTCTCTTATCTCTCTTTTCACAACTACATTGAATGTTTCCCAAGGGATGATAATTCTTAGGAGATAATATAAGATCCAATTATCATCCCAAAAAAGGTAATTATCTCCTAATTCTACATTCCATTTGACAACATCTTGATATTATTATTCTATTGTTAGCTAAGAAGTTCTATAAATAAGAACCAATGTGCAAAACATCATTAGAGAGGAGCCTTTTTGCTTCAAGAATATTTGTATATTTTTATTTGAGAATCTTCATCCATTGATTGGATTCTTTTATAAATCCCCCAAAAAAATTAGATATAATATCTTTTTTATCAATTTATTTTTTCAATATCAATCTCATTCAACACTTTTGGAAGACAAACTCTATCCCAAGTAATAAGAACCATCTTAAGTTTATCTTCCATACTAATCTAGAGGAACCTCCTTTATATCTATTCTAATTTATCTACAATATTGATAGGCATATTGAAGAGATGTACATTACATGCACATGAAGATTTTTAATATTTTTTTTTTTCTCATGTATAATTTCCTCGATGAACTAAGAATACTTCATTTCCATCTAGCCAATTTACACTAAAACAAGCCAACGAGATGGTTATATATGAAAGCAGACATATTACTAATAAAAATAATAATTCCTAATTATATTGAAGGGATATATTTGATTTTAAATCCTATTATTCTAAATATTTTTCATTGTATAAGAAGCAAAGTATTGATAAAAAAGAGGTCTCTTGTCTAGGTTAATTTCCTAACCCGAAGCATCGTTATATACATTCCAGCAAGACCCTCGCTTTCATAGCTTATTTGACCAAATCCTCACCTATAATCAAGATATCATAAAAAAATTGGTGGTGGGTCATTGTATTTGCAAGAAAGTCCATTTTTATGTATTTTATTTCCCCCTTTCAACAACAAAAGAAAGCTTCACCACAAATTTCCATCCATTCAAATGAAGAGAAAGGAGATAAAGGGTCTCCTTAGCATAAACCTCTTCCACTGAGATAGAAACATTTGAAACATCCATTGATCATCACCATGAACATAGAAGTAGATATACATGTTTTAACCAAAATTTTGGTTTAGCTTGAAACCCAAAATTTTTTCCAAAATTTTATCAATAAAGCTCCATGAGACCCTATCATGGGCCTTCTACACATCCAATTTCAATAGCATGCCTCACTTATTTGTCTTATTCAAATAATTTATGGTTTCATGAATTGTGAAAATCCCATATTAAGACAAATAACTTACCTCAACCTCCCGATGAGCCCAACCGCCATGTAGTCTATATTGGCTTAATTAATTTTATTTACACCCTATCAACCCCCTTAGCTAATTTTATTAGCTATTTTAATATCAAATTAATTAAATAAATCCACATATACACTTTCATATTTATATTAATTAAATATTCTCATATCCTACCCACCACCTCAACTCAAGTTGACTAAAGTCGTGACCAAAGCTAAAAATCATTATTATAATCAAGTGAAGATGTGTTCAAATTGACTTAAATCATGTATTTGAGATAACTGAAGATGTCTCCCAAGTCATGTCAATCCAAAATCAATTCCCATTCTTCTAAAAGCCAACTATTCACAACAATTTTTGGATGAATAAAATAAATGATGTGAAATTAAAAGCCAAAAACATGTTTAACCCCTTTCTAACTCATTAATGACTCATCCATGCAAATCTAAAACAACAATTTAACTCTTCAATTAATTTGGAAACTCAACTAAACAACTCAATCATGTTTATTTATCTAGAAATCAACTCAATCTAAAATTAGCTTGAGGATTTACCTTAGCTATAAATCAATGGTTTTCCTTTACAAAGCATCCACCAAAAAGCTTGAGAGTTCATTTTGTTATTTTGTGCATTTACTTGGTGAATCAAATCAATCATTCATACTATTATGTTTCCCACATAATTTCAAATAAATCATCATCATGCTTGTAGCTTGATCTATCTTCCATTCAGAGTATCTTGGAGAATCCAAAAATCAACAAAAGATCACAAATCAAATGGATCTAACAAAGAGCATCATTAAACCCCTCTCTTTCAATCAGATCTAATCTATGGTGGCTTACTCCCTTAGTAATAATCCATACTCATTAGGGCACCCAAATGCTTCATTGTAGAAAATCAAGCAGTCTAAACCACTTCATTATCATTTGTTCACCATTACATGTGTCTACTATCTTTAAAGAACTATTACTTCGTAATAACACTTGAGGGGAAAATGTTGACACCCTAAAATTACCACTATGCATTATAATATTCAAAATCCCATTACACCCATTGTGCTTTTCTAGAATTAATTCTACTTACACCCTGTCACCTCCCTTAGCTAATTTTATTAGCTATTTTAATATCGAATTAATTAAATAAATCCACATAAACACTTTCATATTTAAATTAATTAAATATTCTCATTTCCTATCCACCTCCTTAACTCAAGTTGACTAAAGTTGTGACTAAAGCTAAAATTAATTATTATAATCAAGAGGATGTGTTCAAATTGACTCAAATCATGCATTTGAGTTAACTAAAGATATCTCCCAAGTCATGGCAATCTAAAATCAATTCTCATTCTTCCAAAATCCAACTATTCACGACATTTTTTGGGTAAATAAAATAAAGAAAAGGAAATTAAAATCCAAAAATATGTGAAACCCCTTGTCAACCCTGTAATGAATAATCCATGCAAATCTAAAGCAAGAATCTAACTCTTCAATCAATCTGGGAACTCAACTAAACAACTCGATCATGTTTACTTATCGCCAAATCAACTCAATCCAAACTTTACTTGAGGATTCACCTTCCTCAGCTATAAATCAATGGTTTTTCCTTTATAAATCATCCACCCAAAATCTTGAGAGTCTATGTTATTATTTTGTACATTTGCTTAGTAAATCAAATCAATCATTCATACTATTATATTGCCCACATAATGTCAAAGCAATCATTTGTGTACTCGTAGCTTGATATATCTTCCATTCAAAGTATCTTGAAGCATCAAAAAATCAACAAAAGCTCACAAATCAAACGAATCCAAGAAAGAGCATCATTAAACCTTGCTCTTTCGATCAAATATAATCCGAAGTGGCTTACTCCCTCTATGTTAATCCATACTTGTTGGAGTATCCAAATACTTCATTGGGGCAAATCAAGCACCCATACTCACTAGGGCATCCAAATGCTTCAACAAGAAAAATCAAGCCCAGTCTAAACCACTTCATTATTATTTGTCATTGTTTTACATGCTTCTACTATTTTTAAAGTGTTATTACTCCGTGATAACACTTTAAAGAGGGGTAAATGTAAACACCACAAAATAACCATTATGCATTATAAATGTTCAAAATCCTATTAAATACATTGTTATTCTCTAGAATTGCTTTAATCAATTCTATTTACACCCTATCACCCCTTAAATAATTTTACTATCTAATATAATATCAAATTAATTAAATAAATCCACATATCCACTTTTATATTTAAATTAATTAAATATTCTCATATCCTATCCACCTCCTCAACTCAAGTTGACTAAAGTCGTGACTAAAGCTAAAAAACATTATTATAATCAAGAGGATGTGTTCAAATTAACTCAAATCACGCATTTGAGTTAATTGAAGATATCTCCCAAGTCATGGAATCCAAAATCAATTCACATTCTTCTAAAAGCCAACTATTCACGACACTTTTTGGGTGAATAAAATAAAGGACATGGAATTAAAACCCAAAAACATGTGCAACCCCTTGCCAACTTGGCAATGGTTCATCCATGAAAATCTAGAACAACAGTATAGCTCTTCAATCAATCTAAAAACTCAACTAAACAACTTATTCATGTTTAGTTATCTCCAAATCAACTCAATCTAAACTTAGCTCGAGGATTCACCTTCCTTGGCTATAAATCAATGGTTTTTTCCTTTACAAATCATCCACCAAAAAGCTTGAGAGTTCATGATGTTATTATGCACATTTTCTTGGTGAATCAAATCAATCATTCATATTGTTATGTTGCCCACATAATGTCAAATTAATCGTCTTCATGCTTGTAGCTTGATCTATCTTCCATTCAGAGTATGTTGGAGCATCCACATATCAACAAAAGTTCACAAATCAAATAGATCAAACAAAGAACATCACTAAACCCTACTCTTTCAGTCAAATGTAATATGAGGTGGCTTTGGGATTTACAACGGAAGGTTTACATTTGTTTTGTTTTAATTTTACTTATTTATTGTAATTTCCGTGGTCTACAATTATTGTATCACAATCACATTATGCTACTAATTTTCTTAAAAGGTTTAATACGGTAGATTGTAAACCAATTGGTATTCCTATTGAAGTTGGTTGTAAACTCGATAATAAACTTGCATGTGAAAAATATAATCCTACTCTTTATAGGCAGTTTGTAGGTAGTTTAATCTATCTTAAAATTATTAGACCTACTATTGCATATGAAGTAGGTATTGCATCAAAATTCATGTAGTAACCATACCAAGATCATTGGAAGTTAGCAAAAATAATATTAAGATATATTAAAGGAATAAGTAATTTAAGTTTACATTATACTTATTCTAATAATCCATGTTTATATGGATATTATGATTATGTCCATGTCAGTGATGCTATAGATAGAAAATCGACAATTGGATAGGTGTTTAAGTTTGGTACAAACATCATTACTTGGAGCAACAGAAATCAGCCAACAATCTTCATCTCTTCTACTGAGGCAAAATATAAAAATGAAATCGAAACATCAAAAGAAGCCATGTGGCTAAAGCGGTTGTTGGAAGAAACTCATATGTAATTTAAAGGAAGTAATCCTCTTCTGTGTGATAGTAAGAGTTATATTTCTCTTTCCAATAATCTATTTCAACACCAAAGAATGAAGCATATAGAGATACATTTACATTTTATTTGAGAGAAGGTACTCTACGGTGATATATATGTCTGGTAATTCCCTACTAAATATCCAATTTATTATACACTTCTTTTATATGACTACTTGATGCATGTTTGTTCTTACACACACTAATAACATTGGTCAGTTACGTCACATCTTGTATGGCATATCTCTTTATGATAGCATGTCATGTTATGTTACATCATATTGAATCTTAGGTCACTTTGGATCCTTAAGGTGTCGATTCGTGTGTTGTTGGCATGTTACTCATCACAACACTACTTTATTATCTTGTTGAATATTGTTAGATCACTTTCATGCTATGTGATGGTCCAAATAAACTTACAACAATTAATATGTTGTTCACTAATTTACTGTCATTAAATCATCAAATCAAGGGACGTAAACTTTCAATAATACTAGTGGTGTATGCACAGTTACAAGGATTTAGGAGGTAAGGAAATAAATTGTTGTCATGACAATGCTTGGAAACAAACTAAACTCAGAATAAAGTAAATAGCTTCCAAATACTATAAACAAAGCTTGTAAATTCATTCTACAAATAAAGGAATGAATTACTTGTTAGTCTATCCATGCAATAAAACAAAACAACAAACTATGGAGGGGGGTTAGTAGAACATAAGTGGGACCTGCCTTGGGTAGTAATCCCTCGTAAGGCTTGTACCTAAAAGTTACTTGAACAAAAATTATATTCTTTATTGAATTGGCATGAAGATTACAATTAGGAGCAAAACAACTCTCTTCTTTGTGTATCCTCTCTTCTAATTATCTGTCTATACCTCTACACCTCCGATACATTTCTAGCATTAATCCTTGTCTTTTACATTCCTTGTTTGCAACAAAACATGAGAGGCAGAGTTTGACTAGGAGTTCAAACAAATCAAGTAAAAGATCTCAAACAGATCATTTGAAGATTCAATGCATGCAACTAAAATAATTACCAAGTGTTTAGATGTCAAACATATAACTTAAGTAATCGATCAGTTCTCAAATCATGAATTAAATCAAGTTCCTCATTAAGTTGCAACGAATAATCAGATCTAGAGTTGAGTTATCTTCAGTTCTGATGTTTTAGTTTGTAACTACCTCCTCCATGACACGTACATGCTTGGAGTGTCATCCTTCATGTTCCCATGGATCTTCATAATCACGTCTACTTTATTGTAGGTGATCTTCTTTGGCTACTAATGGGTTGATGCGGACACATACTTTGCCTATAGGTGATTCCCTATGGTTGTCGATGAGTTGCTATGGACAGGTCCTTTGTTGCATACATGTTGCTACTATGCTCATGTTTTATTAACTAAGCTATAAATTGAAACTAATATCTACATATCTTCAAAATTAAATTCTAATTAAACAATGAACCATCAAGATAAGAGCTTAAAGGAAATGATTTTTCAATGTATAAATGAAACTACATACTAAGATATTTCCTACTCTCTGTGATTGCTAACTTAAACTATGAACCTATGAAGAACATAAGAAATCAAAGTGGATTGTTGCTTGATCTCAAGGATTGAGAATGGAATCTCACCAAGAATCGCTACAAGGCCATTTTGGATCTTCCCACATTACTCAATTTTGAGTGAAAGGATGCAAGATGGAGAAGCTATTTCCAACAATGGAGGATGGCTCAAGATCAAAATGCTTATAGTTTGCACTATTAAAAGTATGGTGCAAGAAGAAAGGTAAGCAGGAGGGTTCCTTATATAGCTTTCCTAAAGAGGCAAGGATAACAAATCGATGAATGTGGGATAAAGGTAAAACAAGATTAGGAATGGATAAGGCTGCTTTATAAAAGGTAATCTTGATTTAGAAGAGTTTAATTTGTCATTAATAAGTCATGGGAGTTGGGGGATGTTTTAATTAATCAAAGGTGATTAATTAATAGGTAGAGGTAAGCTTATAGTAGCTAATTAGAGGAAAATTAGTACAATTTGTGGGATGTAAGAGAGGAATTTGATCCAGTAAATGGTAATTTATTGGTTTAGAGTTGCAAGTGTAATTAATTAATAATAATTAATTAACCCAAGTAGAGGTGGATATTAATTAACGAAAGGTCGTTAATTGACATCCTTAATGATAGGAAGACTGATTAATTAACAAAAGGTCATTATTTATCGAATATGAAGAGGAATGTTAGCTAATTAGTGGAAAAATGCTAATTATTACGGAAATGACGAGAAAGATGATACTTAGTGCAATCTTAGCACTAAAGCCTGTGTAAGCGGATTTTAGGTGTCGATAGCTGCATATAACAAGTTGCTTACAAACAAAAGTGGCGTCACACATATTATCATTCAAACAACTTATTGTAACCATAAGAATAATTATATACTCAAAATACCATAAAAGAAAGTTAACTAGTAATAACTACATTAATCAGTATTATGCCAATAAGTTCAAGTTATAGCGATGATGTTCAACAATATGACAAGGAAATAAAAGGACATAGTCTCAATTGCTTAACAAAAGTACAGAGGATGAGTTGTTTATAAAAGGAATTTAATCAACTCATCACATCCCTAGGCTTAATTTCTTGAATGTCCTCATTCAAGTTACCTTAGGTTCTGCATGAATGGTGTTGCATACTCATCTAAAATCCACTGGAGTATCCATCCCTTCTAGTTCTTTGAAGAAGTAACCTCCATTCATCTTGAGCATGTTCATGAATATGTCTTGTATTATTTCATTCAATGGTTGATCACCTGACCAATGTGGTATCAGAAAGTGGAAGATTGGGGGATGATAAGCAATTGAGAACCATTTTTATGCACATCAAGTGGAAATGTGAATGTATGCATTCACTCTTCTTAGATTTGGTAATATGTTAGGGTATGAATGTATTTCCTTTTATTTCAGTTTAGGAGACATTTCATTCCAGTGCATTCTGCAAGCTTGAACTATCTGAATTCCATGCTCTTTAATCATATCTCTAACCTCCTCATGAGCCGTTTTCCTCATCTGCCATACCCTTCTTCCAATTTTCTTCTTTTGCATATACTTACCATATTGCTCTACAATTTCTTTAGTGTTACCATATTTATCTCTAACCATTAGTGGTTGTATTTTCTCCAAATGCCTGTAGTCCTCCATTTATCTCTCCCTATCCAACTCATTCAGAAAATAAGAACAAAGTGCTTTAACAGGAACATCTCCAATGTATAGGACTGGGATCCAATCCTTATCATAATCAAGAGCATAGTTATACATGTAGAGCTCACAAAGTAGAAGTTGAGTTTCATGAGGGTTGTTCAAGTACAACCTCAAGAAGCTCCGAGCTCCACTAATGTCAAATGGCATGTCAAAGTTGATGTAGGGAAGTTTGAGCTGCAACATATTTTCTTTTAAGTAAATACCATAGAGATTGGAAGGAGGCCTGTATTTGAATATCGCATGGGCCACCTTAAGTGTCTCTTCCTTATTTTTCTTTAGCCTTTCAATTTCTTTATCTTTTGCCTCAATTTATTGCTTGTGCTGGAAGATAAGTTCTTCCTTTTATCTTTCATACTTTCCTTTTAGCCTATTAACACAAGTTTCAAATTAATTCACCCAATAATTGAATAACGTTTTTTGTGTTGCCATTTCCCTAAAAATTGGTTTCACAGGCTCTCTTACAACTTATTTAATGACAATTTGTCACTGTAATGGGGTGACATTTTGTGTTGCATGCTAGCATGTGATAAAAAATGGTGGTGCAACTTGTTTAATTACATCAGCCATAACTATAGGGGTATGTTATGGTACTTGTTCATCTCCTATATAAATATGTTCTTCCTCAATTCCATAAACCAAGTGCTCTATGACCTCCTCAACATATTGAGGCATGTGTTCAAATTCAATTGGTTCACCAATTCCTCCTTCTTTATCTTCCTCAGAGCCTTCTGGTACATAAACTATTTGGTCAACTTTCTTGCTAATTTCTTCTCCTAGTTTCTCCTCAAATCCTTCCATTTCACAAAATATCTCATCAGTATGAATTTCTATTGCATGCTGCTCTATGCACTCCTCAAGGAACTCTTGTGTAATTTCTCCTTCAAAATTTTCTTCCTCTCTCTCTACATGACCCTTCTTCACACACATTGTCTCCACATTTTGGGCTTAGTCTTCTTGTCCCTCCACATGCTCTTTAGGGCCTTATTACTCATGGAATGTAGCATCAACAACTCCCCGCTCTATCTCCATGGGCTCAATATTATCCTCTACAACTTCCACATCACTATCAAGTGATATGGTCCTGTGGCTTTTTTGGTTTGGAGGTTTTCGACCATTTGGTTTTTAGCCTATGAGAATGCCTCAATGGTGTAGGGGTGGACGTGGAAGATTTTCTTTTACCCTTTGAGGTGGGTGATTTGGGATTAGAAAATTCAAGGATGGTTTCAACAATGAAAATTATTTTAGGGGATACATGAATGGGGTTTTCTTCAGCATGTGGTAAAGTTTAAGAGGTAGGGTGTTCTTTTGGTCATGGTTCAAGTTTAGAGGTAAAATTTTTAGGCTCAGATACATATATGGAAGAGCTTCCATTACTTCTTCTCCTATTTCTTTTATTTCCAAAAAAATCACCAATACTTTTAGTTCTTGCAAAATCTCCCCACCTAATCTCAAGATAATCCCTCTGCAGGGTATGCTTTATAATAAGGGTGATGAGACAGTGGTGTGATAGTGCAAACCTACCCTTTTGTGCTTCCCTTCTCATCCTTTTCAATATCTCATGTAAGAAATTGGGCACGTTCACTTGTCTATTGTTCTTTAGGTGATTGAGAAATTTAAAGTGAACTGTATTTAACAGAGAGTATCTCCCCAATTCACAACTTCAGACTAAAAAGGTTTGAGATAAATGTTAATGCAAAATTACAACTCCCCCCAATTTTTCCTCTGTGTGTGGGTTAATCAGTGTAATTTTCTAACATGGGGTTATCTCTCAAGATGTGGGACTTATGAACTTGAGATAACCCTTTGGAGAAGGCCGACTTCCTCTTCCTAATCCTACTGCTAAACTACTCCTAAATGCAAAAAAAATGCTTAACTACACCTATCCTAACAACTTCTAAGGAGACATGGAGAGAGAAAGTGCATAAAATGGAAAATACTACAGTAAAGAAGGGTGATAACACCAGAAAAGGGGGGTGAGATACTCAGCTAAGGGAAGAAGAAGAGGGAAAATTGAGCTGGGAGAGGTCAAAACAACAGTGACACAGCATCAAACCTCCATGAAACACAACACCCTGCACCTGCAAATGTGAAATAAATGCACATAAAAATAACTACAAAATAGAGAGGCAAAAAGATACAATAAAACATGAGAAAGGGTTGGAAAACACCACAAAAACACGAAGTTATTGCTCTGAAACATGCACAAACAATTTACATTGATGCTTAGAGGCATAAATATGCTTTCTATGTGCAAGAGAAGGCTTACAACTCATTATACTTGATTTTTTTTTTGCAAGAGTTTCCCCATATCCTAGAATGTCTCTACAAAAATGAGGGGGTTGATTACATTATAGAGGTAATTTTGTCACCTACCATCATTAAAGAGGTATGGGCAACCATACAAATCACTTCCCTAGGGTACCTTCTATTAGAAAAGACATGGGCATCATAATGCATCAATGTTGGTTGTTGAGTTTTCATTTACCCACCTACCTTATCAGTTCTGCAACTCGTCTAACATGCGAGTTGTCCATCCATGTCTGGTTTGGACGGTCGTCTAACCATAAACTGTAAAAAATGTGAGTGGTCCATCTAACCATGTGAAATGTCTAACCCCTTATCCATACAACTGTTGGGTCATCTAACTATGTGACCCGTCCAACCTGGGTCGCTGTATGATGTCTAACTTGGGTTGGACGGCTGTCAAACACCCATCCAACCCCTTGGCTGTCCAACCTTAGAGGCCAACTTGTGAAGGTGATATCTCGAGCTCCCGTGATGATTTTTGGGGTGAAATTTTATATGATTTCACTTGAAAAAAACCCATTGAATCTAATGGTGATAGTCTCAAGACTCAATTTTGACGTTAGAACCTCAAAATGTCCCATTATTATCAAGATTTTCGGTTGTGTGCCAGGAGAATGAGCTACTTCGGGAAGTGTATGATGTTTCAACATGTCTCATCTTTTCCACCATGTAGGGCATGGAAAATGACTTCCATAGGCCATTTTTTGTACTTGTAATTCCTCATGTGGCTCGCATAATCTTTCATTTAAGCTTAGGTCCTCTTTCATGATGCATGCTCCTTTAGGTCTAAAAGTCTACTTCTGATGGATTGGCTCCAAAATCTCCTAAACTTCCCTCAACCTTCCAAAATTATCTCCTTGATTTTCCTTACACTTGAGTACTCCTCTATCATTCTAGATCACTTCATGAAGCGATGTCCAGTGGTCAAACCCATCCTCCCAAAGTTGTCTATTTTACCATGTGGTAAAAATAGATAACAATTTGGTGACCTCTTGGGGATATCTGTCCGCTAGATGTTGTTGACCAATAGCCTTATAACATCTATTAGGAAATGAAGTCATAATACGTATGAAAACTGTACCTAAAATGTAAATTTTGTCCCTGAGTGATTGAAACACTGATGTTTGAACCTGGAATTGCCTACTAATTACTCAGATTTTCCATCTCATTCACAACATTATCTGAATTAAGGTTTGTGAGGGTAGAAAATTGACTTGAACCTAGAATTTTCCTCTCCTGCAAGTTTGATCTATGGAACTAAGGATGAATCTCTTTGGAACTATCCCAAACTTGATTTCTTTCCAAGTGTGAAGCACAACCAACTGGTGATTTCTTAACAAGCATACCATTGCAAAATTTCTGGGAACACAAGCTGATTAGAGAGGCTAGAGCTATTGTTAGAAACTCATTTCTCCTCATGGACATGCCTCTTCTGAATTGGAGTGTGCAAGATCAATAACGAAGCCAAAATTATTTATAAAGGAGAAAATCATACATACCCCAAGTGGAGCATGCATACACACTTGTTCTTCTGAAAACAAACCTACCTACCCTACGCTAACCAGAGGCAAAGGGAATTCAAACAAATCCTACAACTGGCATGGAGAAGTAGATTCCCTGTTAGGACGTAATCTATGGTTTATGCACTCGATTTGGAAATGGACATGGTCATTTACTCCAGAGTGAAAAACTAAACAAAGGCCAATCTTCCACCCATTTCTTGAATGGTATTGTCAATAAATGAACGAAAATACCTGAGGGTCAAACTGCACATTGCTTGGATCTTCAAGTCTTTGGTGTTGCCAACGAACTGTTGTGTTATGAAGTTCATCATTTTGCGTACCCAGGAGGCTAGAATGACTTGAAATAGCGTCGGCCAGAAGCTACAATGAAGCCCGAATTATTTTATGGTGCATTGTCTATTGATGAGGAGAAGTGACCACCGTAGGCTGAATTCATGAAAAACTCTCCAAAAATGATTACCTATTGTAGGCTTTTCAAGGGACATCATTAGAAAAATGTGAGATCAATTCTTCACTGTGTTGCTACAATCTATCATCCCATATGACATATCTCTGCGGCTTTGAGCTTCACCAGATCACTTTACCTTTGTGGTTATCCTGAGTTGGGCTTCTCATCATAGGTGAGAAAGAATGCAATATCAAAATACCATTCAATCGTTGGTTGCGACAAAAAGAGCCATTGGGCAAATGAATCCACTTTTTCTAGTTCACTTTTATGCTCTCCATCAATGTGATCAATAGGTTAATCTGCTTGGAAGGTGGACCTGATGGAGGAGAAAATGATGTTATCTCTTCGGGCTCCTCTTCAGCTGACACAGGCTTCCAAGTCAGACAAATACTTTACCAACTTAGTTGGTCTTGATGCTATAGATCATACCTCCTCTATGGGACCTTATCCTGATCTGCAACTTGCTCACTCGTAAGCTCCCCTAACTCCTCAAACATGAAGTCAGGATAGACTTAACAGCTCGTCTTCAGGAACCATTACAGCTACTGTAGGGGATGAATTCAGAATATAGTAGTGGAAGGTTCTTTTGTGGACTGATTTTTTGCTCAAAGCCTTGGCAAATTGTTTGCATGCTTCTTCATAACCAGATTGTGCTCATCTTCAGTTTATAAGGCTTAAGAGGAGTTGCTTCTTCTCGCACTAGTGTTGTATCTGGTGATGATTTTATATCCTTCAGAGTTCTTTTGCCATCATAGAAACTGTACTCGATACATACCGATTGTTGATCATCTTCTTACTCTCACTATAGCTGATAATAGCAAGATCAGTCTTGACCACCTGTTCTACTTCAACCTTAGCTATAGTTCGATAAAGTAATTGACCAGTAAGGGCATCTTGTCTATCCTAAATATTGTAGCCCAATTCCCCCAATCATTTGTTCTTCTTAACAATTGGGCTATTAGATAAAGTTGTTCCTTTTGAAGCAAGTTTGGCGAACTTACTTCCCAACAGGAGATACTTGGGAAAGAACAAAGAAGGGGTGGGTTGGGACGTAACAAAGTTTTAACAAAGCTCCTAATGTTTCAGGGGAAGATACTAACTATGGATCTTATAGAGAGTATTCAGGTTTTGAAGGGAAACTTACATAAGATATTTGGGATGTGATGTTTAGACTATCAGCTGGATGAAATGGCTACAACCATGGGGGCAAACCCCCTCCTACTAATTTTGTGGGTAATAAATGGCTCCCACTGAGATGATATGAATTCTATGACTATGGATGATTATCTTAGGATGGTAATGGTAAGGGTCTTCAGAGTTTGTCAAGGTAATATTAGCCTAAAGTCCACATAAGGGATAATCTCCTAAAGATCCACTTTATGAAGCCTTGGAGATATCTCGGCCATAAAGGATGGAAAAGCTTCACCCACGGAATGTATATAAGCCAATCTGGAATAGGGCCTGCCCAAAGATAAAGGAATCCTGAAACCAATTATTGCATAACTTGTCTCAAAGTTGATCACAACCCTTGTTAATACGCTATCAGAGGTTTAGCCTCCAATATGTGAAAGAACCTATCAATGGTGGAACTCAAGATCTCTAGGTGTAGGATCACTCACTCTCAAAATTTTTATACTAAAGTGTTAGTCGTTGAAGAAGCTAAGAACTTGAGTGTCATGTTGATATAATGAGCTCCATCTGACATATTACTGATAAGCCTATGAGATGACCATTGAACTTCAATGACCTATCAAGAAGGAAGTGGTTCATAGTAACACAATGGGATATGACACTTTGGTACAGTTTCTAGGTCGAGTATGAACAGTACTAATGCTACTGCAACAGTGAATTCCATTAAGAAATACAAACTCCATGTTTGACAAATCCTTCATGGAATTTTGGTTACTTTATCTCTTTCACTCTACTGTTTATGAATCTGGAACTGGAAATGGATGGAAGAGAGGGAGGTTTAAACATCTTAAAGATCTATTCACACTTGACTAGATTTAGTCGCTTTTGATGTGCCTTGGAGACTAGTGCCTCCAAAGGTTAGGATTAGAAGCATCCAGCACACTCAACTTGTCCCTAAAATGAAGTGTTCATGTCCCTCTATTTCTTCTCTTACTCTTTTGGGTCCCTTTCGATTCTTGGTCACTTTTAATGAAAAATTACAACACCCCCCTGATTTTTCCTTTGAGTGTAGGTAAAATCAGTGTAATTTGCTATACATGTGTGGTTATCTCTCAAGCATATGGGACTTTGCAAACTTGAGATAACCCTCTGGAGAAGGTCCAGTTTCCTCTACTTGACCCTACTGCTAAACTACTCCTAAATACAGAAAAATGCCTAACTACACTTACCCCTAAAAACTTTTAAGGAGATAGGGAGAGATAAATTGCATGAAAAGGGAATTCCTACACTAAAGATTGGTGGTAGTACCCAGAAAAAAAGTGGGCGAGATACTCTGCTGAGGGAGGAAGAAGAGGGAAAATTGAGCTGCGAGAGGTCAAAAACAACAGTGACAGAGACCTGAATCTTAAATCGTCATCAAACCTCCATTAAACAAAACACCCTACACCTAAAAATGTGAAATACATGCACAGAAAAATAAACTGCAAAATGGAGAGGCACGGAGATATACAATAAAACATTAGAAAGGGCTGGAAAACACCACAAAACATGAATTTATTGCTCCCAAACATGCACAAACCGTTTACATTGATGCTCAAAGGCATAAATATGCTTTCCAGGCATCATGAGGATAAGGCTTACAGCTCATTGGAGTTGAGGAAAAAATCCTGCTAGGGCTTCCCCAGCTCCCAGAATGTCTCCTACGAAAAATGAGTGGTTCGAGTTACTTTATATAGGACAAAATTTTCACCCATCCTCATTAAAGAGGCATGAGCAGCCATACAAATCACTTTCTAAGGGTACCTTGTGTTAGGAAATATATAGGTGTCATATTGCATTAATGTCGGTTGTTGAGTTGTTATTCACCCACCTATCGTATCTGTTTTGCGACTCGTCCAACCTACAGGTCGTCCATCCATGTCTAGGTTGGAGGGCCGTATAACCATGAACTATAAAAAATGTGAGTGGTCAATCCAACCCCTTGTCCATATAGTTATCAAGCCATATAACTATGTGACCCTTCCAACCTGGGTCACCGTACGACATCTAACCTGGGTTGGATATCCGTCTAACACCCGTCCAACCCCAGAGGCCAACTTGCGAAGGTGATATCTCAAGCTCCCAGATGAGTTTTGTGGAAATTTTTTATATGATATCATTTGAAAAGAACACACTAAATCCAATTTTGATGGTCTCAAGACTCAACTTTGAATTTAAAACCTCCAAATGGTCCCTTATTTCTCAGGATTGTCGGTTGTGTGCCAAAAGAATAAGTTGCCTCAGGAAGTGTATCATGTTTCAAGATGTCTCATCATTTCCACAATGTAAGGCATAGAAAATGAATTCCATAGGATTTTTTTTGGACTTCTAAGTCCTCACGTGGCTCCAAAAATATTTTGTTGAAGCTTGGGTCCTCTTTCGCGTTGTATGCTCCTTTAGGCCCGAAAGCCTACTTTTGATGGATTGGCTCCAAAACCTCTGAAAATTCCCTAAACCTTCTAAAATCATCTCTCAATGTTCCTAGCACTTGAATACTCCTATATCATTATAGATTGCTTTATGAATCCCTATCAAGTGCTCAAACCCATTCTCCCAAGTTGTCTATTTTACCCTGGGGTAAAAATAGATAACAATAAGTTCTGTGTATACCTTGTCTAACATTGAAAAATACATCATCTTCATCAGAAAATTACCTTTTAGATACCTCCGAGTTTGCTTTATCAGGAAATGGTTCACCTAGTGCATGAAGCCCAATTACCTCGGTCAAGATGTCATCACTAATTCTTACTAATAAACCCTTTATCTTTGCTTCTCCATCTCTAAATGTACTAGAAAACTCTTCAACCATTGATTCATTAAAACATGTGAATTGGTTTATGTAGTCTAGCCACCCATTATCTCGAAAATATTGTGAAATTTGAGGGTTGCCGTAACACTCAAAATTACTAGAATTGGAAAATGAGGATTTTTTATTTCTAAAACATACATAAAAACAGATTACATAGCTGCAATCGTACAGATTTATTTAATCAAATTCTTTAAATCAAATTTGTTCTTTTGATATATCTGATAACATCCATGTAAGCCATGTGTGGCTGAGAAGGGTGTATCCAGATCTCCATGATCTCCCTTCGCCACTACTTCGAGTGACAATGCTTACTAGCATTTTGGCTCAACCTTTTTCAGGTCATGGGAACCATGTGAAAGTCCTTGGGTCTACCACGAAGCTAGTTTTCTGACTTCGTATTTTGGTATCCGACCATTTCCTACCTCATGTTCAGTGTTCAACTTCCCATGATCAGGTTACTGGAAATTTTAATTTAATTGGAGGACTAGGTGATCAGACAATGCACAACCATCAATGCATTACTTTGGCCAAAGTTTTCGCCATGCAGGTTACGCTAAACTCAAGACAACACACTAGTCTTATGAGTTTAAGTCTTCTGCCACCTCACAACTATCCCTTTCACAGTTATCTAGATCTTATAGTTTGTATTTACTTTATTTCCAATTTAACCTATCTTGCAAGAGTTTATATCGAGATAAATGCCAAAGGCCAACTAGGATCATCATGAGATAAGTACATTCGTTATGCTGAAATGTATCTATTTCAGCATTTCGCATGTACTTATCCCTTAATATGCCTAATGGATCTTTTCATCTATTTATCTTCCCATTTAGTTTCTCTTGTCCTGATGTTTGGTTTTTAACCTTAAATTACCTTTTTATAACGATACTCTTCATCCTCTACACAATAGGCTTTACAATCTTAACATATTAATACCAAGTTCACCGGAAGGCCGAATTAAATATATATTAATATATATAATATATATATTTAATTATTCCTCCGATTAACTATGCCACTAAATAGCTATTAAATTTAGAAGTTAAAGACAATTGAATGTTACAATAATTGTTCAATTATCGGCTTCATACATTGACAAATATCAAATAAATAAATATAACAATTTATGATAAGTAAGATTTCTCACTTCTAATATTTATCATTTACTCATATTGAGATATTCTTTCATACAAGGTAATCATCTCTTTATTAAAACCATAAATTACATATGCCGTTAAGGTGAATTATATAACTATTACGGTAACTCTCACATAGTGAGGTTTGAATATTAACAATGGGTCCAAGATCCCAATAAATTCAGTTAAAATTCTGGAATATCATCCTTCTACAAATTGAAATCCAAGTATCTCATTTAGATCCATGCTACGATAAAACTTCACAAGACATGAGTTTCCGCATATCCGAACGTGATGGCTAATTGTCCTGCAAGATTGGAGTAGTGGTATGTTGTCAGTTCAAAATGAACTGGCATGAATATTGCCTCCATTTTCTGATGCAATTATTTAATAAAATATGAAACGATATACATGTTATTTTATCAACAAACGCATGGTAATACAACGGAGAATGTATTATTACATGTTTTACATCAAGATACAACTATGAATGTACACCAATAGAACAACCAATTTCTATTTCAGCAATCATGTTTCACTCTAATCACAAGGATCAAGACATAATCAAACCATAATCATTCAACATCCGAATTCTGATTAAACCACAAGCAAATCATGCTTCACATGGTACAGATTCAACTATTATTTTTCTTACCTTTCAATCAACAAGTAACTTAACAAAACTGTCTGAAATCATCATTTCCAAATACCAATCAATTAGACATATATACACACACACACACACCTCTAATAGGTAATTAGACATATTCTCTCTAGGTAATGAGCAGCTCTACTAAAATGCACAATAACTTTTATTTCAAACAATCAAAATACATACATACATATATATAGGAACAATCCAACTAAACAGTGTAAAAACACCTCTATTAAATCATTTTAACATGTTCTTTCAGGTAACCGACAGATCAACAAAACAAATTGACCCACATACCACATGATGATAATTTTGAAGTCTATTTGCATAGAATAACAACAATAAGTTTCTAACACTTCCAGTAACGAAATCCTTTAAGAAAAACTAAGTCATCTTACATAGACTGTTAACACTAATTTTTTTCAATCCGGTAATAAAATTATACCTACAGGAAAATCGACTTGTACATATCCAATTCAGTTCGTTCCAGCATTAATTTCTTTTCTATTTAGAAATTATTAGAATCCGGAAGCAAATATATCAGGCAAAATGATGAAATACCTAGTAAAAACATTTTTCACACTACCCAGAAATTGCTTTGCTCATACAAATAAATTATTGTTTGACTGTAATAAAACCCAGAGGCAGAAATCGATTTGGGTTTCCAGAAATCAAATTTAAATAGAAAATAAAAAAATTGATTTGGAACACCCATCTGTGTTTTTTCTAGGTTTAACTAAAACCACACAAAGGAAACTTAAGAGAATACAAAATCCATCAATTTCCTTTTTAAATTTCATTTCCAAGCAATTAAATCAGAAGCTGTCCACAAATTCATTTAATTTCCATTTAAAACAGAATGTGTATTTCCTCATTATTTACAAATAATGCTGCAGAGAAGGGAGAAGATATTCATGCCTGAAGTAAACCCAGAATCAACAACCTCTTACTCTTCCGGCTCCCACAAGTTGAATCCTTCCTTCTTCCAAAACTCACGCAGGTATCCCAGAAGGGAAGAATGAAAATAAACAAAGGAGAAATAAAAGAAAAATATAATGAAGAAACTATAGTATAATGGAGAATTTTCAGGCTTCCCAATGTTGCTTCATGCGTTAATGCATGCCACCTACTTGATGTCAGGTGAAGGCGTGTCCCTTTCAAAACTCACAGATTTTTAAGTATTAAAAAATAATATTATTACTATTCTTTTTAACTTTTGATTTACATGCCAAATCCTTTTAGGATTTAAATATATAATTTCACAAATTAATAATGCATTTTTTATAATTTTTAATTTTAATTGTTACCTAACTTTAATGGTAAAATTAATCATCATAATATAAGTCCACATATTGCCAACAATATGTTATGTAATAATTATTCGAATTCCCATGTTCCATATAAAACATTCAAACAAATGAAAATCACCAAGTCCGTAAATAATAATTCGAATATTCTCATAAAGTTGGTTTGATATAGCATTGTCAAATAAAACAGAGGCAGTTATCATCACGGTCATTGCAAAAGTCGAATAAAATAAAAGACGACCAAACTGATTAAAATAAAGTGACCGAAATACAATAACCAAAAGATTTGCTATCATTTATGAACCGTTTTATCTACGATCAAGGCCTAATCATGTTAGGAAGGATCATCAAGGTGGGTGCGGGGTTACCCATTCAGTAGTGTCATGCCCCGCAACAGAAACTGTGGGTCATGATACGATGAACCAAATAAATTCTTACACACAATGATGATCTCATCTAATCCTGTTTAGACTTAACTGTAGTTAATTTAACTTACAAGAAATTTGGGATGTTACATACTCCACCCCTTAGAATAATCATCGTCTCGATGATTTCAGGATAAATAGATAAACTAAACCCATCATTCATTTTGTTGCATTAATATATTTCAAATCAGCTTAAAATTTGTATCAATATCATTTCAGCTGAATCATAAAGGTCACAACATCCCTTATATATCTAGAAAATCAGTCACATAATCTGTAGACATAACACATTACTGCTTAAACGACATATTTTCCAGGTTCATTACAAAATCTTCAACAGTAACTACTCATCAAAAAGTACCTTAGTTCCAATATTCAGTTGTAAGCTTATCTACAGGATTTTTTTATCTACCTCTTTACAGAAAAACTGAATTTAGCACTATAACAAAAATATATTCTTAAAAATCAGTCAAACAGATGCAGAAAAGTAGTCTGGATATCTTCCAGATTCTCCCAAGTGGCACTTTCTTCAGAATATTGGTCCCACTGGACCTTACATTGTGAAACCTCATGGTTTTTCAAGTGCAACTTGTGGGTTTCTAGTATCCTTATAGGCTCAACCGCGATTACCCCTAGATCCAAGAACCTGCAATGAATCCCAATTAAGTACATGTGTTAAATTAGGTACATATTTCTTAAGCAAGGATACATGAAATACATTGTGCATCCTGGATAGAGCGGGAGGCAATGCTAGCTTGTAGGCTACTGGTCCAATGACCTCTAGGACTTCAAATGGTCCTACAAACCTAGGAGATAGTTTGGCTGACCTGCCAAACGAAATGGAACTCTTTTTAGGTTTGACCCTAAGAAAAACTTTATCTCCCACGTTAAAATTTCTGTCAATTCTTTTTAAATCTACATAACTTTTCTGTCTATTTGCGGCCTCTTTCAATCTTTCTTGGATTAATTTAACCTGTTTTTCCATTTCCGACAACATTTCAGGTCCAATTAGTACTCTATCTTCAGGATTATCCCAACTTATTGGTGTTCTACACCTACGACCATATAAGGCCTCAAAAGGAGCCATCTGAATGGAAGAATGGTAGGTGTTATTATAGGCAAATTCAACCAAGGGAAGATACTCTTCCCATTTGTATTGCTGATCCATGCAATACATTCTTAGTAAATATTCTAACACTTGATTTACTCTTTCAGTTTGACCATCAGTTTCAGGATGGTAGGCAGAACTTATGTTTAGTTTTGTCCCTAAGGCAACATACAAAGTCTGCCAAAATCTGGAAGTCATCCTTGAGTCCCTGTCTAAAATTATTATTTTTGGAACTCCATGTAATCAGAAAACTTCTTGCACAAACCTTTTTGCCAGTATGGGTGAATTATCCTTTAAATTACTTGCTATAAAATGTACCACTTTAGTTAACTTGTCTACAACTACAAGTATAACATCATGTTTATTTTGGGACATAGGTAGACCTTGGAAAAAATCCATACTTATAACTTGCCACTTATATTCTGGCACGTTGTGAGGATATAATAGTCCTGCTGGATGTGAATGTTCAGCCTTTACTTGCTGACATTCCAGGCATTGTGAGACATAAAGAATCACATCATTTTTCATTTTTTTTCTAGAAGTATTATTTTTTGATGTCCGCCATCATTTTTGTTACTCCTGGGTGTCCTCGAGTAGGGAACATCATGAAATTCTCTCATAACTTTATTTCTGAGTTCTCTACCCTCTGGTACATATATTCTGTTGTTATAACGCAGAATCCCATCTGTTTCCAGCTTGAAACCATCATACCTTTTGTCTCTCGGATCTTTTTCTAGAGTTGTTTTAACATGATTGTAGTAGGGGTCATTGGTTAACTCATTTTTGACTTCATCTTTGAACTGGGTTCTTAATGTAATTATAGCAGCAATATACTTTCTGTGACTTAAGGCATCAACCACCCTATTCTCTTTTCCTTTAATGTAATTTATATCAAAGTCATAATTTGCTAGGAACTCCAGCCATCTTTGCTGCCTTGCATTTAGATTCGGCTGTGTAAAGATGTACTTGAGCCCAAGATGATTTGTTTTGAGTTCAAAAGGTTTCCCAAGCAAATAGTGCCTCCATACCTGCAGCGCATGAACAATCGCAGCAAGCTCAAGATCATGTGGTGCATAATTTACTTCATGCACCCTCAACTTCCTACTTTCAAAAGCTACCACATGCCCATCTTGTAGTAGTACTCCACCCAAACCTTCCCCTGAAGCATCGGTTACCACCGAGAAGTTCCTGTTTGGATCCAAAATCTTCAACACCAGAGCACTTGTGAGTCTACCTTTTAACTCCTTAAAGGCTTCTTCACACTTGATGTCCCAAATGAATTTCTTACCCTTCTTTTGCAAAGAAGTGATAGGTCCCGCTAACTTAGAAAAGTCCTTTACGAACTTCCGATAGTAGCCTGCTAGACCCATAAAACTTCTCACTTCATGCACATCCTTCAGTGTTGGCCATTCCATGATGGCACTAATCTTTGAAGGGTCCACTGAGATTCCCTCTTTATTTATTATGTGGCCTAAGTATTGTACTTCGTATTGATAGAAAGCACACTTAGATAATTTTCCATATAATTTATGTTTTTTGAGAATTCCCAGCACAATCCTTAAATGTTCATCATGTTCTTCCTCATTCTTGGAGTATATTAATATATCATCGAGAAAGATAAGTACAAATTGGTCTAAGTATTCCCTAAACATGTTGTTCATCAAGTTCATGAAAGCGGCAGGTGCATTTGTTAGACCAAAGGGTTAAAACTGTAAACTCGTAATGCCCATACCTTGTTCTAAAAGCGGTTTTATGGATATCTTCATCCTTGATTCACAGTTGATGATAACCGGATCTAAGATCAATCTTGGAAAACACTTTTGCTTCCCCCCATTTGATCAAAAATATCATCGATTCGGGGCAGCGGGTACCGATTCTTCACTGTTACCTTGTTGAGCATTCGGTAATCAATACAAAGTCTAAGGGTCCCATCCTTCTTTTTCATGAAGATTACCGGTGCACCCCATGGTGATATACTTGGTCTAATCAGACCTAAGGACAAAAACTCATGTAATTGAGCTTTCAACTCAACTAATTTGGTTGTTGTCATTCTGTACGGTGCCTTGGAAATTGGTTCCGTTGCTGGTTTGACCTCTATTGTGAAGTCAAATTCACGCTTAGGTGGAAGTCCGGGAAACTCATTTGGAAACACATCTCTAAATTCCCTTAGGATGGGAAATGCTTCAATTTCAGGCTCATTTTCCTGTCCCGAATCTGATATTTTTACAGCATATAGATGGCAGCCCTTTCGCTTTGCCTTTTTCAGCTGCATGGCAAAAATCTGCCTAGTGACAAACTCTCTTTTAACACCCTGAACACTTGTTGTTTTTTGTTGATCATCGCAACAGGTTACACATTTTCCTAAGCAATCCAAGGTTGCATTATGTTGACTTAACCAATTTATACCTATGACAACATCATAGGATCCAAGAGGTGCCACATACAAGTTTAATCTTGTTGTGAACTCAGGTAATTCTAGTGGTGCCTCAAACAAACACTGCTTCACTCTATGTACAACATTATTTCCATACTGTATAGTCCAAGTGTGTTCCATGTACCCAGCTCTTATTTTGAGTTTATCAACTACTTTAGATGAAACAAAACATTCTGTTGAACCGGAATCAAATAAAATAGAAACAAGTTCTCCAAAAAGCTTACCTGAGGTTTCAATGGGAGTCACGCTTGTTTTTCTGCTTGCTTATTATGGACTACAACATAAATCTTATGTTGTTGCCCCTCTTTATTTACTACAGTAGATCCCTTCTACTGGTTATTCCATTGTCCTCTTTGTGGACATTTGTTAGCGAAATGATCACCACCGCACTTAAAACATCCACCCAGTGGTCCTTTTCTCTCAATCTTATTCTGGCTGAAACTTGTTCCTTGTTGCCCATTATTTTTATTATTCACAACAGTTCTACCCGCTATTCCTCTTTTATTAACAGGCCTGAACTTGTTTCCCTTTTTCCATGTTGGTTTACTTGCGGTTGGTGTTTGAAAACTGCTATTTTTCCTTCTATTTTCCTCTTTAGAGGCATAAATACTTCGCAGCTTTTGTTCTTACTTGATAGCTTTTTCAAACACTGTTTCCATTGAGGTAGGTCCATGAACATCTACCTCACCACCAATGCTAGGATTCAATCCCATTATAAATTTTCTCACTCTAAACTTCTCATCCTTTTGATACATAGGAACATATTTCAGCAATCGAGTGAAACGTTCCCAATATTCTGTAACTGAGTACTTTCCTTGAGTCAGATTTTGGAATTCTACCATCTTTTGGTCAAAGTATAGTTGAGGTAGCCATCTTTGATGGAAGTAGGCCTTGAACTGCTCCCACATGATCATACAAGAATCAATTCCTAGTTCCATTTTCCAGTTTATCCCACCAGGAAGATGCTTCACGGGACAATTGGTAGGCTCCCCATACTGCTTTTGTCTCCTCTGAAAAGTCCCTAATCTCAAAATACTTTTCCATTTCGGATAGCCAATTTTCAGCGCCATCCCCAAGAGTTGTACCATCAAATTTAGGTGGGGATATTCTTTTAATGTCCCTCGCTAACTCAGCAGCCAGCCTTGCTTTCTTATTTTCCCTTTCATTCAGGTGCTCAGGTTGATCATCATGTTGCTCATCATCCCTATGATCCTCATCTTCTTCACCACCCTGACCTTGTTGTTCTATGGCAACAACTCGGTTTCAGGTGTCATTCAAAAGGTTGAGGATTTCTTCTAACTTAGCAGTCGTATTATCTGACACGTCATCATTATTTACCCCACTGTCACTCGCCATATTAGCTCTTGTTGCCGGCCTAGCCAAAGTTTCCTATTTTATAAAAGAGGATACTTTTTATTAGAACGTGTGTCCCATTAATGTCCAAGTGTCTGAGCCTCTGGCTCTGATACCAAAATGTAACACTCAAAATTACTAGAACTGGAAAATGAGGATTTTTTTTAAACATACATAAAAACAGATTACACAGCTGCAATCGTACAGATTTATTTAATCAAATTCTTTAAATCAAATTTGTTCTTTTGATCTATCTGATAACATCCATGTAAGCCATGTGTGGCTGAGAAGGGTGTATCCAGATCTCCACGATCTCCCTTTGCCACTACTTTAAGTGATAATGCTTACTAGTATTTTGGCTCAACCTTTTTCAGGTCATGGGAACCATGTGAAAGTCCTTGGGTCTACCACGAAGCTAGTTTTCCGACTTCGTATTCTGGTATCCAACCATTTCCTACCTCATGTTCAGTGTTCAACTTCCCATGATCAGGTTACTGGCAATTTTAATTTAATTGGAGGACTAGGTGATCAGACAATGCACAACCATCAATGCATTACTTTGGCCAAAGTTTTCCGCCATGCAGGTTACGGCTAAACTCAAGACATCACACTAGTCTTATGAGTTTAAGTCTTCCGCCACCTCACAACTATCCCTTTCACAGTTATCTAGATCTTATAGTTTGTATTTACTTTATTTCCAATTTAACCTATCTTGCAAGAGTTTATATCGAGATAAATGCCAAAGGCCAACTAGGATCATCATAAGATAAGTACATTCGTTATGCTGAAATGTATCTATTTCAACATTTCGCATGTACTTATCCCTTAATATTCCTAATGGATCTTTTCATCTATTTATCTTCCCATTTAGTTTCTCTTTTACTGATGTTTGGTTTTTAACCTTAAATTACCTTTTTATAATGATACTCTTCATCCTCTACATAATAAGCTTTACAATCTTAATATATTAATACCAGTTTCACTGGAAGACCGAATTAAATATATATATATATATATATATATATAATTATTCCTCTGATTAACTACACCACTAAATATCTATTAAATTTAGAAGTTAAAGACAATTGAATGTTACAATAATTGTTCAATTATCGGCTTCATACATTGACAAATATCAAATAAATAAATATAACAATTTATGATAAGTAAGATTTCTCACTTCTAATATTTATCATTTAATCATATTGAGATATTCTTTCATACAAGGTAATCATCTCTTTATTAAAACCATAAATTACATATGCCGTTACGGCAAATTATATAACTATTACGGTAACTCTCACATAGTGAGGTTTGAATATTAACAATGGGTCCAAGATCCCAATAAATTCAGTTAAAATTATGGAATATCATCCTTCTACAAATTGAAATTCAAGTATCTCATTTAGATCCATGCTTCGATAAAACTTCACAGGACATGAGTTTCCGCATATCCGAATGTGACGGCTAATTGTCTTGCAAGACTGGAGTAGTGGTATGTTGTTAGTTCAAAATGAGCTGGCATGAATATTACCTCCATTTTATGATGTAATTATTTAATAAAATATGAAACGATATACAAGTTATTTTATCAACAAACGCATGGTAATACAACGGAGAATGTATTATTACATGTTTTACATCAAGATACAACTATGAATATACTCCAATAGAACAACCAATAGATACAACTATCTTCACGGTCATTGCAAAAGTCGAATAAAATAAAAGACGACCAAAATGATTAAAATAAAGTGACCGGAATACAATAACCAAAAGATTTGCTATCATTTATGAACCATTTTATCTACGATCAAGGCCTAATCCTGTTAGGAAGGATCATCAAGGTGGGTGTAGGGTTATCCGTTCAATAATGTCATGCCCCACAACAGAAACTATGGTTTATGATACAATGAACCAAATAAATTCTTACACTTAATGATGATCTCATCTAATCCTATTTAGACTCAACCGTAGTTAATTTAACTTACAAGAAATTTGGGATGTTACAATTGCTAAGAAGATGAGAGTGGTTTGTGGGTTCATGTTAAATCAAATCTCCTCCCATTGTGAACATCATGCTTGCTCTGGTCTCAACATGTAGTCACACAATTTTCTCTTGAAAAATGATACTCAATTAATTTGTGTGAATGTTTTGAGTATTTTAAGATTTTGAGGCCGAAACACATGCATCACGGTTACAGGAGAGGTAATTAATTTATGTGACTGCATGAAGCGTGTGAGCTAAAGTGATATGATGGTATGGGATTACATGTATTGACACCTCATAACATAAAGGGCGGTGGTATTTTAAATGCATTGAATTTTGGATGACTTGGCATAAATATGAATTAATAATAATCATTCTAATCATACTTTAATAAAGTGGCAGTTAAGTGCACTTATCTTGATGCATGTGTAGAATGATTATTGTGTGTGCTTTATTGAATTTTCTCCCTTGCTGTACGGTGGCTTATTATAATGTTGTAGACGTTATTATGATGTTGCATGCATCTATTGTATTTATGTTGGTTGTTCCTTAGTACAATCATCTAACTCCCGGAGAGGGAATACCGATTTGTTGGTGGTACCAACTATCTTTTGTGATCTCTCACACGTGCATATATATTTGATCTTCTTCATGCAATTATGGGGTCTGTCGTATACGAAAACAAAACAAGGGTTTTTTTGCATGCTGATGTAAGTGGACCTTCAGTAATTGCATGCTCTCTTTGTGATGGAGATCATGCACTCTTGCAACCATCTAACATCAAGTCCTAAAAAATATAAATTATACGAAAATTAAATGCTAGCAGAGTGTTGTTGATTACCTAGAGGGATAATCATGACACTTGTATTTATCCTTGGAGCATTCAACAAGATGAATATAACAAGGCCACTAAAATATCTCAATCCGTTGAAATCTCAGAAGATGAAACAACTGTCTCAACTTCTAATTTTAACTATGATGTCCTTATTTCCATCCTACTTTGTTATCCACCATAGACCCTGTAAGGTTCAAGTTATGTCCTTATTTTCATCAGATCTGGTAGGCTTTCCCATTCTTTGACACTTATCACATTTCCTAGTGTAGAGTGTTGCATCTTTATGCAGTGTTGGCCAGTAATAACTAGTTGTTAATATCTTTCTGTGTTGTTCTATTTGCAGACAAATTGTCCTCCACAAGGTTCACTATGGAAGGCTCTTGAGGACATCATAAATTTCCTCATCATATATACATCTTCTCATGACATGATCTTTCCATGTATGAAAATAGAAATCCATTTATCCAAGAAAAATGCACGCTCTTTTCAACTATATATTTCTTCTCATAGTATAAGTAGAGTGGAGGTGTTTCACCTAAAACCAGATAGTTGGCTATGTATGCATACCAAGGTGTTTTTGGTACAAATGGTAAATAAGTGATCATCTAGGAAAAGATTCATCAAATAATTGTTCTTCATCATTAGTATCTATTCTTGAACGGAATTTTTGTTACCATGTTCTCCTTGTTAGGCTTATACAATATTGTGACATCAAACTCTTATAGAAGGAGTGACCATTTGATAAGCATACTGTTTACTACTAGTTTATTGATCAAATATTTAATTGTTGCATGGTCAGTGTGAATGAACACTGGATAACCTATGATGTAGTGTCTGAATTTATTGATAGCATACACAACTGCCAAGAACTCCTTCTTTGTTACTGTGTAGTTGAGTTCAACATGTTGCAAGTTATTTCTAACATAATAAATTGCATAATTCAGAACTTCGTCATTTTTCTCCTAAGACAACTCCAATGACATGGTCTAAAAGCATCGATATGGATGTGGAATGGCAGGTTCCAATCAGGTCCTCTTACTACAAGGGTAATAGTTAACATTTGCTTCAAAGTTTGGAATGCAGTCTTCACATTTTTCAGTCCACTCAAAGGCAAACATCCTTTCCTAGTAATACAAACAATGGTGCTGTAATCTTTATTGAAATCTTATATGAATCTTCTATAATAACCAACATGGCCTAGAAAGCTCCTAACATCCTTTTGTTTCCTTCGTGTAGGAATTGATTTACAATAACAGATATCTTAGTTGGATCAACTTCAATTCCATCAGAAGAAATATAGTGTCCCAAAACTATACCTTTAGACATCATCATGTACCATTTTTTATTGCTTAAGGATAGATTGTGCTCCTTGCATCTCTTCAAAACTTTGTCCAAATTTTTCATGGCTTCTTCAAAAGTGCTGCCATGTACTATGAAATCATCATGTATATCCATGTAATCATTTGTTAGATCTAAAAAGATGCTCAATACTACCCTTTGAAATGTAGCAGGTGCATTACACAAGCCAAATGGAAGAACAAAATATGCAAATGTTCCCCATGGGCATGTGAAGGTAGTTTTGTCTTGATCCTCTGGTGGAATCTGAATTTGATTATAGCCACTATATCCATCAAGAAAAGAGAAATACTTTTTACTAGCCAAAGTGTCAAGTACCTAATCAATGAAAGGCAGTGGAAAATGATCTTTCTTTATTGTTACATTCAAATCTCTCTAATCTATGTATATCCTCAATTTTCCATTATTCTTTGGCACAATGATAAGGGGTGAAACCCATTAACTGCTTGAAATTAGATATATAAATCTAACATCCAGTAACTTCTTTAATTCTCCATTTATAATCTTCCTCACTGCTTGGTTCATTCTTCTTTGTGGCTTCCTGATTGGTGTACAAATGTCTTTGATATAAATATTATGAGTGCACAACTTAGGATGAATCCCATGCATGTCACCATAATCCCATGTAAATGTCTGCTTTATGTTTTTACAGAAGGGAAATCAACAATTGCTCTTGCTGCATGCTTAGCATCTTGTTTACATTAAGTGGCCTTCTTAGAGTTATTTCCACTTTTTTAGAGAGATCAATCATTGAATATACATTGCTGCTTATAGAATTCAGTATGCAATCATGGGAAAGAAGTTGATGGAAAGGATACAACTCTTACCTGGAATATCCATGGTGATTTACTTTGGTAGAACTTGGTTCAAGGGGTAAGTTTAAAACCTGTAATTTGTCATCCACTTCTTCATTTCTTCCATATTTATTCTGTAAGACATTGGAAAGATCAACATATTCTTCTTGTCCTTAAATTGTACAAGACTTCTCCAGCATCATGAGTTGTTGCACAGAGTTTTGATCTACTTCTAGTTCTTCTACCCAAATTGTCTGATCTTCATCGTTCAACAGGTTGGGTAGGAGGATAGAGCATTAGCTTTTTAGTACCACTTCCATTAGAAATAATCATGTTGTCAGACCTGCAACCTATGAATGCATCAACAGTGGCCAACCATGGCCTTCCTAAGATGATAGGATATCCTCCTAAACTTTCTTTTGGTTAAAGAACAATGGAATTCAGACAGGGTATTCCCAAGAGTCTACCACCACAACTATGTCTTTAAGTACTCCTTCAGGCCTCACTGTTGATCTATCTACAAGTTGTAAGACTGTAGAGGTTGGCCGTAGTCCTTCCAATTTCATATCATCCATAATTTTCTTGGTCATGACGTTAATGACTTCCCCCAAGTTCAATCAAAGTGTTCTTTATTGTTGTGCCATTAATTGTCAACATTTACCAAAGGACTACTTGGATCTATGTACTTGGGTAAAACTGAATTCCCAAGCATGATATCAACCAGTTAACCAAAAACTTAAACAGTGGATAGATCCTTCCTTTTTCTGCCTGATTTTTTAATGCATAGGTCCTTAACCAACTTGTTGTAGATGGGCACATCCTTAATGGATTTAATAGGTACAATTTTGACACAAATGTCTTTAAGTTGATTGACAAAATCATAATCAGATTCTGATTTGAGGTCAAACTTCTTTTTTTGTAATTTTTATGGAAATGGTGGTTCATTAGCTTGCACTTTATCCTTGTTGGATCTCTGTTAAGGTTGTTGCGGATCATTCTGTAGCAGTTGTGGTTCATCTGTAATCTCTGTAATGGTGGGTCCACTTGGTGGAGGAAGTGTTCTTCCTGCATGGAGACAGATATTATTAACATCAATGTAATAGGTAGGGTATTGAGCTCATTCAAAGGAATAAGCTGGTTGAGCAACTTTATTGTTGGAGTTAGGCTTTGGTTGAGGTGGTAGTTGAGTTTTTTTTTACTGAGAGCCAGGTTGGGGGTTTGGTATTAGAGCTTGCTGCTACGGATAAAGAGGTTGTTGGTAAGATTGTTGGTAATTAATAGGTGGGTTATTCCATTGCTGCTCTCATCTCTAAGGCTGCTGCTATGATTGAGGCAATTGTTTCCATTATTGTTTTCCTAAAAAATGAGGTTTTCATTATTGTTGGTATTGGCTAAGGTATGGAGCCCAACCTTGTTAAGGATTAGCCTAAGGTGGGAGTTGCATAAATGGATTATTAGCCCAATTATGAAATGATGGCATAAGGTCTTTTGACATACATCCTATTCTAGACAACCACATTTTTCTTTGAGGAACATAAAAAAATTGCCCATCTTTTGTCTCCAACATCTTGAATTTAGGTGAAGCCTCTCTTTCTTGTACAATGCTGGCCAATCCTCTTCATCTGCAGTCGGATATCTTTCTTTTGAATGCATGACATAACTTTGTAAGTGCTACTTCTACATCTTCTCTTTTCTTCTTAGCATGCATAACTTCTAATTGAGTGGCCATGTCATTGACAATCTTCTACTTCATGTTCTTGAATATATTAACAATATCTGACTTGGACATGTCCCCAATTATTTTGGTAGTTGATGCACTTCTTGATCTTACATTTCTTATTCTCTTCATAGTGGCTCTAGAGTAATTCCTGGAGGCTTCACAAAATTCCTCAAAGGTAGATTTTGAGATGTCTCTAGCTCCTATCAGATCTTGAACATCCATGTCCTCCTCACCGAGTCCCTTCAAAAAGAGTAATTTGAGAGATTTATAAGGTAGTATTGTGTGCCTTTTTTTTAACGCATAACAAGAATCTTTCTAGATAGTTTTCCAATGACTCATCCTCTTTTTGTGTCATCTTGTAGATTTCATCACCTCCTCTGCTACTTAGCATGTAATAGTTCTAGTACTTAGTGAGAAACTTCTCCTTCATCTGTGCCCAAATGGTAATGACATCTCTTCTAAAACCCATGAACCATCTCAAGGTTGCATCCTCTAAGGGAATAAATTTAGTTTATGTGCATCAGTGGAATAATCATAGCTCCTCCATAAATCATCGAACAAAAACATAAAGGTGTCAAGGTATTTAGTCATAGATCCATGAAAGTTAGGTAAGGCAGAGGGAGAAATATTCTTCATAGTAGTAGCATCATCGTTGTTGGAAATGGGAAACTCAAAGGTAGTTTCCCTATCTTCAACATTTTGGTTCACTTTTTCTTTCATGTGTGGTTGATCAGGAGCAACTTATGAACTTTCATTTGGAAAGGTTTAACAGTAAAGCTTGTACAAAGGAAAGTATATCTTCTTCATAATCCTCAGAATTATATGAAGATATTTGTACTACTCGTGAATTGAGTAAAAATATACCGTGGGCATCCCTTAGACGGTGCATGCATCAACTAGCTCAACTCAATCAAAGGGAATTAGTTGGGGGTTGGTTAGAGGTGAATTTCCTAAAACTTAAACTACTTTTAAGAAATAAAAAACATCTCAAAAACCTTATAAATTGGTAGTATCCCCGACAACGACGTTAAAAATGATGGTGTAAATTACCTTACAAAAATTAATATGTTGTTCACTAATCTACAATCATTTAATCATCAAACCAAGGGATGTAAACTTTCAATAATTCCAATGTTGTATGAACAGCTACAGGGATTTAGGAGGTAAGGAAATAAATTGTTGTCATTACAATGCTTGAAATAACAATTCTTGGAAATAAACTAAACTCAAACTGAAAGTAAATAGCTTCCAAATACTATAAATAAAATAGAGCTTGTAAATTTAGAATACAAATAAAGGAATGAATTGCTTTCTAGTCTATCCATGCAATAAAACAAAGAAAAAAACTATGGAGAGGGGGGGTTAGTATACCACAAGTGGGCCCTGCTTTGGTTGCTAATCCCTCCTAAGAATTCTACCTAAAAGTTACTTGAACAAAACTCAAATTCTTTATTGAATTGGTATGAAGATTGCAATTTGGAGAAAAAAAACTCTCTTCTTTATGTATCATCTATTCTAATTCTCTTTCTAGATCTCTACACCTCTGATTCATTTCCAACATTAATCCTTCTCTTTTTTATTTCTTGCTTGTAGTAAAACGTGAGAGGAAGAGTTCGACTAGGAGTTCAAACAAATCAAGTAAAAGATCTCAAGTAGATCATTTGAAGATTCGATGCTTGCAGCCTAATTAATTAGTAGGTGTTTAGATGTCAAACACATAACTTAAGTAATCGATCAGTTCAATCAATAGGTTCTCAAATCACAAATTCAATCAATCAGTTCCTCATTAAGTTGTAACGAATAATCAGATCTAGAGTTGAGTTATCTTCAGTACTCATGTTCCAGTTTGTAATTGCCTCCTCCATGACATGTATAGGCTTGGAGTGTCTTCCTTCATGTTCCCATAGATCTTCATAATCATGGATCCTTTGCTGTAGGTGATCTTCTTTGGCTGCGGACAAGTTGTTGTGAACAAGTCCTTTGGCTGTAGGTGATTCCCTTTGGATGTAGATGGGTCCCTTTCTACATACATTTTTATACATATAACAAGTTGCTTACAAATAAGAGTGCAATCACACATATTATCATTCAAACAACTTATTGCAACCATAAGAATGACTACATTCTCAAAATACCACAAAATAAAGTTAACTAGTAGTAACTATATTAATAAATATTATGCCAATAAGTTCAAGTTATAGCAATGATGTTCAAGAGTATGTTAGGGAAATACAAGGATATAGTATCAATGGCTTAACAAAAGTACAGAGGATGAGTTTTTTATAAAAGGAATTTAATCAACTCATCAATATGTTTCATTCTTTTGATGATACATACACATTATTGAGATTATATTGTTCGTATCTGTGAAGGTGAGAATCTAAGAGGATCAATTAGGATTTTTTTCAAGAATGTAAGCCTTCAATCAAAACACTACCAACAAATGAATTTAAAAATAATTCCAGCAATATTATTCTCTACAATCTCTTGCTACATTCTACAATAGTTCATACTATATATGTTATATGTTTTTTCATTCACAATATATGAATAACCAATTTGTTGGAACAAAATAATAAATAATAAAAAAATATACAATGACTTTGTTAAATCTAAAACAAAAATTGTTAAATGAGGAAACTCCCTATTATGAGCTTAAAAGTGAACACTATGAAAACTAGATAGGAAGAAGTTATTTTACTACATGTGTGAAATCTAGCACACTCCCTTAAGAAAAAGGTATAGGGAATGAAAAAATGATAGTGTGCCCCAACTATTAGGTCTGATAAAGTAGCTATATAAAAATGTGAAAAATAAAGGACTCGACAAAAATCTCCCCAAGTACAACTTCTTCAGCCAAAGCAATGCTCACAACTAGGTAACAAGGAGAATCCAAAGGCATGATAAAAATGTCAGCAACATGATCAACTGTGGGAACAAACTCTAAGTAAAAAAATCCATCCTTGAGTAGTTTCCTAATGAAATGCATGCAAATCTCTAAATGTTTGGTGCTTTGATGCCACGTTGATGCTCAATTCAGTTCTGTGTAATCTCAATAGAACTTTGGCTATCACATCATATCAAAGTGGGAGCATGTTGTGGAAATCAAATCTCACCAAGTAAATGTCAAAGCGAGGGAGATTCAGGCCTTAATAGTACATATGTACTCTACCTTAATTGATGACAATGTAACTACAATTTGTTTCTATGCCCATGTAACGGGACCAGAACCAAGGTGAATGGAACATCCAAAAGTAGATCAGAGTGTATTATTACATCCACCCCAATTTGAGTCTATGAATCCCTCAAAATTAGAAGATCCATTTGGTGTGTATTGAATGCCAAAATTCAATGTGCCCCCAATGTAGTGTAAAATACACTTTGTTTCCTACCATTGATTCTCATGAGGATCATGGGATAATCAAGATACCAAGTTGATAGTAAATGTGATATTAGGGCATGCTTGTGTCAAGTATAAAAGATTACCAACCAGCTACCTATACAAATTATGATTAACCAATTTTAATTTGTAATTAATAGTAAAATATATACCTGAATAATATGGTGTGGGAGAAGGCTTGTAACTAGCCATACCAAAATGACAAAGAAGATCTATGGAGTAATTTTGTTGTCTAATGGAAATACCTTCAAGAGATTAATAAACCTGAAGACCTAAAAAATGGTGCATAAGCTTCATGTCTATCATTTCAAATAATTATATTTGTTTATGCCTTACATCTTGGATCAAGGATCCTTAAATACCTGTGAGGATGATGTCATTAAATTACAACACCAATATCAAAATAACCGCACCTTACTTTATGATGTAAACATTATGATTAGATTCACATCGATAGAATCCAAAACTAAGCAGAAATTTATCCATCTTCTCATACCAAGATCAAGGATCTTGCTTGATCCCATAAATAGAACAACAACTTCTACATACCATGGAAGAGTCTTACAAAAATCTCTGAGACTGCTCCATATAGATATCCTCTTAGAGATCACCATGCAGTAAGGCATTCTTCACGTCCATTTGATAGACTAGCTATCAATGTGATGCAGTGAGGGAGAGAAGAAGGCATATTTAATTCATATTTGCAATCAAAGAAAAATCTTAGTGTAATCCACCCCTTCAACTTGTGAAAAATCCTTAGCTAAAATATGGGCCTTATGTTTATCTACACAACCATCTACATATTTTTATTATATACCCATCTACGATGCACAAGTTTTCATCCCTTAGGAAGAGATACTAACTCCCATGAGTTATTCTTCATGAGTGAACAATACTCATCTTACATGGTATCTTCCCACTTCGGTTTTCCCATTACCTCAGAGAACAATAATAGATCAGTGTAAATTACTTGGATCATAAAAGTAGTACTAGAATTCTTAGACCGAGTGCGATGAGGACCAAAAGGATCACCAACCAAAGAACCTATTTTTTGCAAAGTATATTGTGGCCACTTAGGAAAGTATTGTATAATAGGGGGAGGCAGATAGGATCATTAGGTGTGTCTTCATCGAAATTAGGAAGTATACCATCCCTATCAGGAGTAGGAGGTGAAGAAAATGATGGAGAAGGATATGAAATTAGATCTGAAAGAATGGGATTCTCATCATTTAAACAAGACATCATGTCTAACAAGATCAAAAAGGAAGTATGCCCTTCACATTCTATAAATGACAAATAAATATGATCTCTTGGCCATTATTCTCCATATTTTTTCACTTATCATCTAGAATAAACACAAATTCCTTACTTTTGAAGATGAAAAATATAGAAACGTCAGGTTTCTCACTTGACCAAACTTCTTCAAGATTCTTGTCTCACACTACCTTATGGGGAATGCGGTTCTAGATGTAATTTGCAAAATGTACTAAATTATCCTAGAACTTAGGTGTCAAGTCCTTATAATATATCATGTAATTCACCATCTCCTTACGTGTTCATTTTTTTTCATTCAGCTACTTCATCCAATTGAAAGGTGTATGGTACTATGTATCGATGAAGAATATCATGATCAGTAAAAAAATCATGAAACGAATTGTACATTCCCCCATTTTCCGTGTGGATATTTTCCAGTGAAAGACCTAATAGCTTCTCAATGAGAGATTTGAAGTTCTCAAAGCTTCACTTTAATATTGTAAAAGTACACCCTAGCCCTTTGCGTGAAATCATCAATAAACATTTATACATATTTTGCACTAGAAAAGGACCTAATGGGAAAAGTCATAAAATTACTATGTATTAGTTCAAGTGAAGTTGCAACTCTTGAAGTGTGCCCCATTAGAAAGGGATCTTAGTGTTGTTTTCCAAGTATGCATCATGGGAAAACACCATCACAATTAGAGACATATGGAGGTTCTTTCACCATTTTCTACAATCTTAGCTACTGCAAATATGTGTAATTCAAGTGAACAAACTGTTTATGCCAAATTTTTCTCAATGTATCACCATGAGAAGTAATTGATGACCCTATAGAGGTATCAAGCTTATCAAATACATAAATGCGTGAATGATTCACTACCACACTTATAACTAAAACATCCCAAGGATAAGATAATTCTTTAATTACAATTTTTTTTTGAGTGAACTCGACAACTTCTCATAACAAAAATTATAAATATGATAAATTGATAACAAATGAGATGAAATCTCATACATCATTGATGCACCCATCTTGAATTTGGACCAAACTGGAACCCAAAGCATCAACTTTTGAAGAGTTACCCATGATTGCCTGAGAAGTGTTGTAATAAAAAAGAGAACTCAAAAAATCACATGATTGAGCTAGATTATGAGAAGCATAACAATCAAAAATCTATATCTGACGCAAAAGAAAAGCCCTAGCAAAAATATATTTTCCTTTCCCTGTATTTTTGGAGGAGGGAACAACAATTTTATCTTACTTCAAATTTTATTTCAATTTTTCTATTCTAGTATAATATTTTTAATTAGGATGATTTTTTTGCTACAATATGTAAGGATATCAGAAACCTTCTTCTTTCTAAATAATATTTTTGACTTGTTATAATTAGAAGGTTTAGAGGTCTCAAGTGGTTGGAGAAGGCTTGTTTGAATCTGATGGAGGAGGTCCTGAATTAGGTTTTGATTTCTATTTTCCTTTAAAGGAATTTTCCACTAGTGCATGACTCAAGCTAAGTAAGGCATTGATGTCTGACAATTTCATTTGTTTAGAGTAAGCCTTTCAGAGAATAGCTCAAAAGTAGGCAATTTGAAATTTTCATCCAATGGATTCATTGTGGAGTAAAGGGTGGGTGGAAACACACGGTAAGGGCCTTTTATTTTTGACAGAATAAATATTATACAATCTTCATCCTTTTTTATTTATCACCAGCCTTTAGTTTTGATCTAAGAGAGTTGAATTTTTTTTAAAAATCTTCAATAGACAAAAAATTCAGAAGGTGAATAAGCATTTAACCTAAATTCTTTCACTTTACCAAATATATTTTCAAATATTTCCCATACCGCTTTTGGAGTTTTGGATCCATTAATGGGAAACTGTAGGCTCTCAAAAATGTTCAAGTTAATCAATTTGAGTGCTTCATCATGCTTGAATATGTAGGTGCAATTATCCTTCTTTGAGGTGAACGCAAAACTTTCTCTTAAAACACTCTCCATACACATATGGATTGGATCAATGGTCATATCTTCAATTTCCAAGCATTATAGTTAGATGATTCTAATAGTTCAAATAATATTTTATCCATCACGGATGAGGGCACAAAATTCATAGTAGAGAAGAAGGTTATAAACATTACTTGTCAAAAAAAATCTTGTCCCCTAAAGCAATAGTCTTCTTGGAAATTTTCTGAATCTTCCCTGAAAATGTATCCTTAAAAAATACCTCCTTTCTAAATATATATCAGCTTTCTTTAAAAAAATATCTTCGAAAATTGCTCCTCCAAAGCAATGAAATTTAGAAAAAAAGGTAGGTCTAAGGGTTTGAACCCTTGATCTCTTTAAATTCCAATGTTCTTTTCAAAATATACCACCTCCACTTGTGTTATTAACAATTCAATTATGTATGTATTGCAATATATATTTATGTTTTTAAAACAAAAGGAAAATACTTTAAAAAATGGGAGTTCTTGTGTCTTGAACTCATGCTTCCAACGTCTTACAACATTTTCCAACTTGTTTTAGCCGATAAGGTGGGTCATTTCTTTAGATTTATGCATGCACAAGCTTGTACTTACTTCTTCCCATAAGCCTATTTGAGGTGTTAATACTTTTGGAATTCCACATGGAAATGAAAAATATTAGGTTTTCTTATGCTAGTATACACACATCCTAGGAGAGGATGGTATTGTGTTTTGATAGATTAGAAATTTGTTTATCCACCACTTTGATGGAATAGACACCAAGAACATTGAAATTATTTTTACTCATGTTTTCTTGGTATAGACGCCAAGGAGAGGAATTTTAAATTGCCATTGCTTTCGGATGCCAAGGTGAGTAGTCAAGAGCATCAAGAAAAAATCAATTCAAGGATGTAATCCTTCAATCACAACACTACCAACAGACAAATGCAGAAAGAACCCCAATAATAACATTCTATGCAATATATTGCTATGCTCTACAATATTGCTTATTAAATATGATATACACTTTGTTATTCACAAGTGAATAACCAATTTCTTATAACAAAATAAAAATAATAAAAAATCGTAATATATTTTTGTTAAATATAAAAAAATCTTTGTTAAAAGAGAAAACTCTCTATTATAGTCTTAAATGTGAATGTTATGGAAAATAGATACGAAGAAAGTATTTTACTACCTAATGTGAACTCTAAGAGTGTCTTATGACTCTTACACATTTCTTGTGCTTAAATGCTAAATCTACCATGAACAATATCATGACATGTTTATTCCAATAAACATACACATTACTCAATATCACACTAATTTTATCTTATAAATGATATATAATATATGTACTAATAATGTTTATATCTTACGATGTATACATGTTTTACCATGTTAGTTGATACAATAATTTGGTTTATATCATTTATCACGTTGCTACTCTAGTTTTACACGACTAACACTTTTTTGAGTTGTGTTATCTTGTGCAACATTATTTTTTTCAAAAGAGTGGTATATTATGGGGTTTTCTAATACATTCACGTAGAATTTGGATACATTACTTTATATGACATCATATGATGATATGAAAATATGAACTACATCATAACATTTATACGACTATTACATCATGAAATTTACATAGCTTCACTCGATATGCGTAATTGTTGTGGATATTTTTTACAAATGGATTCACTTAGCATACCCAATTAATGTGGATAGTTAAATATGGCGACACAAAGTATACCTAATTTTTATTGTTTTGTATACGTTATATTTACTCCTCCCTCACATATAACATCAAGGGAAAACATGTGTACATGTTTCATGATTTTCACTTCTCAATTTTCTCTTCCTTTGCATATAACAAAGGGGAAAACATGTGTACATGATTCATGTTTTTTAATTTTTAATTTTATATTATTCATTATTTTTATATAAACATATTGATTGGAATTTAATATATGTTTTTTCATGTGGAAGTTATGTTCAAATTTATGGATATACATGCAAAGGATAAAGGAATGTGCACATTCCAATCTCAAGCATTTCTTGTCCTCTTGGTAGGTTTTCATTTTATTTATTATGATTTAATGAAGCAATTTTCAATTGCTATATTAAAATGGGGGAAAATTTAGATACCTAAATTTGGACCTATCGACATTTAGCGATTAATCCTTGGCATTTATCTCATCCCATAAATCATTGTGCACTTAATTGACTAATTTAGACACATGTCTTTCTCAATAAACAATATCGACAACTAGATCACATTTTTTATCTATAATTGATCAGTAAAAATTTGAATCTTAAAATATGTAACACATCTCTAGACACCTGACCACCATATCTAAATGATAGTTTGTGTTGTGCATTGTTCTGGGATGAATTCAACCATGATAGAAAAACTCTATCTGGGTGACTTTGTCGTGAGCCAATGAATTCATTATCCAAAGCTATAATGATCATTATTTTAATTTTAGAAGTTACCCTAGTAATTATAGTTTCATTTGACAGGAATTCTAGTTGTAATAATCACATATAAAAGCACATTCACATAACCCATTCGAAGGGCCTCACATCTCACATCTTTAAGATACCTAAAAGATCATAGGAATGAACCCAATTACTAAATAAGTATCTCAAGTATATCAACCAAATTTAAGTTTGAACATATCTCTAATGACTACCCTAAACCAACTTGCAAATCTACATTTCACATGCCAAAGATAAATACTCAGTGCCAAAGATCCTTATAGGGTCTTCATTACCAAAAACATTGTGATATAATCTTACATACATACATTGAGTGGTTAAATAAAAGAGTTTGATGTGTCTTTGGAGCACTACTATATAGATGTGGTAGGGGCCATCCACCCTAAAAGTGTTAACCCCTTTTTTAGGCCTTCAAAGAGAGTTAGATTTTGAAGAAGAAACAATCATTAGTTAGTTACACAACTACTATCACGGAATTTTAACCATATAAGGAAAAGATACAAATAAAAAGGAACACATTACTAGAGGTTGGATCAAGATCAAAACCACAGAGGGAAAGTTTTCCATACAAGACAAAGTCACATAAGTGACTTTTTCTAAGATAGGAAACTTCATCCTACTTTCGTAACCACACTTCTAGATTTCCAGGATAGCTTGACAACATCCTACACATTATAATATCATTATCATTGCATATTAATCTAAAATTCATGTAATCCTCCCCAACCCTAACTTATACTGCCATTGATTAGCTCACCTATAATACTGTGATTTGTCATATTTTATCTAGACATGATTTTGTATGTAAATGTTTGTCTTCACTTACTACAATATGATCTTATTCATATTTACACAATTCTCAAACGATTTAATTAGATAAACTATAATAATAATATTACACACATCTATATTTATAACATGATTTGTATTTGAAACACTAGCTAGGATGATCTATGTATTAGAAGAGGATTCAACACTACAAATTACATCCAACAAAATGGATCATTATATTCATCAAAATGTTTGAAATCCAATATAGGTGAGGATGGTGTATACAACTACATTTTTTTTAATTGTAATGTGTTTTATTCACAAGTGTTATAAAAAATAACCCCCATGCTATTTTTGGTAACTTACAAATCCATTTTGGACTTAGGTAAAATTTGTGTTCAAAATCCGTGGATTACTGCTTCTTAGTGTTCTGCAGAATCATGAAACTTAGTGTTCCATGGACTATCCTAACCCACGTAACAAAGGGAATAAATCCAAGACTTAGGAAAAGTTCCTATGCAATTAGACCTTCACAACATGGAAAAATAGTTTTGTGTGTACTTGGGGAAATTTGGTGTTCCACAGAGTTGATCAATTATGCAAAGCAAAACATGGGTTCTGCTTCGCAAAAGTCATGATACACGGGGAACACGTCATGAAGAGATGTGTGGAAAGGGTAAAATGTTTGAATGTTACTAAGGATAGAAGATGTGAAACACTATCCTAGTGTTTTCGGGCTTCTCAAGGAATAATGTTCTGTCGACTTCAAAAATTCGTGCAACGAAGGAATGCGGTTGCGGGTCAGAAAAAACAACATAACAAAGAAATAGACCTTAAAAACATGTGGGGAAGGTCTAATGCTATAGAATGTTGTAAAAATCCATGTAACATCAAAAATTTTCCAAACAAAGAGAAAATCCACTAAACAAAAAAACACACAACAGAAAGCTGCGAAACAAGGCAAAACTTGTTTTTTGGCCATAACTTTTGCTACAGAGCTCCAAATTGCAGGAAATTAGTCACATTAGAACTATCTCTTCAAAGGATTATTTTGGCATAAATAAACACATAAATTGATGTTATTTAGATGGAGGAAAATTAAAATATGGTATGATAAGAGAAAACATAGTTTTACTCATAGAAAATGCCCAACCACTTCACCAACTAAAATTAATGATAAATGGTGCCCATTCCTTCTCTTGCAAATTTGATGACATGGAAAAGTGGCCCTGTTAGAGTGAAGACTTGGTGCATCTCTCTTTTTTCCCTCTTTTTTCTCCTTCCCATTTCCTATAAGTATGGATCTCATGCCTTGTAAAATAGATCCTTCTTTTATTGTAACGACACTAAGCCAAAATTGTGTCCAACTTCCCATGAGTTATAAACTTTAGATTTTGGATTTACAATGCATTTAGCATGTTATGTCATGAATATAATGGTCTTTGCATCCTTTGAGAAATAAAATCTTGTGTTTATGGATCGTTTCTTCCACATACTCATGTTTCATTGTATTCTTGCCTCCCATTATTTCTCTGGTATGTTGTGTGTGTTTTATACTTACAAGATTATTTTTTGGGTGTTGTAAATATGTGTGAAGGGTTAGTTTGTGTGGTTTTGGGTATGTGGCATGTTTTTCTGCCCTTCCCTTCTACATTTTTCCCTTTCTTCCCCTTGTGGAGAGTGATTGACCCTCTCTACTGGGGATATCTCACACCCTTTTACCTTAGGTTTTTCTTTCTGCATCTCTCTCTCCCTTGTACCTTGGATGTGTTACTGTAGGTCAACTTACAGTTAATGTTAGTAGTAGGTTAGAAAGGTAGAGGAGTTCAGCCTTCTCTGGATGTTTGTCTCACAATGCAATTCCCACACTTGGAGACAATCCCATGTTGTTTCATAATTTTGAATCTATCATGATCTAGACAAGGGTATAATTTTGAGCTACAACAATTTTGACACACACAATGGGACAAACTCTAAAGCACTCTATAACTTCATATCATCATGTTTGATGTGTTCTTGGTGATATATAGGATTCGGAGGCATTTATCAAACACATATGAAAAGTCCATTGTTTAAGAAACCCATTCTCTGAGTCTACAAACCATTCCCTTCTCCTTTCCACTCATTTTCTTGTTTCCATTTCTCTCATGGCTCTCCTATCAGATTTTTCAGTGAGGATCAATGTTGGAACCTTGTGCACATCGAAGAGGGTCACATTTCTAATGGAGATAAGAATGCTTCACATAATTAGTAAGAGCACGAATCACAAGGAAAATCAAGTACAGAAAATATAGTGACGTGTCTGGCATGCTCATAAATCAGAATGAAGGAGTACATATAGGAGTGTTGTGTAGCTCCTGTGCATGACATGTGTACACAATCCTATGACCTCTTCAACTATGATCTATTCTCACTAAGTGAGATGAATAACTAATTAGATTGATAAAATTTTGAATGATGACAAGTCTAGTCATATACACCAACACCCCCCTTCATCGAAGTTGAGGTAGAGGTCATGGAAGGTTAGAACTGAAAAAGAAATCCCCTAGATAACTAAGAAAGATATGTCAATGGGGTCCAACTACTAAGCCTAATAAGGTACCCATGTACAAATGACATCTTCATGGAAGAAGAAGAAGAGAAGAATGGGTCCTAGAAACTAGGCCTGATGAGGTACCCATATACAATAAAGATCTAAAGTATTTGAGGAAAAACCCCTAAGGGAAAACATACACTTACAAAAGACAAAAGAATCCCTAAACAACCTAAGAAAGATGCGTCAAATGATTCCCGACAACTAAATGCCTAATAAATTACTCATGTACAAACTGTAATCTTTCTAGAATAAGAAAAGAGAACTAGAAAGCCTAAAAAAGACGAGTTGCTACAATAGACATTAGCCCAAGAAGATATTGCAAGTGAAGATACTTTACCTCAGTGAAGGGTTTGGTAAAAATAACTGCAATCATATTAGATGTCTGACAGTACTGTAAATTGATGATGTCATCATGGATTGAATCTAGAATGAAATGTATATATATCTTGATTGCTTTGTTCGTTAATGTTGAACTAAATTTTGATAAATGGATATGGTGCTCATGTTGTCATAGTAGATGATAGTAGGCCGTTGATAGTGAATACTAAACTCTATCAAGATACCTTGTAACCAAACAAATTTTGTGTCAGTGTTAACTGATCCTCTATACTTTTCCTCTGTAGAAGATATCACAATTATGTTCTACTTCTTACTAGACCAACTAACATGACCCGAACCAAGAGAAAAATTGTAGCCGGAGGTAGATTTATGATGATCTAAATCACCAGCCCAATCAGAATCAGTTTACCCAACCAAGTCAATATCCACTCCTCCTAGACAGTGGATGCCATTTGTGTAAGTGCCACGAACGTAGTAAAGGATCCACTTAATTGCTTTCCATTGCAGCTCACGTGGCTCCTACAAGAATATGGACATGATCCCAATGACATACGATATATTCATATGAGTGTGAATAACATAAATCAAGCTTCCCACCTAATATCAATAAAAGGTACCATCAACCAAGGGAGTAGAGTAATCGGAAACGAACGTAACCCCATAAAGGAATGGAGTGGGAGGAGGCTTACAATCGGACATATGAAATCGAGGAAGAAAATCAAGAGAGTACTTAGGATGCAAAATCACAATACCCGAGTCAAATTGTGAAATCAAATCCTAATAAAGTAATGATGCAATCCTAAGTCATTCATGGAAAACTTGTTGGATAAGGAAATCTTCATAGAATCGATGATAGAGGATGAAATTCATGTGATCAACAAATCATCAATATACAGAACAAGGATGAGTATGAAGTCATCTTGCCAAAGAATATAAACATTTGGGTCAACATGAAACCGAGTGAACCCCAATGTAAGTAAAAAGGAGTCCATCTTGGCATACCAAGCCTGAGGGGCTTATTTAAGACCATAGAGGAACTTCTTTAAATTAAAAACAAGGGAGGGATCATGGACATAACCTAAAATTTGTTCCACGCAGATATCTTCCTCTAGGTCCCCATGAAGGAAGGCACTCTTAAAATCCATTTGATGGACTTCCCATCTATTAGCAGTAGCAATGGTGAGGATTAATCAAATAGAAGTCATCTTCACAATCAGAGCAAAAATTTTTGTGTAATCAACCCCAACTACCTGGGAGAAACCCTTAGCTCCTAGTAGCACTTTAAAGATTTTGAAGTCTCCATCTATTCCAAACTTTTTTCGAAACACCCACTTACGTTGAACAATTTTTCTTTCTTTTGGAAGAGGGGTGAGATTCCAAGTATCATTCTTCACGAGTGAGGAATAATCCTCATCCGTGACAGAATCCCACTCAGGAATACCAGAAGCCTCCTAGAAATACTGAAGGTTAGAAGTGGAGGTAAAGGAGTGAAGTCCAATGGAATTCAAGCAAGAGGAAAGGATCTTCAATCCACTCTCTAGAACTATGCAAAGTTTTCTTAGCCCAATGAGGACTAGGAAGATCAGGCATAAAGTTAGAAGATTATTCATTCGAATGAGAGGGAACAAGGTTCCACTAAATACTACCCCAAAAATTAGACGAATCTGAAGTATGAGGGTCAGGAGGTAAAGGAGGATCAAGAGGAGGAGGGGCATGCTCAAAAAAATCATCATCCGAAGAGTCAGATTCAAAATCAAAAAGCATAAGCACCTCAGAAGCTGGAGAAGTATAAGTCGAAGAAGACTCGTCGAATTTCACACTTCTCTTAATATAAATTTCATGAGTAGTAGGGTTCAATAATAAATATCCCTTCGCCGCCATTAGGATACCCGAAAAATATAGAAGGTTTCGATTTTGGTTCCAAATCCTTGCATTTCTTCTTGGGAATTCGAGCGATATACTTGGATCCATAGACTTCAAAGTGCTCAACATCAGGCTTACATCCAAACCAGGCTTCAAAAGGTGTCATCCCTTATATTGCTTTGTGTAGAACATGATTTTGAATATCACAAGCACAATTTACTGCTTCAACCCAATACTATAGAGGAAGTGACTTTGAGTGAACCATATAAGTGGCCATTTTCTTAAGCGTTTGGTTCTTTCTTTTTGTAACTCCATTTTACGAAGGGCTATAAGTAATTATATGCTACAAAGCAATCCCTTAAGAAGTACAGAAATACTCAAAACTATTTCTCACATACTCACCTCCATTTTCAGTTTGAAGAACCTTGATAGATTGTTTCACTTGTTTCTCAACAAGATCCTTAAAGTCCTGAAAATGTTTGAAGACTTAAGACTCGAGCTTAAGAAAATATACCCAAGTATATCACGAATAGTTGTCAATGAAGGTAAGTATACAAAGAGATATAGTAAATAATGGAGACATAAACATGTCAGAGTTTCACTATGAACAAGATCTAAGAGATGAATAGGTCACCAATATTTTCCTTTGTCAAAACCCATTTTAGGGTGTTTACCAAGCGCACAACCCTCATAAAGACCCTTAGAAAATTTGACGCAGGGTAACCCGTTGACCATTTTGTTTTGGCTCAATTGTTCAAGGTAACAAAAATTTAGATTCCTGAAAAGCTCATGCCATAGCTTACTAACCTCACCTGCATGAGTGAGCAAGGTAGTGGGTGTCAAATCAAAATTAAAGTGGGAAAAGGTATACAACCGTGAACAGTGATCCACCTTTCCCTCAGCAACTGTCACTATGAAGCTCATGAATAATCACCGAGTGAGGACCAAATTACAATCACATTCCTTCACCAAGGTGACTAATTTGGTAAACTAATAGGATATTGGTAAAGAGATCAGGAATACTCAACACTTGGTTAAATGTTCCCCCATCCATCTCTACCAATCCACCACTGGAAACTGACATTTTCATGTCATCACCCAATGTGATTTGGGACATGTCACAAGGTTCAACGTTGGAGAACTCAACATGTGAATTGATTAACTAAAATTAGGGGTAAGGAGTAAGGAAATAGTAATCCTAGTTAATCTGATTCGGAGGACTAAAACACTGTAATAAAAGACTAGAACAATATGAAATAAATACAAGTAAATTATTCTAAGTGAAATAAAACCCTAAATGTGTAAGAGAAGGGAGAGAACTAGTTTAGCTGATTTGTAGAGACTGTCACAGGTTGTCGTAGTTCTGAACACAAAATATGGAAGTGGAAACGAATACTCAGGGACCCTACACAGAACAAATATGAAGTATCTAAAGTGACTCAGGTGCATAGGAGTGTACTGGGGCACCCTGAGGCACCCTGGTTTGCAATCTAGGTGCTCTAAACACTATAAATGCTTGAAACCTATAACTAGTATGGTCACAAGTTTGTTCTGCACCTTCCCTATTTTTCACGCTGGATCTGTCGGATGAGTCGGAAAATGACCAACAATGCAAAGAGAAGTATGAAACCATATAAAAATAAAATATGCAAATGAATGGGTTGAACTGACCTCAACCACCAAGCTAGTGGACTTATCATTGAGCAATGCACTACATTTCGTACCGGGATGTAGTTTCTGGTGTGTGTGTGTGAATGTTGTGCCTTAGGAGCTCTTGTGTCAATCACACTTTGTGAAGTAGTGAGAAATAATAACAATATAAAATGTAAATAGAATGTGTGCATGAAATATAATAGATCCCTCCCCCCATATGAAGTGTGTGTGATGCAAATCTCCTAGCCTTGATGCATGGTGCTATGTGGATACAAGTGATGCAATGGATGCATCCCTAGATAGAGTGATAGTAGTGTGTAATGTTGTAATCTAGGACCCTCATTATGATCTTATAGATTTATATTTATAGGGATCTCAAGCTTAATTTCATAATTAATCCCGACAAGGCCGACTGAGAAATAAATAAAGATGACCCACGACTAGAAGTGACCCAAAAGGAGCAAAAGGGGGTTTGCATAGATCTGGGCACCCAGAGTTAGACCAGGGCACCTCAGAGCACCCTAGTACAAGTTGGGGTTCCTTGATTTAGGGTTAGAATAGCGAGGCCGTTGTGAAATGGGTAGATAAGTGTTGGAAAATACATGAAAAATACAAAATAAAGATGGCCAAAAGGTGGGATTAATTAGTACTTTGTACACTTGAGAACCTTCTAAATAGTAGTATAATACCGAGCCAAATTATGTGTAAAGTACATAATTTTGTCTCTATATTTTACCCCCGCTTTATGTTGGTGAGTGGAAAATTCGATAATGTAAAGTAGATAGATATGTGTACCTAATATCCATGTACAGTGTAGAATAAGACATGTCGATGGACTAGACTCAAGCATGGAATGACCAAAATAAAAATGTGGAGGAGCGTGGATTCTAAAGATGCAAAATGCACATAAAAAGTGATGAGAGTGAATGTAGGCTAAAACACATGTGTAATTGTTGTGGTGTGTAATGTACCTGTATGGTTAGTATGGCAAGTATCGTCATGGTGATTTGTCGTCGTCGTTGTTATTTCCCCCAATTTGACTACTTGTTTTTCATACGGTGGACCTGTAAGGAGAAAACGATCAAGTAGTCAAATATGTATGTATGTAAAAATGTTGTGTAAAATACACAAATGTAAAGTCTACAAATGTCAAATATGCTAGAAAAAGTGTAAGTGGAACATGTGCACCTGATCCATGTCGAGAAAAAGGGTGTAGAAGGATATCATGTATTGTCGCGATTTTTTGGGTAATCTCACGCCACCCTGGCTGAAGAAGTGTAGGGAGGGAATTCTCCATGTCCTCCAACTCTAACTTCTTTTGCTGAAATTTGTTGAAGAGATCTCTGTATTGTCCTAGTTTTTTGGCTGATATGATGCCACTAGATGGACAAGTGTAGAGAGGTATACCCACTATAACCCCTGAGCCTATAACCACTCCACAAAATCGTTGAAGGACACCATGTCCTGTTAAGGCCATTGTGTGTGGATTTCGTAGACAGGTCTGAACTCACTCATTGTGTCAGAATCGATGTAAATATGTTGTGTTAGTAGAAAACCCTCAATGATACCCCACTCTTTGGGGGTGTCTGCGATGACCCTGCAAATAGAATGTGGCCCCAAAAGAGGACCAACCACACTCTGACGTGTATAGCTCTACCCTATAGGGGGAAGGGAAACACTTGGTAGATATCAAGGCACACACAAAAGGGGATGGCTAGCCAATACAAGTGTTATTCTGAAAACACATGCATGTAATAAGTGTAAAATGCACAAAAAATGTAGAAATACTATTAAACACAGTAGTGTAAACACGCAAGAAACAACAAGAAGAACACACAGTGTGGGTTACAAACATGAGACATCACTCACAATGTTGGAAGACACACAAGGCCATCATGCCCACAAACAACAGACAAGTGTGCACACAAGCAAAGGGAAAATACCCCATACAATAGCAAATAAAGAAGACAAGTAGAAATAAAGAGGTAGTCATAAAGACATGTAATCATGCAAAACAAGTGTTGCACATGGAACACCCATTAGCATGTGAGAGTGATAACCAGTAAGTCAAAGTGTGTGTGAACAAATAATATAAGATGTTAAGTAAAAAGTGAAAAAATAGCACCTGGATAATATGAATGTGGATGCCCCCAGTGACTAGTATAGGAAGGGTAGAAGGCGAACATCCATGCTACATGTAAATTCCTATATTAGCAATCACACTAAATAAAGGTGTGAACGCACATGTGTGTATGATAATGACATAAAAGAAAGCAAGCTAACATGTGTAGTAAAATGACCATGGAAAACAATAGTAAGTAAGAGTAAATGCTACCAAGACAATGCAGTATGATGTGGATGGATGTAATGGAATGCAAAATGGAATGATATGAACAGCGTGCCCCCAAGTGAATGGAAGTGTATGTAGTGAGGTTCATTTTTTTCCCCCTCAGTAGTCAATAATGAACTGTAAATGAGAGTGCGTCATCGATAAATGGTCGAGTAGTGTTTTCTGTGTCTAGTGCACTATGATGAGTGTGTATGTGTAGTGGCGATGAAATGCGACATGGGGAGAAGATGTGCGTGGATACTATAACATAAGCATATACCAAGATTTTGTTGAATAGATGAGTGATGATTTAGACCTAAGCATATATCACGATAGAATGAGTGTATGGGCATGAGATATATGGAAAGATGCGTGTGGACCCTATAACGTAAACTTAAACCATGACTTATGGGAGGTGTGAGTGATGATTTATCCCTAAGTGTATATCACTAAGTGATGAGTAGGATAAATGATTATATAATAAAATGACTTAGAATAGGATAATAAAATAGGCGATGATCGGATGTAAGAGGATAATGGGACATCGGTGACGGGAGTGGTGATTTAACCTAAGGTGTATACCACTAAAAGATGATTGAAGGTGTGATAATGTAATGGAGTAATTTTGGAATGGGTAAAAATGTATAAGGTAAGAGGATGATATAGGAGGAGATGACAAAAATTAATAAGATGATGTAGAATTGATGTAAAGAGTGGTTATTTAACCTAAGGTGTATACCAGTATGGTAAGTGATGATGTGTGTGGGTGATTATATAGCCTAGAGTGTTGGCATGTCGCATGTAGGTAAGGTCTATTTGATTGGTAAACCCTCAGCAGTCGAGTATGGATTGAGGAACTAGAGTGCGTCATAGGGTGATGAGTGCAGCGTGTAGAAAAACATAACATAGGTGACCGAATGGTGAATAGGGTGGGTAGATGTGCAGTAGAATGTAGAAAGTGTGATGATATGTGTAAATAGAATATGCATTGGTGATACGTAAAGCTAGACCCATGGATAATGTGACCTAGTGTAGATATAGAATATATGGATGACATAGAAAACTAGACTCATATATGATGATGACTACTATAGCGTGTATGAGATAGATGATGTAGAAATGATTAGTAGATGAGGTATGTATAGGATAATGTGGGATGTGTGATGTGTTGGGTTCTGTGTAATGGTAATCCCTTAACAGTCGAGTGTGAACTGAAGCACAAGAGTGCGTCATCGGGTTAAGAGGCTGTTATGATGCGCGAGATAGAAATGAAGATGATACAAATAAATTATATAATGTAAGATGATAGAAGTATACGAGGATAGAGAAAAAGGGGGGTAGGTATGTGTTATGATATGCCCCCGGTGGTAGTGTGTGTGGGAGTAGGTGAACTCACCAAGGAGACTGTCGTCCTCCGGATAAAAGTCAAAAGGGTCATAATTGGCAACTTGGTAGGCTATAGTATGAGGTTGATCACGTAACAAGCCATTAAGAGACAAACGGTACATGCCCATAGCGTATTCTTTGTCAGTGAATGAGGGATGTGGGAAACCATTTGCGTACCATTGAGTGTAATTAGGTGAATAACCAAGAAAATAACTATTGCAAATGAGAATGCGACCAAAAGGCATAGGGAAGGAAATATCAGTGTGACTAGGGTCTAAGCTACCACGGATGTAAGTAAGCCAAGAACCCCCTAATGGGAGTAGTGAAGCAAAAGGGGTACATGGGAGATAGACTAAAAGATCAAAGACATGCAAGCCATAAGCGGCAATGATAGTGACAAAACCATAATATAGATGATAGGCGTGGGTAGAAGGTTGAAGGTCCTCAAAATTAAAGCCAAGATGAGCTAGACCAGTGAAATAATAGATGGTTTCATCACATGTGGGGTTGAATGGGACGTGTTCCCAATAAGAATCATGAATGAAAAGTGTACATGTAAAAAGGGTATGCGTTAATGGTGAAGATGAAGAAGGAAGGATATTGTGTATGGATGAAACATACATTTGATGTGGAAGGATAGTGGTAGTAAGAGATAGTGTAGAGGGGATAACATCTAGTAAACAAATAACGCCCTCATGTGGTGGTAAATGAGGCTGATCATCCATAGGTTGAGGTTCATCTGTAGTATCAATGCGAGGAATAGGAATGCTAGTGTAAGGGTAATGGACACAATATCGGTATGGATCACAATCTCGGAACAAAATATACTCAACACGTTCATGTAATAATTTGACGCAACAATGGACAGTATAAGCAACAACTTGCATGGCGTGGAGCCATGGTCTACCTAACAAGTAATTATATGAGACAGGAGAATCGATGACAAAGAAAATGGTAGGGAGGGTCTTAGGACCTACAATTAAAGGCAAGGTAACGTGGCCTAGACATGAACAAACAGAACCATTATAAGCACATAGTGAAATGAAAGAAGGCTAATGTCACAAACAGACAAACCTAAGGCTTGGAGAAAGGGCATAGGGCACAAATTAAGCTCAAAACCATTATCGATAAGAGTATGCTTGATAGCAACATTGTAGATGCGAGACGTGATGTAAAGTGGTGGGTCATTTTCAAAGGGGCAAATGTTAGCGGGTGGATTGCCCTAGAATGCTATATGTTGAGAGAAGGCCTCGGTAAATGTGTCATACAGGGAATTCAGATGCATGTCGCTAGAAACATTGGTAGTAAAAAAGAGGGTTTGAACACGGTGAAGAAAATTAGGGTGGGTAAGCAAGTATTCAATGATAGCGATATTCATGATGGTGGAATGAAAATTACCTAGATGGTGGTAAAAAGAGACGTTGGGTTCACCCAAATGATTATATAAATTTGGGGGTAAGGAGTAAGGAAATAGTAATCCTAGTTAATCTTATTAGGAGGACTAAAACGTTGTAATAAAATACTAGAACAATATGAAATAAATACAAGTAAATTGTTCTAAGTGAAATAAAACCCTAAATGTGCAAGAGAAAGGAGAGAAATAACTTAGCTGATTTGCAGAGACTATCGCAGGTTGGCGCAGGTCTGAACACAGAATTTGGAAGTGGAAACAAATACTCAGGGACCTTGCGAAGGACACATTTGAAGGATCTGAAGTGATTGGGGTGCTTAGGAGTGTATTGGGGCACCTCGAGGCACCCTGCTATGCAATATGGGTGCTCTAAACACTATAAATTATCAAAACCTTCAACTGGTATGGTCACAAGTTGGTTCTACACCTTCCTTGTTTGTCATGTTGGATCTGCCAGATAAGCCAGAATATGACCTGCAATGTAAAGAGAAGTATGAAACCCTAGAAAAATAAAAGATACAAATGAATGGGTTGGATTGACCTTAGCCTCCAAGATAGTGGACTTATCACTGAGCGTTGCACTACATTTCAAACCCGACTGTAGTTATGGTGTGTGTGTCTGTGCGTGTTGTGCCCTAGGTGCTCTCGTGTTAGTCGCACTTTGTGAAGTTGTTATCAACTAATTTTGACTATGTAAAATTAATATTAAAAAAAAAGGAAATTTTGAAATTTTTCAAAAGTGTTACTTTGCGTGATTTATCTCTCTCATCATGATCGTCTCATTTTTGTGATCATTTCGGTCTTTGTTTCATCCATTTCAGGCGAGAACTCCTCCCCCCAGGTCTTAAAATGCATTAATAATTAATTAATTAATATTTAATTAATTTATTATCCTTTATTTGATAAAATCCCTTTTTATTAAATTTGGGGTTTTTAATTAAATAACCATTAATATAATAATTATTAAAAGTCATTCGACAATTTTTTTTATTTTATTGCCGGGGAAGTAAGCTTCTGCTTCCAATTGTCGGGAATGTCAAATTGGCTTCCTGGACCCGGATTTCCCCTTTCCTAGCAAATTTATTTTAATTTCCCGCTTGTGGGATTTTTTTCCACCAATTGCCAAATCAATGAATTGGCAAACGGACAAAAAATCTCCCGATTTCCCACATGGGGAAATAAAACGGGGATTGCTAGCCAACCTTGCCATTTCCGCTGGCAATTGGCAATTTATTTCCCCACTTCCCCCTAGCAATTAATGCCATTACCCAGGAAAGAGGGAAGTTGTTTTAGTGGGATGAATTAATCCTCATAAAATCCTTCCATCAAACTCGTTGGAAGAAGTTATACGAAGCTTTCCAAAAGTAATATTTTATCAGATCCCTCAATAACTTCCCCAAAGCTCTCCACGCATTCTACAAGAGTTTTCACACACAGTTTTCAATAGAGGTGTGAAGAAGACAAGGAAGAACACACATTTTTTTATGCATCGAGAGGAAGCAAAATATGAAAACAAACATGTAGGTCAAGGAGGTTAAATGGTTTTCCAACACACAAGCCAAAAATAGTTATTAAGTTGTTTCTCAGCATTGGCCACACAATCAAAGGGGAACACATTTCCACGTAAGAGTGTAGGGAAAGAACAATCCATGCAAGGGAAAGGAAGCATTGTTCATGTAGCCAAAGATAAGAAAGACTACACATTAATCAAAGGGATGTGTCCACACACCCAGGAAACTAAAGTCCAAGTAGGTTTAAGGAAATTAGTTTGAGTTTGGTTCCCACGCAGGGGAAGAGAAAGCAACCCATCCACACACCAATAAAAGAAATACATACGAAGAAGTTTCAACGCATTGGTCAAATACAAGACAAAAATAGTCTTCCAACACTCCACACCTGGGTAAAAAGCCAAAGAAAACAACAAATAGGAATTTATTTTGATTTATTGAGCAAGTTTTGTCTTATTTGAAGCTCCATGCATTCGTCTTTGGAGAAAACAAGAACCTTGGCAAAACACTAAACTACAACTCATTAAAATTTGTTTTTGTTTATTTTCTTTTTCTTGGAGGAGACCACATGGGAGAAAGAAGAAAGAAACAACCCAAACATGAAGATCTCTATGCAACTACAAAAGAAATACATTCTTCCACGTAGCAAAAAGAACAGTCCACTTTTCAATGCCTAGGGAGGAAAATAACAAGAAAAAAAGGGAGATTTGTTTTGTTTTATTTAGAAAGTTTCCACGCAAGAGCAAAGAAGGCATTTTTTTTTTCTTAAACAACAGTCCACACACATACCAAAGGGAGTTTTAAAAAGATTTTTGATGAAATCCATGCATTGGTCAAGAGAAGAACAATCCAAACGCAACCAAAGGATTAAGAAAGACCTTCCATGCATTCAAAAAATTAGAAGTCTCCACACATTTGTAGAAGGATTAAACAAGTATTCATCATGCATTGATTAGAAGAGCGCATCAAAGAAGTAAATCTTAATTTACGTGGCCATTAAAGTCAGGCAAGTTTCATGCATACCAAGGAGAATTTTCTATGGTGAATTAAATAAAAAAATTGGGATAATATAAATCGGGGTAATTTGTTTATTTAAAATAAATAAATAAATTAAAAAAATCATTGTCGCTAGATTCGAAATTCGAGCCTAGTCTCGGTGTGATGCATTATTATTACAAAAAATTCTTTTAACTGGGACTGGTTGTTATTATTATTATTTTTAAAGTAATAATAATAATAGTAATAATTAAACAAGTCATATTATTCTTGCATTGACGGGGGTTTCGGAGACTGAGACACGACCATACTTGCATTGTTTTGCATGCCTGAGTCATGTTTCTGTAAAATTCATAATGGATGAAAATCTAATAAATCTGCAAGAAGATCGAGGAAGCCCAGTGGAGAAATCAAACAAATCTGCACTCAAGTATGAATTCCAAGGAATCATCCCTCCCAGTTCCATTAAGTCGGCATATGAAAATATCACTGATACGAATCTGGGTCACATCAATGTGTAACAATTCTGCGAATGGGTGAAAACTGAAGGCAAAACCATATTCTCGAATAGGCTTTACCATAGTGATCTACCCCAAGCAACAACATTTCCTGTCTTGGTGCAGTGTCCGGAGCTGGTTTTCGCTTGCGCGAAGCATTATGATCCTGAGAGATGAGGAATTTTTAAAGATAATCGTGAGCCTTTCCTCTTAATCACACTAGAGCAAATTGAGGAATTCCTTAGTATACATGACTGTCTTGAGAATGCGGATATCACTCGCCAATCAACATAAGAATTTTAGGATGAAGAACCCCTTAGGTGGAGAAAGATGGTTAATAACAACTAGTTAGTGACCAAGAGGCCTCAAATTGAATGACTTCCTAAAGAATTACACCGCATTGAGTTCGTGGAAGAAATCAGGGACATGATTACTCTCCTAAGTCAAGTTTTTTGTTTACCCTCTGCCAGGATTTTCCACCCATGGATGTATCAGTTTATCTGTATCATCCTTGCTAAGAAATATTTTGTGGATTGGGCCACCATCATCAGTGATACCCTTCACAAACAATTGATCGAAGTTAAGATGGTTGGATGCTTCTACATGACATCGTATCTGACTTATGCAGTGGCAAGAAGAAAGCTATTTTTTGGACCCAAAATAAGAGGAGTCATGGGTCCATCAAATAGTTTTTTCCATTATTACCCGCAACTAAGTTTCAAAAATATCTCTCACCATTTCAGATGGGTCAACGATGCATTTACTTTCCGTGTGATTCAGAACCTGAATAGGAATAAAGAGGAAAGATTTTCCAAAGAAGCCATGAATGTCATTTCCCAATGGGGAACATGGTTTATTCAATTTTCATTTTTTTTCCTACATTCGCATAAGTGGATTTGCGGGTACTCCATGGAAACTTCCTAAGTACGTCAGTGACATATGGGCATATAATGGAGCATATGCGTGATAACTATTCCAAGTTCCACTATCTTCCCGGTGACAAACATTGTTCAGGAATTCATTTCCCAATCCAAATCGGGGAATACCAATGTCCAAATATTTTCAGTGCACAACTCATGGAAAAAGAGTTTTCCCTCATCACAATTCATCCATATGTGAAGAGATCCCAGTTTGATATCAATGGATATATGTGGAATATTCTGGGAGAAAAGTATCAACATAACCCTACCATGGAAGATTTCTAGGCTTCCTGTTCAGACGATCATGAAGTAAGAAGACAAGAGTTTTCTCTCCTAACCCTTGCTCAGATAAAGGCCTTTCACATTAAGAACCCTCCAGATTCATTCATAAATGATGATGAAGATGTTATTGATCCTTCATATGATGCAGTTGCTTTTACCCCATTGCCTCAAATTTACTGGACCAAAAGAGATGAATTTTCTCTTGATAGCAAGAATCATCCGATTCTTGAAAGAAGCATATATTGGTACGAATAGAGAACTTTCCAAGTTACAATCAATTCAAGATCATACTTCAGGATCATAAAATATTTCCAACTCAAGGAGGTATTCATTCAACCAAATCCCCTTCTCAATCAACCTCCGTACCATCCAATTATACACAATCAAGCAAGAAAGGAGTGGTTGCCAGAATCCACTTCACCAAATAATGTGTCACATGAGGAGAAAAATCTAAAGGCCCTAGCCCCATTGTGAGGAAGAGAGTGTGTATCAGGATTTTCTACTTCAAGTAGAGATTCTTCTACTCACATTGTTAATAGTTCTCAGAAGCTCAGTGAAAAATGATCCTCAGCCATGCCTTGCATAAGCATCCACTCAGGTACAGGTAGTCCAAATATCAAACACTTCAGAACCTATAGTTCATAAAGATATTTCCCAAAATCTCCCAAATGATTAGGAGGTGGATATTGAGGTTATTTCTCCTCAAATCGAGTTTGTCGCAGAAAGTGATTCTTGTAGGATCTCATGATGTTGAGAACAATGAGAATATTACTTCGAGCTCTAGGATTTTTTATGTGGAAATAGTGAATCATACTCCTTTCTGGGTTGATTCTGAGGTTAAGAAAAGGAAGAGGGTTTTCAAGGCAATTGACATTAATTTTGATGCCCTTTTCAAACTTTCAATGATTCTGTCATTCCCTAAGAATCCTAAGGTGCTTTCTTGAATAATGGTGGATAATTACAGAAATAGATTTGTAGATCTTTCCATCCCAAAAGTTGATAAGGAGTGTGATGCCATGACACCTGACTGATTATGAAGTTTCCAGACATGGAATTAGGGAGGTCCACATTAGAAAGTGCACATGGCAATTGCTTCGATATTCAATTGATATCATGCTAAAGAGACTTGAGAAATATAAGTCTCAGAACTCTTAGCTCAAGGATGAAAAGAATCAATTAGTGGAATATGTTCAACATCTGATAAATCCCATATCATCCACTTTCCCAGTACCTGATGCAGTTACTGTCCCTTAATGAAGAAACTTTGAATTTGTCAAAAGAAATAAACACATTGGGCCATGTCGCTAAAATTTGGATTTTAGAGATTCTCGTTTTTAGGCCAAGGGACAATCAAAACAGCGTTTAAGCTCCATGAAGGATGTCAGTGCTGTATCTCGATCTAATTCTTTCTTTCAAGGAAACTTTTTTTTCTAATATATCAAATTTGGATGAGATATTTCCCAATCTATAGGAGATGATGAGTACGGAATCCTTAGTTTTATCCATTTAAGGAATTCTCAAATTTTAACATCAAGGGACACCTTTTCTTTGGTGTTTGCATCTCAAATCAAGGAAGACACTTCTCGATGATTCTATGATCCATTATGAGAGCATATGCAATGAAACCTTCACTTCACTCACCTTGATTCAAGAATTCATAGTTGAGATCCCTTGCAACCTTGTAAATTGAACATAATCAAAGGCATTCATTGGAACAGGTGGAAGAGCAATTTTCACAATTGTTTAAGGACATGTACACTCCCTCCAATAATTTCTCATTAGTTACAATGGAGTGGTGCTTCAAATTAAAGAGCTTATTTGAGAACGTTAAATCAAAGATTGTTAATTTAAATGATATGCCAAGTAGATTCTTGAGTTGCAGGTATTTTTTGAGGATTTTCTTTGACCAAATGAACCTCTAGAAGAAGAAAATATTTTTGAAAATTTGGGAAGGTTTAGATCCTTTCAACTAGCAAAAAGCGACAGATCCTAATTTCACTGACGGTTCAAGGAGATAGTTTTCTTAGTATCTAACAAAGTGGGAGAGTCCATTTCTCATACATTTGAGATATGTGGACCCCATTTCAATGGATAGGGAACTGGTTATTATTGTATGTATTTTAAAAAGTGGGATTTTTAAGAAAAGGATGTTTTTATTTATGTTGCTTTTGGGAAGTTGTGGAATTACTTAAGTGATTTCTATTTTTAGTTGTTTGTTAATAAAGTTGGGTAAGAAAAGTAAAAGGTAACTTAAGTGCCTTATTTAATGTTCATGTAAAGCCCTAACTACTTTGTAACCAATTTTTGGGTTATAAAACGAAGTGAGGGGCTCATTTGTAAAGGGTGACATTTGAGAGAGGAGAAGAAAATACTTTTGTATGCAAGCTTTACTTCAAAGAAAGAAACTTTGTGTTATTTTGAGAAGACATTTTGGAGTTAATGAAATATGAACTTTGTGTCCCATTCATTGTCTCTTATAGCATTTGATGTTCTTATGTTCATTAGATGTTAGATGTTTGAATCTTGCATGTAAATATTGTCTTTCATCTTATTTTCAATGGTTATTAAGATCTGGTGTTCTAGTTCACAGTGATCAATCTCTGATTATCTACTTGCTCACGTGTGTTCCCTTTTACACATTCTTGTTTATCTAACTGCAAACTCCATTTTATTTGTGTTAGTTATTCATCTGTTCCTCTTCGTGTACTATTAGGCTCTGTTTTTACCTAACTCTTGCATGTTCATTCAATTCATTCCATTCCACTCCTTTCCTTCATTCCATTCCATCTCCCTCATTCAATTTTATTTCCATTGATGTTCCAAAACACCCTCCACATACAATTTTGAATGTACAAATGAAAATATAGTATTGGTTTTCAATAAAGGCAGCCTCACCTTCATTGAGGAGGGATTTCGTTCCCACACTGTTGCATGTCATTTGCATGCATGCAAATCCATATGCTAATAGAAGTATCCAGCAATAATAACTATAGAAAAATGTAACATAGATTGTGTGCCTGGAAGAATATCAGAATCCCTCCCCCCTATGAAGTGTATGTAATGCAAATCTCCTAGCCTTGATGCATGGTGCTATGTGGATGAAAGTAATTCAATGGATGTTGCCCTAAACATGGAGTGATAGTAGTGTGTAATTTTTCACCTAGGACCCTCATTATGGTATTATAAACTTTCATATTTATAGGGATCTCAAGCTTAATTTTGTAATTAATCCCAACAAGGTCCGACTGAGAAAAATTGATTAAGTCATGATCCAAAAAAGGCTAAGAAGTGCCCCAAGAGAAGCGAGAAAATGATGTGCATAGGTCAAGACACCTAGAGTAGGATTGGAGCACCTTCAGGTGTTAGTACATGCTGAGGCACCTTGATTTTTGGGATAATAATGTCTGGGGTATTTGTGAAATGGGAAGATAAGTGCTTGTAAAATACATGGGAACTATGAAAAAAATATAAAATAAATATTTCCAAAAGGCAGGATTAATTAGTACTTTGTACACATTGAAAACCTTCATTAAATAGTAGTATAGGATCGAGCTAAATTATGTGTAAAGTGCATACTTTTTTTGCCTAATCGAATATGTCACTACATGATGGGTGATTGAGGCACTGTACAAGCGTATATTAGTATCCATAGTGGATCTATGGAAGGTGAACATTGAGCTATAATGCGTATTCCTTGACGTGATCCAATAAGAATGAGGTGAATATGCTTAGCCTAAAGTGAAGACTCAAGTTTCAGTAGGAAAATTGATGTCGATTGAAGACTTAGGAACATGATATATTAGATATGTGTCTGTAAATGAGTAAGGTGATGAGAAAATGATGAAAATGGTCTCATTTATTCTAATGTATACCATCATGATTACTGAAGGCATGATAATAACTAGACATAATTTTGGGAATTCGATTTAAAGGCTCAAAATGTAAGAGTTTATGATATAAGATTTGGAGTTTGATTTCAATGGTCCTTTTTAATCTAGAATTCTTATTTTTAGTCGTGATTTAACCAAGGTGTTACCAATACTTAAGTATGTGATGATTAGTGTGGTTGAGATACCCCATTAGAAATAGAGCATTTCTCTATTTCTGGTGAATGAGTTGGTACAATAAACATGTCAAATGTAGGTAATTTCCATTAGATTCGTAAACCCTCCTAGTATGGACCAAGGAACTTTTGTAGCGTCAAATTTGACTTGAGTGCAATGCGTATTCAACCATGGTAGAAATGAACGAGGAGTACGTGAATGCGTGGTGTAGGAATTGTCATTATAGAATGGATGAAATAAGTGTGTATATAGAATCAGAATGTGTAATGATCATAGGTAGTTAATTCATCAAACAACATGTATAGTAAGAAATCTAGTCTGTCATCATGTAGGATAGGTAGGATGTAATGTGGGTCTTCATAGGACTGACAATATGTAATGTGTATTATACAATGATAGGTGTGGCTAGAATATGCTATTGATGATGGTAGGTAAATGAAGATGAACCCCATGGATAATCTTACATTCACATAAATGCAGAATGAAGGAAGAGATGAACAACTAGATGTAGATCATGTGACGACTGGTGTAGCGTGTATGATATAGATGGTGTATAAATGACCAATAAATGAGGTATGTGTACGATAATGTAGGATATAGGTTATGTACTTATTTATTATGGTAGAGTGTAAATGTGTATACATAGAGTGCAATGTGTGGGGTTGAGTGTCCCATGATGTTTTACTTAACGATGATACTATGAACCGAAGCACATGCAGAAAGTGCACCACTACGTAATCAGGGGTGCTGACAACTTGCAAGATAGAAATGATGATGGTATATTCGAATAGTATATGATGTATGTAAGATATGCATTTAATAACTAGATCCTGGTTTGATAGAGAAGCGTGAGTGACAGTATAATGTATTTATGTCCCCTGTGATGTGTCAGTTATAAAGGAGGGTTTGATTGCAAAAAAATTTAGGGATGAAGGGATGAAAATTGGTGTCTTGGGATGATCATCAAGTCTGACCTTAGGACGATGGCTCTGAGAAATCTCTGGTATGTCCAAACCATAATGCTATGAAGGAGGAATGAAGTCGATATGCATGTGATGGGTACACATAGGACCAATTAGGAAAATTAGTAAAGTGTGTGGGGTGATGCGAGATCAAGGAGGTGTTGTGCATAAGGAGAGGAAATATTATGTGGAATAAAATGAGGCCGTGATCTCACAATAGGATATGGTAGTAGTCATAGGAATAGGCCTATGCCGACTGTGTAGGACTTTGTAAGAAATATTGGAGGGGTTGCATAGGGGTGCCAATCAAGGTGGTGAAGATAGGAATATCATTTTGCATAAGGTGGTGATAGTAGAGGAGTAGTAGTGTGAGTAAGACGGGGAGACACACGAGTATCAGAGTGAGAAGGTGATGCTAATGAAGGTTTAAGGGGGAACAACGCTAATAGCAACACACTTTTAGTTTCATATATGATCTTAAGGTGATAAATGAGTCTATAAAAATAATAACTTGAGACTATACGAATCCAATCTAAGCTGAGAAGTAGGTCACATTGGTTGATGGTTTGACTTACAAGGAAAGAGATGAGAAGAGTGAGAGACAAACCATGATAGTATATAGATGCTAGGTATAAAATGAAACAATGAACAAGTGTATGAGATTTTTTAAATGTGGATAGACCACTTTCAGTGGACCAATATCAGTAAGGGTATAAGGAGAATATTGTTGGGGTGTGGAACCTATTTTTAGTCTTCTCAAATCAGTGTTAATGTGCTGGAGCTCGAACGGTTAAGTTTGGAGACTTCAAGAGCATTTCTTCAATCGTTTGTTGTGATGTTTTTGTGTCAGTCGCTATGTCGTTGCTGTTAACAAACTGTTAATTAGCTGTTAACATCGTGACAATTTTTCCAGCCATGGGAAGATGGGAAGTTGAAAGAAAGGTCGCTGACTTTCAAACTTCTAGGGTTGGCTTTAGGACTTCTTAAAGGATTGTAATCCTATAAATAGAGGTGTTAGGGTATCTTGAAGATATCTTGAGTGTTCAAGAGGTCTTGAGTCTTAGTGTCAAGAGGTGATTAAGAGTGATCAAGGTTAAGCAATTGGGTGTTAATTGTGGTTTAGATGTGGTTTAGCATCTTTGGAATTCTGTTGTGAGTTCATAACTGAGAGAATACTGTGAGAGTTGTTTTACTCTTGTTGATAATAAAATCTGAGCAAGTTCTTGGTGGACGTAGCCCACATTGGGTGAACCACGTTAAATCTTGTCTTGTCTTCTTTTGTGCATTATTTATTTATGTTGTTATATTTCTGCAAGTATAATTCTACTATATAGTTTCCTACTGCTATGGTTTGAGGAATTGTTTCCACATATTTGTTCTCTAATTCCTAACAATTTGTATCCAGAGCTTTGGTGGTTTTTTGTTGAAGTTGTAAATCATAGGGAAATTTTAGCTTGAGTGGGAGCTATGGCAGATGAGGGCAGATCAAGGGTTGAGAAGTTCAATGGGTAGAAACTTTGGTTTGTGGAAGATGTAAATGGAGGATTACTTATATCAGAAGGACCTCCATGTTCCTTTGGCTGGAAAAGAAAAGAAACCTACAACCATGTTGGATGAGGATTGGGAGTTGCTGGATAGAAAGGTGCTTGGGGTAATTTGTTTATGCCTTGCATCTTCGGTTGCTTTCAACATATCGCAGGAGAAGACCATGGAAGGTCTCATGAGTGCATTGGGGAAGTTATATGAAAAACCCTCTTGCCTCTAATAAAATATTTTTGATGAAAAAATTATTTAATATGAAGATGTGTGAGAATGGTTCTATTGTTGATCATTTGAATGAATTTAATACAGTTGTGAGTATGTTAAACTTGGTAAAAATTGAATTTGATGATGAGGTCAGGGCTTTGTTGATTTTGTGCTCCTTACCAGATAGCTGGGACAGCTTGGTTATGGTTGTAAGTAATTCAGTCTCTAATAACTCAAAGCTAAAGTTTGAGGATGTAATAGGTGTGATCCTAAGCGAGGAAATGTGAAGGAAGAGCACCGAGAGATTCTTCTACTTCTAGAAATGCTTTGACGGTGGAGAGTAGAGGGAGAAAAAAGAATAGAGGGAAAGGTAACCATGGGAATTCAAATGATTTTGGAAGGTCAAAGTCCAAGAGTAAGTTAGAATGTTGGCACTATGGGAAGGTTGGTCATGCTAAGAAAGATTGCTGGGCTCTTCGGGATAAGAAGAACAAGAAGGAGGAATCTAAAGAGGTAAATTTGGTAGCAGGTGATGTTTGTCAGGATGCCTTAATTCTTTCTTTAGATAATATTGTTGAATCTTGGGTGTTAGATTCAGGGGCTTCTTTCCATGCCACCCCACATAGACATTACTTTACTGATTTTGTTCAAGGTGATTTTGGACATGTATATCTTGGTGATGATGAACCATGCAACATAGTAGGGAAAGGTTGTGTTTGGGTGAAAATGTAGAATGGGAACACATGGCTACTTAAGGATGTCAGGCATGGTGCCTAAGTTTGAGGTAGAACTTGATATCAACGGGACAGCTAGGTAGTGATGGTTGTATGGTTTGTTTTATAGTGGATTCTTAGAAGGTTACCAAGGGAGCTCTTGTGGTTGCAAGAGGTAAGAAAAATGGTACTTTGTATTTAACCAGTGGTGCTGATTATTGCAATTTAGTTACTACAAATGGAGATGTAACTTTGTGGCACCATAGACTCGGTCATATGAGTCATAAGGGCATGCAGATTATAAAGGACAAGGTTTCCCATATTAAAGGAGTTAGATTTAGAATTTTTTGAGGACTGTGTTTATGGGAAACAGAAGCGGGTGAGATTCCTCAAGGTTGGACCTACCAGGAAGGAGGGTAAGTTGGAGTTAGTGCATACAGATGTATGGGGGCTAGCTAAGGTAAATTCTATTGGTGGTTCATGTTATTATGTCACTTTCATTGATGATGCAACTAGAAAAGTTTGGGTATATTACATTAGAAAGAAATATGATGTGTTTGAAACTTTCAAAATATGGAAAGCCTTGGTTGAGAATGAAATAAGTCTCAAGTTGAAATGTCTCAGGTCAGATAATGGAGGGGAATATTGCAGCAATGAATTTCTTGATTACTGTTTGGTAAATGGGATCCACAGGAAAATAACGGTTCCAAAATACTCCACAAGAAAATGGAGTGTTAGAGAGAATGAACAGGACAATCATGGATCATGCTAGGTGCATGAGGTTACATGCGGGGTTGTCACTCATGTTTTGGGTGGAAGCGGTAAGAACAACTATTTATCTGATTAACAAAGGACCCTCTATGGCTTTGGATGGAGGTATACCTGAGGAGGCTTGGTCTGGTAAGAAAATTGATTACTCATTTCTTAGAGTATTTGGATGTGAGGTATTTTTTCACATTAATAAAGATGATAGGACCAAGTTAGAGGCTAAGTCTGAGAAATGCACCTTTGTTGGATATGGTGAAGATGATTTTGGTTTCCGTGTTTGGAGTCTTAAAGAAAAGAAAATATTTCCATTCTAGAGATATTGTCTTTAATGAAAAAGTCATGTATAAAGATCAGTTGCAGGAACAAAAAGAGGAATCAAAGAAAGAATACACAGTGTTAGAGGACATTGTAGACAACAAGGGTGTCCAAGGGGCCTGGTTTAGGTACAACATATTCTGGCATAGTCAGTCAGGTACCTACTCATCAGGAGCCCCAAACTCCTGAGGTAAGAAGGTCTTCTAGGGTAAGAAGGGGAACCTGAATGATTTACTCCAAATTTGAATTATTTATTGCTCACTAATACTGGAGAGCCCACAGTGATTTGAGGAAGTAATGTAGGGTGGATTCCAGGAAAAAATGGGAGTAGGCCATAGTTGAAGAGCATAGATCTCTTATGGAAAACTAAACTTGGGATCTGGTGGAGCTACCACAAGGGAAAGAGATCATTGCAGAAAAAAGTGTGTGTATAGAATCAAAGAGGAAGATGGAGGTAGGAAATGATACAAGGCCCTATTGGTGGTCAAATGATTTACACATAAGGAAGGTATAGACTTTGATGAAATTTTTTCTCCTGCTGATAAAATGACTTCCTCAATACACAATAATGGAATCTGTGAATCTAAGGCGAAGAAGGCCCTCTTAACCTAAATTGGTGTAATGGATTGCTTAGATATAATAGTTGTTCAGAGGCTCCAATCAATGTTGAGCTCTGTCAAGATCCTGTTTATTGGCTATTTGATACATGGGAAGTGACATGTAGGTGCTTCGTGTATATTTATAGACAAGGTCATGAAAATGGTGATGGGAGGTGTAGTGGATTCTCTAGGGTTTTATGGTCGATTCTCTGGTCTAGTCCAGAAATCCTTAGCTTGATTGGTCGCTATGTTTAATAAGGATAATTGTGTAATGATGTCTGGTGGGAGCAGTGAGGACCTAAATACTAGTGTCTGTAAACTAGCATCAATGTCTGATCGATCAATAGTGCCATTGGGTTGTGGGACATGTGGATCACAACCGTAAGTTCATGGTTGTGTCATACCTCCTATGGTCATGTGAAGAGTTAATCTCTCCTTCCGATTATCCAATAATCATATGCCTTTTCAGTCTCTATGTTTAGAACTAGAAGTTGTGTAATTTTCTTAAAATACCTTACAAGTGTTCTAGAAACTTGAATGTGTAAGCTAGTATCTATGTCAACGAGGAGGTCTCCTATGGTAGGTTGTGGAACTAAAGGATTGCAACCAAATACTTGTTCTGTTTTTGAATCCTTGTACAGTCATACGGAGGCCCTATCAAGGTAATCTATAGTTAGGATGATTTGACCAAAATGTGTATGCCTTGTCATCTTCAATATTTAACTCTCTCAGTTGTTCACTAATTTCTCATAGGTTTACCGTTGCTCGAAAGACCTGTATCCTAAGGTCTTGATCTATATCAGCTAGTGTTGTGGGGAGATTTGGTTGAGGCACTATTGGTTCAAATATGTATTCTCTGGGCTTTCTAGGTCTCGTGATTGTCATGCAAAACAATTCAACTTTTAACTAAAACTAATAAACTAATTATGAGAGATGTATCTACACTATGTATGTATTCTTTTATTTCTGCATTTTTCGATGAAGTATTTTAACGAAATTAAAAGAGTGGCTATTTTAATATATTTAGCAAAAGGACAACTAATCTAGTAACAGAATTAAAATAAACAAAGTAGCCCGGTGTAGCTTATTTGCCTGTGCAGTTGTGAATTTATCCTAAATATCTAAGAAACTAATTGTTTTAAATTGAAAGGCTCTCGATCCTACCTCACAAGTGAGGAATGAGTCATAGTTTCTCAAAAACTATCAATCCCTATAGCTTCCCTGAGTGATATCGAGAGTGAGCTTTGACTGAAATAAAATAATTTACTACTCTATTTGATACGTTATAACTAGAACTTTGATAGCTCAAACCTAGAGTTTACAGAACAGTGGTAAATCCAGTTGTGTGTGACTTCATCCCCTCTGTGTGATCTCCCCGTTCCTTCATGTTCTCTTGAACCCAGAAAAGTGTGTATACGATAGCATAAATAGAATAAGGTACTTGAACAATCGTCAACTTTGGATATAGACCGAATACAATGCGAGTAAGAGAGAGATAGTACAAGTGAACAGAGCTTGACTATGCAATTCCTAGCGGGATTTATTACGTGGAAATACAACACAAATGCATGCCGAGAGTTCTAGAAACTATATTTTGTGACTAAACAAAACCTACAACTCCAAATGGATTCCAATCTAAAAATAAAACTACCTTACTCTAAACTGACTTGCATGGAATAGCAATGAAGCAAGATTGAAACAAGAAGATCGAATGACCTCTAAATAGTAAAGGAAGACCTAACAATGGATGCAAAACATGAAACTATTGGAATTCTAAGCAAGAAACTTAAAATACTGAATGATTAAACAAAGAAGGAGAGGGGCCATTTGTTTGAAAACAAGCTGGCTATTTATAGCAAATGCATTCACTAGAAGGTAACTTGGAATGAAACTCTTTTACCATTAAACAAAGTGAAAACACTATTCACAGGGCAGCCAAAACATAAATGCAAAGCAAAGTAGTTGAAAAATGTTGATAGAAATTGAAATTTTACATTTGACACGATCGTTGGAACTTTCTGGAAAACGCGCACAGGATCGCCGCCCTACACAAGTGTGGCGGTTACAGGACCGCCACCTTTTCCTTGGGCGGCAGTCACGGGACCACCGCCCTGTGAAGGGCTGTGGTTACAGGACCGCTGCCCTGTCCTGGGCGGCGGTCTAGTCACTTAAGACCAAAATGTAGGGGAAAAATGGGGCAGAGGGAAGAATAAAGCATGCGAAGGCCGGATGAGGCATACAGGATACAAACGTATACTTTGATGATCTTTTCTGGATCCCGAACACCTTGCGAGGAGACCTATATCATCATTGGGGTATGTGTAACATCTTTTTGGTGGTGCAGTACCCTACAATTTTGGGTACGTACATTTTGGTGCAGTACCCTCAGAGAAGCATCATAGTCATAAAGAGGCGTAAAACGGTGGATCCGAGTATGGCAGTCCCAAAATGGGAAGTTAGGAGTTATACCTTACACACCCATGTGTCAAAAAGTTGCCATCCAAAATCCCGCTATCTGTAAAATTAAATAGGGGACTCAAGTGCAGATAGATAAAATAAATTGAGAAGTAAAACTAAATTGATATGAAATGAGGACTTACCATCTGTGTGAGGTTTATAACTTACCTTCGTTGACGCTCCAACCCTGTGAAAGACTTTCAAAATCACTTTTAGAAAGCTATATATATAAAACAAACTCATTTTACTATTCATTTGTGTGGATTGATTTGATAGTTTTTGAGCTCTGGGACCCACGGTGATGGTTTTCGATGAGAGTATAGTCAAAATGTTTGCGGTGGGATAATGATCATGCCTCCAAGAGCAAAACATTGACCCGCAAAGTCTCAGGTTAGTTCTTCTCAATTTATTGTTTTTGAACCTAAAATGTAGAAATGATAAAATCTTTGACTTGGGGGGGTTATTTTTGAAAATGCTAGTTTTAAATGAGTCTCTAGGGGGGGGTGTCCATAGGGTAGGTCTTTATTTTAGTAAAAATTGTGTATTTTGCTTGCATTTTTAATGTGCTTTTTAAGGCTTGCGAACCGTTCACGGGTTCGAGACAGGACCACCACCCTGCACAGGGTGGCGGTTACTGGACCGCCGCCCTACACAAGGCGGCGATTACTAGACCACCGCCCTAGAAGGTGGTTATTACTGGAACCGCTACTCTACACAGGGCGGTGGTTCACAATAGAATGCAAAAAAAAATATGCTTTACTTGTTTTTGTTTTTAGTATTTTTAGCATTTTTACATATTCTTATTAGCTTTTCTAGTCAGATTTTGTTACTAACTTACTCTTTTTCTGTGTTTTTGGGTGTATGCAGAAGGAGGAGTACATTAGATGGAGCCGAGATCCTATTTATTGGCTGTTAGATATGTGGGAAGTGACCTGTGGGAGCTTCGTGTATATATCCAGACAAGGTCATGAAAATGGTAATGGGAGGTGTAGTGGATTCTCTAGGGTTTTATGGACGATTCTTTGGTCTAGTCCAAAAATCCTTAGCTTGATTGGCTGCTATGTTTAGTAAGGAGAATTGTGTAATAATTTTTGGTGGAAGTGGTGAGGACCTAAATACTAGTGTTCGTAATCCAACATCAATGTCTAATTTTATTAGTAGGCCCATTGGGTTGTGGGACCTATGGATCACAACCGTAAGTTTGTGGTTGTGTCAGACCTCTTATGGTCATGTGAAGAGTTAATCCCTCCTTCCGATTATCCAATAATCATACACCTTTTCAACCTCTACGTTTAGAACTAAAAGTTGTGTAATTTTCTCAGAATACCTTACAGGTGTTCTGGCAACTTGAATGCGTAAGCTAGTATCTATGTCAACGAGGAGGTCTCCTGCGTTAGGTTGTCGAACTAAAGGATTACAACCAAATACTTGTTCTCTTTCAAGTCCTTATACGGTCATATGGATATCCTCTCAAGGCAGTCTATAGTTAGGATGATTTGACCAAAATGTGTATGCCTTGTTGTCTTCAATATTTAACTCTCTCAGTTGTTCACTAATTGCTCGTAGGTTTGCCATTGCTTGAAAGACCTGTATCCTAAGGTCTTGATCTATATTAGCTAGTGTTGTGGGGAGATTGGGTTGAGGCACTACTGGTTCAAATACGTATTCTCTGGGCTCTCTAGGTCCCGTGATTGTCATACAAAACGATTCAACTTTTAACTAAAACTAATAAACTAATTATGAAAGATGTATCTATACTATGCATGCATTCTTTTATTTTTGTATTTTTGATGAAGTATTTTAATGAAATTAAAAGAACAACTATTCTAATATATTTAGAAAATGAACAACTAATCTAGTAACAGAATTAAAACAAACAAAGTAGCCCGGTGTGGCTATTTGCCTGTGCAGTTGTGAATTTATCCTAAATATCTAAGTAACCACTTGTTTTAAATTGAAAGACCCTCGATCCTACCTCAGAAGTGAGGAATGAATCACAATTTTTAAGAAACTATCAATCGCCATAGCTTCCTTGGCGATATCAAGAGTGAAATTTGACTGAAATGAAATAATTTACTACTTTATTTAATATGCTATAACTAGAACTTTGATAGCTCAAACCTGGAGTTTACATAACATTGGTAAATCCAGTTGTGTGTGACTTTGTCCCCTCAGTGTGATCCCCTCGTTCCTTCATGTTCTCTTGAATCTAAAAAAGCATGTATATGATAGCATCAATAGGATAAGGCACTCGAACAATGGCAGCTTTGGATATAGACCGAATACAATGCGAGTAAGAGAGGGATAGTGCAAGTGAATAGAGATTGACTATGTAATTCCTAGCGGGTTTATTGCGGGAATACAACACAAATGCACCGAAAGTTTTAGAAACTATCCTTTGTGACTAAACAAAACCTGCAACTCCAAATGGATTCCAATCTAAGAATGAAACTATCTTATTCTAAACTGACTTGCATGGAACATCAATGAAGCAAGATTGAAACAAGAAGATCGAATGACCTCTAAACAACAAAGGAAGACCAAAAATGGATGCAAAACATGAAACTATTGGAATTCTAAGCAAGAAACTCAAAAGACTGAATGATTAAACAGAGAAGGAAAGGGGCCATTTGTTTGAAAACAAGCTGGCTATTTATAGCAAATGCATTCACTAGAAGGTAACTTGGAATGGAACTCTTTTACCATTAAACAAAGTGAAAACACTATTCATAGGGCGGCTAAAACATAAATGCAAAGCAAAGTAGCTGAAAAATGCGGATAGAAATTGAAATTTTATGTTTGACGCGATCATTGGAACTTTATGGAAAATGTGCATAGGACCACTGCCCTGTGCAGGGCGGCGGGTACAGGACCGCCGCCATGTCCTGGGTGGTGGTCACGGGACCGCCGCCCAGGCAAGGCAGCAGTCTCATTACTAAAGATCAAAATGCAAGAAAAAAGGGGGGAAAAGGGTAGAACAAAGCACGCGGAGGCTGGGTGAGGCATACAGGATACAAACGTATACTTGGCGAGCTTTTCTGGATCCCGAACACCTTACAAGGAGACTTGTATCATCATTGAGGCATGTGTAACATATTTCCAGTGGTGTAGTACCCTATAATTTTGGGTATGTAGAAAGACCTGCACTTAGAACAGTTGGATGTGAAGACTGCATTCCTTCATGGTGAATTGGAGGAGGAATTGTACATGCAGTAGCCACAGGGTTATGAGCTAAAAGGGAAGGATAGGTTTGTGTGCAAATTGAAAACGAGCTTGTATGGCCTAAAACAAGCTCCACGACAGAGGTACATGAAGTTTGATAGTTTAATGCAGGAGAAGGGTTACTCTAGGTGTCACTCAAACCATTGCATGTACATCAAAAAATTTCTTGATGGTAGTTATATATTATTCTGTGTCTGTATGTAGATGACATGCTTGTTGTAGGGAAGAACATGCAGGAAATAAAGGTACTCAAGAAGCAGTTAGGTGACTCCTTTGCTATGAAGGATTTGGGGGTAGTAAAACAAATCCTTGGTATGAGAATAACTCAGAACAGGAAGGAGAGGAAGCTGGTATTATCCCAAGAAGAGTACATAAAGAATGTCTTGGAGAGGTTTAGTATGCAGGATGCTAAACCGGTTGGTACTCCTTTGGCAGGTCACTTTAAATTATCAAAGGAGCAGAGTCCAAAGACTAAGGAGGATAGGATCCAGATGTCCATGGTACCATACTCATTAGTATGATGTATGTTATGGTATGCACTAGGCCTGACATTACCCGTGCAATGGGAGTAGTGAGCTGGTTTATGAGTGATCCAGGTAGAGAGCACTGATAGGCAGTAAAGTGGATCCTTCGGTATTTGAGAGGGACCATGGGAGCAACATTATGTTTCAATGGATCAGACACTACATTATGTGGCTATGTAGATTTAGACATGGTAGGATATTTGGACAGCAGGAGGAGCACGACAGGTTATGTATTTACGGTTGGCGATACAGTGGTGAGTTGGATTTCACGGTTACAAAAGGTTGTGGCTTTATCAACCACAGAGGCTGAGTATGTTCATGCCATAGAGGCAAGTAAGGAGATGATTTGGCTACAGTAGTTGCTTGATGAGTTGGGTCATAAGCAGTAAGTTGGGAGACTACACAGTGATAGTCAGAGCACTATTCATTTGGCGAAGAACTCCGCTTTCCACTCTAGGACGAAGCACATTCAGCTGAGATATCATTTCATCAGGGAAACTTTAGAAGAAGATAAGTTGAAGCTGGAAAAGATTCATACTAGTCAGAATCCTGTGGATATGATGACCACGGCGGTCACAAGGGAGAAGTTGAAGTTGTGTTCAACTTTGATTTACCTTCATGTTTAATAATGAATGGTTAAGAACTTTGCTCAGTGGAAACAGTCTCCAAGTGGGAGATTGTTGGGGTGTGGAGCCTGTTTTTGGTCTTCTTGAATCAGTGTTGAAGTGCTCGAGCTCAAATGGTTAAGTTTGGAGACTTCAAGAGCATTATGTAGTCGTTTGTTATGATGTTGTTATGCAGTCGTTGTGCCATTACTGTTAATATGCTGCTAATATCGTGTTAACTGGTTGTTAACATTGGGACTATTTTTCTAGCCGTGGAAGTTGAAAGATCACGACTTTCAATCTTCTAGGGTCGGCTTTATGGCTTCTTAAAAGGATTGTAATCCTATAAATAGACGTGTTAGGGTATCTTGAAGATATCTTGAGTGTTCAAGAGGTCTTGAGGCTTAATGATCAAGAGGTGATCAAGAGTGATCAAGGTTAAGCAATTGGGTGTCAATTGTGGTTTAGATGTGGTTTAACATCTTTGGAATTCTGTTGTGAGTTCATAACTGAGAGAAGACCGTGAGAGTTATTTTACTCTTGTTGATAATAAAATTTGAGAAAATTCTTGGTGGACGTAGCCCACATTGGGTGAACCATGTTAAATCTTGTCTTGTCTTCTTTTGTGCATTATTCATTTATGTTGTTATATTTCTGCTATATAGTTTCCTACTACTGTGGTTTGAGGAATTGTTTTTGCATATTTGTTCTCTAATTCCTAACACGAATCTTAAGCAAAATAAAGTATAAAATGACAATGGTGTGTCTGGAATGCTCATAAATCAGAATGAAGGGGTGTATATAGGAGTGTTGTGTAACTCTTGTGCATGACACATGTACACAACCTTATGACCTATTCAACTATGACATATTCTCACTAAGTGAGATGACTAACCAACTAGGTGGACAAGACATCAAATGACAATTAGTCTAGTCATATACACCAACATCTCCGAATAGATCTTCCATTCTCTCATTTCAGTTTGATCCCCATTTATTTGCAGTAATGGGATGATATCCCCAAAATAGCCCTAAAAACCCTACCTATTTTCCAAAAAAAAAAGATCAAGTCCCTATTTATCACATTCAAGATATAACAAACCATTATGTTATTCACAATATCAAAAAAGATAATATTTGCATTAGACATCTTGTTTCATCATTTAGAGGTAAAGCAAGAGAATGATACAATAGTTTGGCTCCTCAATCCTCCACATGGGATCAACTGGGTAAACAAATAACAGAACTTGTTCAAGGAGAATGCAAATGCCATTTCTTTGATAGAACACCTTAGCAAAATGCAAAGAGCTTCACCGGAGTTTATCTAAGATTTCAACATCAAATTTTCAAAGACATGGCTCAGAATTCCTCAAGAATTCAAAACCTCACAGATTAGGGCATTCTCTTATTATTTGAGGTCCTTAGATGTTTATTTAGTTGTATTGATCCAAAACTTAGGAGGCAACATTCTTCCTCAGGCTTTTGTCATTGAATTACAAGTTGAGAAGATACTCAGTCATGTTGGTCAAAGGAAACCCATCCCTATTGCTTCTATTTTTCCCTCACCATCTCAAATTCTCCACACCCCTTACATAATTCAAGAAAAATCTATCGTTCCATTCCTAAAATAGGAATATCCTTTGCTTCATAGTTCCCCTTTTTGTGCTCTACAAGTTTACCGTGCCCAAAATATCCCTTATGATATGTAAAATTTCTCCCCATCTCCACCCAAGGCATTACCTGAATCTCTAACACCTTTTCAAAATGTTTCTAGAAGCCATAGTGTTCTAAATTTTTCCCCAATGCTCTACCCAACTCACACTAAGCTAGGTTATCATATAAGTTAGGTAGATCATGATGTTTGATACTTATATGGAGAGGAGGAACCGAAGAAATTATAATATTTTTTAGAGGATTAATTGGCTTCTCCAAATGATCAAATCAGAATTATGGAGCCCAAATCATCTCTACTTGCATTTGCAAGAGAATCTAAGGAGCAACCTCTCCCCAATGCCACATATCCAATTAACTCTGTCGAGGATAAAAAATACATATGTGTTGAAGATTGGTGTGAATTTAACTGGGAGGATGAAAATATGTAGAGGGATGTGACTAGTGAAAAAAATAGAGCAGGTGGCTTAAAAGGCAAAGAAATCAGGATGGACTACGTGTTGAAGACATGGATAATTTTAGTGGCGAATATTCATAATATGGTGAAATTTTCATTTTAGAAAAATTTGAAAAGGTGATTTTTTCGCAGCGGGTCGGTGTCCTATTCGCCTAAAATATACAGTATATATTTTTTTGGGGGTCGACTTTGCCTTCATTTGAAAACATCTCCTATAAAAACCTAAGTGATTTGCCGGGTAGTATACCTCAAGTAGCTTACCAAATTAGCAATGCCGTGAAGTTTGAACTCGCATACTCTTTAGCACCAGAGATTACCATTAGCCTGTTAGGGTTAGTTGTTGACGCGCGACAAGGATATACTTGATGCGTGATAAAGAGGTATTGCAGATGCGCGACAAGGAGATATTGCAGACGTGCAACAAAGGGGTAAGTAATTGACGGGCGAGAGGAATAGATTTGATGCATGACAGAGAGAGTTGACGCGTGACAGGGTGCATGCAATTGATGCACAACAATGGTAGAGTTGACATGCGGTAGAGACCTCAGATAGTGGATGCCTTCCTGACGTGTGATAATTTCAGTTGACGCATTGCTGACGCCCGATAGGGATTATTGACACATTATTGATGCACGACAAAAGGTTAGTTGTTGACGTGCAACAGGTAGTCACTACTTGGTTCTTTTGCTGACGCATGACTCTCTTGTGAATAATGGAAGGTGTTAGTCCTAAGAATGCGAAGACCCTAAAAGTAACTAAGAAATCTCAGAAATCGATGTTCAAGTATTTTGGAAACTCTGCAGATACAAATATTGAAAATACCAACCATATAGATGCCACCACAAAGAATCAAAATATTGACTACGTGGAAGGTATTATTGAGGTGGACATGCATTCCACACAGTATCAAACAAATTACACCTACGATAATATGCCAGATCTTGAAGATATTTTTCCTGTTGGGGTGCAACTAGAAGTGCATCAAGCTATCACACATACAAATACTCAGCAAAATGGAACACAAAAATCAAATTCAAATTCCGGTCCAAGAAAGAGGAAACCAGGTGATTGTGATATTGCTCAAAATTCTACTCAAAAAAGTAAAACATTGAAAATGAACAAGAATATGTGGACCATTGGCAGGTCATACAAGTTTGATTGGGTAGCGAAATTTCCATTTATCGAACCTGTAAAATCATCTAATTCTGAAGAGATCCCATCTGAATGTACATGTACAATATGTATGTGGAAATTGGGAAAGCAATAAAAAATGCAAATGAATCTGGACACTAAAGAAAAACATTATGGAAAACAATATTTGATTGTAATGAGGGTGGATGGCCAGAAAATCAAAACACACAGGTGGAAAATTGAAAAAGAATGCATGCATGTTAGATACGTAGCAGAATATGAGGCAGAGCAGAAAAAACACATACATCTCTTGGAAAAGGGAGGAACGATCACATCGCATATTGGTAAGATGAATCAAACAAATCTACATGCAAAACTCATACAATTCTCTACTCTATTTCACATACTAAAAAAAGGAAGACCGATTTCAGATTTCCTCGATTTCAAAGTTTTGTATCAATATAATGGAATGCTGAACATACCTCAATCTCATTGGTCTGAAAGTAGTGGATGGGAAATGGCAAAATGCCTTTCGATGATAGAGAAGGAAGATTTGAAAGAGAATGTAAAAAAATCAAAGTTTATCTCTCTTTCAATTGATGAAGTGACAGCAATCGACAACACTGCATGGGTATGTATCCACGTCTATACTTTAGAAAATCATATAAGGACACCTCATCTATTGGGTGTAATGAAAATGGTTGAAAACTGCAATGCCGAAAACCTACATAAAATAGTTGTTTCTCATTTGAAAGATATTGCTGGAATGATTGATTATGAAATTGCTACGAAGTTGGTATGCGTTGGAGCAGATGGTGCATCTGTCATGCAGGGTCACCGAATTGGGCTGCGTGTTAGATTACAAACAACAATGGCCCCATATATGTTACCAATTCACTGTATGGCTCACAGAATGAATTTAGCGTATAAAATGGTAAGCAACCATGAAAATGTTGCTAAATTAGAATACCTTATAAGAGAACTTCATGCGTATATGTCAAGTAGCCCAAAGTGATTTCTTGAGTTCTAGAAATTTGCAATTGGAATTACAGATGGCAAAAAACTTCTGAAAGATGTTGAGACTAGATGGTTCTCCTTGTATGAACCTGCATGCAGAGTTCGTGAGGAGTATCCTTCGTTGGTTGGTTTCATGCACAAATACCGTCATGAAGTTGATAGGGCGAGGGACTTGTTGTTCCGTTTAACTGATTTGGAGACATTACTTACATTGGTTGGTATTCTTCCAATGTTGCAGCAGATCAATACACTGATGAAGCATGCACATGGAAGATTAATCTATATTGTGGATTTTATATGGATGAGTAAAATGGTATGTCAAAGTCTTGATATCTTGTATTGTTCCCAAGATAGTTTTGATACACCTATTTTTGAGAATTGGAAAGGTTTATTAGATCTTAAAAATCCCAGTAACTATTTGAGATTTAATATCCATGATCACCTCTACATCACTGTTAATGGGAGGGACATACCACTCCACATTGTGCAAAAACATTAAGATATTACAAGATTGGAACGAGAAGATGTTCCCATGACATGTAATCTCTTTGAGTCTGTTATAGTTGAAACAAGAATAAATCTTAAGAAAATTTCAAAATCCTTATCATCAGAAATTAGAGAACGTTTCTCCAAAGATAAAATTCTTGAAGCCATGGGTGCGATGAATCCTAATTTTTGGAATAATGAAGGTGGTCATGCTGACTTTGTAAGAAACCATTTCCATAAATCCATGGGTACAATAATGGAACATTTCGCAAAGACTTCAAAGTTCAAGGGTATGGAAATCAAAGGTATACTGAATGCTGATTTATTAAAATTTCAATCAACAAATTTTGAAACAACAATGAGGAACCAATATAAAAATTTAGATGAACCTTCTGAAAGTGGTGTTATTACAAGGTTGTGGCGAGGAATCTATCAAAGTTCTATCTTACAAGAAGATATCAGTGAATATTTCAGATTATATGAGTTATGCCAAACAATGATTTTGGGGTCTATGGAGGATGAAAGGGTTTTCAGTGCACTAACATTTATAAAATCAAAACTGAGAAATAGGTTGGATAAAAATCTGGAAAGTTGCATGAGGTGTTATGTTTCTTGATACTCCATGGAAACCTATACTTTCGATAGAGCAATTGCGCATTGGAATTCCCTTTGCGAAAGAAGAGGTGTGAGTAATACATCTACAAGTACAACTGTTCCCAACGTTGAGAGTGGAGTTGGCGCATCGTCACACTCTACAGAAGAGAACATTGAGTTTGAAGAAGCTATTGATAATGGATTGTTTCAACTTTAAATAGGTATCTTCTTCACCTTAATCTTATTGTTTGTCACTTTACATTTTTTTTAGCTCTTGTTATCATTAAAGATGTTATAGGTCTATATATTTACATTTATTTAAATAAAATATTTTTATGTTTTTTGAAAACGTGGGTTGACATCCATTCGAGGAAACTGGTACTTCTCAGAACTGACAATGTCAGGCAACTCACCCATCTATCTACTAATCCATTTCTCGTGTTGAGTTTTCTTAAAACAAAGATCTAGCACATTACCAGTGATGATTTCACAACAATCTAAAACACTAGAGGTAAGTTAAACCCTATCATATCATCTTTCTTGATTTCTTATAATTATGTTTAATTTATTTTTTATATTTGCAAAATGCTTTGATATATTTTTTAAACTTTGTGGGATAAAATGACACAATTGAATTTTACAGAGGAAGATATTTCCATACTATACAATTTATAATCCACGATACATTATACAATTTATAATATACGTCCACATAAAATTCATCATCATCCATATATATCATATCATCACCATATCATCATCATAATCCTGAGTCCTGACACTACAATTATTATTAAAACAATTATTTATCTAATTTAAATTTATTAAAACAATTCCATTTTTTTAAAACAATTCATAATCATATCATTACAAGTATATCTGTTCTAATGTCATCTATATCCATTCTAATGTCATCTATATCGATTTTAACACATTCCATTTATTTATCATCTATATCCATTCTAATGACATCATGATCATATCATTACAAGTATAGAGAAGAAGAATTATCTTAAAACAAGTTTAAATGTCTAGAGAAGAAGAATTGTCGTGCTTGAAGCTAAATCTACGTACACATAAAATTGATCATCATTCATCATCATCTATCATCATTCCATGTTTTCAAAACAATTATCCATTATCATCATTCATCATCATCTATATCCATTCTAATGTCTAGAGAAGAAGAATTAACGTGCTTGAAGCTAAATCTACGTCCACATACAATTCATGATAATCCAAGTAAACAAGAAACATACGTCATCATGATTCATACCTATCTAATACAATCACCATTAAGAGTAAACCAAAAAGCATAAACTCCATATACAATCTAAAAATTCTATCAAATCCATATGCAATCAAAATTAAAGATTATATAGTATTTCAAATTTTAAAAGGCTATCAAATCCAAATAATAAAATTCAAACACCATGACCACAACATTCAATGTTAAAATTTTTCAAATATAGACTCAATATTTAAAGTTTCCACACTCAATAATAAAAGTTTCAACCCTCTTTTTCTGTATCCATTTCAACTCCTATTCTCCTTTCCCTAATGGTTTCTTCCATTTCCCCTGTGACTGTACCCCTTTCCCCAACGGCAAAAATAACCCCAGAACTTATAAGATCTTTCGTAGCACTGTCTAGATTTTTTAAAGTTCTTTCTTCTTGCTTTGTCGCATCTCCATGGGACAGTAAATTTGGATCAGCTACTGCCTTAGCTTTGAATAATATTTCAACGTCAAAATCGTGCTCTTTAATTATCCGCTTTAGCACGTATTGTTTTGTTTGTTAACCAAAACAATATTTTCCTTTAAATTCTTCATTACGGATAAATTGTTCTTCGTTGTTTCCAAGTGAACTTGGAATACCTTTGCTTGACTCTTCAAATTTTCATATTTCAACTGCACAAAAAAGTAATTTCAATTCAACATATTACTAAAAAATGAAAATTTCAAATTAACAAGAAAAATTGTTTGAAAGTGATAGTAGTTACAACCACTCTATCTCTCTCGGCATTTACAACTGCTACCAGATCCTTGTCCTTAGACCATTTGTTAAAATATGCTTGGGCCTCAACACTAATATTTTCCAATTTGTTTAATGTCTTATCCAAAATTTCATCTTTATAGTTGTTATACGTGATAGTCCCACTTCTTACTTGGGTAATTAAGGAATCCATCTTTGCAGGTTGATTCTGGACTGCAGCGTATAAACTATCTCTTTGCAAATAATTTTCAAAACGACTAATAATCTCATTGATAAGAACTTTAGCCCTTCTCTCCCATTCTATGAGCTGATTGATATGAGGTAGAATAAACTCACTGACATGGGATTGACAATCATAACCAATTAAGTTCTCCAAAGGAAAAGGTAGCAACTGTTCACCATTTGTATCTGATGAAGATAATCTTGCTGGAGAAGTATGGGGCCTTTTGGGCTGATCAACTGCTACTTGTTTCTGCCTTTGGGTGGCCTAATCCTGTTTGTAATAAAATTAATCAAGATTCAGATAAATAAATTTAAATTGAAATGTAATTCAATATTGTAAAGCATGTTGAAATTTAAGTATACTTGCTAGCCTTGAATCATCTCATGGGTATTGAAAAAACCAGTTGGGTCATTGCTATCAATGCCCAAATAATCTTCATCTAAATTTATATTATTTAAAACTGATATGCCCGTTGCACTGGGCAAGCCACCAAGTGAGAGGGTTGAAATTCAAAAGGAGGAGGCAATGTTTAGTGTCCTGCTAGGGGCCAGAGCAATTGGCATGCGTTTACCAATGTTCTTTTTCCTTGTTCCTCTGGTTGGCATTTTAAAAATGATTGGTTGAGGGGGGGCCGGTGCCGTTGTTTGAATAGAAGGGCTGCAATGTGCTGAAAATTTCAAGGAAAAACATGAAAAACTAGAAAACAATCCAAAAAGGTAAAAACTATGAAATTAAACGTAGTATTCAAAAGTTGTACCTTGTTATCGAGGGGTAGTTTTTTGCGGTGCTAAGGGTGGCCGTGTATGAGTAGTATTTGATGGTTGTTGAGAAGATACGAATGCATGCGACTGTACGGAGTGAGTTGGGGAAGAAGGTTGAGTTTCCGAAACATGCGTATGGTCCAAAGTCCCTGCAATATCATCAATATTGAATGTTATGTCAATTCAATTGGTTAAAATTTAAATTGGAAAATAAAAATACAAATTTGGAATTTGTAAATAATATATGAGAAGGTATTACTTCTCTGGCGTTTAACGAGTTCAAACTGTTGAGGGTCGAAGAGGAGTGAGCCTCCATTTCAGATTGGGATCTCCTGAAGCCTAAGCATGTTGTTGGCCTCTTCCTCTTGATAATGCTTTTTTTCGGGGAAGGGCTTCAATAAATCTTCTCTGCAAACCATAAATTGTTAATAACTGTGCAGTGTAATGTCAAAAATTGAAATACAAACTAAATAGTTTATACCTGTTGTTCTTCAAATGGAATTGACAACTTCATCAACTCCTCGTCAGTGCAAGTAGGAATTGGTTTGTCTTTTAAATTTAAAAGCGCCTACTAATAAAGGCCAAGGAGATAGTTTGTGGAATAAATGACAGGTTTTTCTAAAAGCTTTGAATTTGTTATGTCTGTTCTTATTTTTTTTTATAGATAGGTGCACCAATCAAATTTTTGTTTTGAGATAGTGGAAACTATGTATGCAATGGCCTAGTTTGGTATATCTATTTGCCGACCCTGCAAAACTATTCTGGATTGAAAAAATGAAATCACTGCAGCAAGAAAGTGGTGTGCAATTACTTGTGTATCCAAACCATGCCTAGATTTATTGACATGAGCTGCAAATGCCAAACAGTGGGAATTAATATAAATTTATAACACTAAATTGTATCACAATAAAAAATAGAATAAAAAATGATGAATGAAAACGAATTATACTTACAATCAACATGGAAACCGAACGTTGATTTGAGATATTTCTTTTCATCTTCCATGAGTGTTGCCTTTATTGTAACAATTGGTAAATTTTTGAACGGAAGGCCCGTAAACCAATGGATGTCATTTGCTTCGATATTAAATTGAAACATTCAGCTGTCATTCAGAGTAACATAAAAAAAGGCCATCCTCTGTATTGTAGGATGAGAGAAGGTAATTCAAAATATCTGGATTTGTTTCGAAATCAGGCATGTCAACGAGCCCACTAAACTCACACACATCGATCAAATCTTTATATTCGGAAGACATCTTTAAAATAGTATAGATGTGGGGGCACAAAGGATTCCTGTAGATGATCTTTCCCATGAATTGGACTGGATTCTCTTCTTGATTTTTGTCTTGAGCTTGTGGTTGGGAAGCACTTGAAGTTGCCATTGTAGTTGTGCTTGCGTCTTTGACAATGATGGATTCCTGCAAAAAAAAATTAAGAGCCGGAAAGTGTAAACGAGAAAATGACCAGCAGGAGGGTATTTAAAGTCCAAATAAAGCGTCAAAGGCCTCTATTGACACGATTCGATGGTCCCTATTGACATGCATCACTGACCCTTGTTGACGTGCATCAACAAGTTTAATTGACGTTGTGTTGACGCGTGTCAACGAGGGTTATTGACGTCATGTTGTTGCACGTCAAAGGTGCATCGATGTTTGGAACTCTGGTTTCTTTGGCTCGAAAAACCTAGCGAAAATTTAGTTTTGGAATACTGTTAAATTCACCTTTCGCTGAAATTAGTTCTAGGGATATTCGTCACGTATTTTCCACCTACAATTTTCTAGAGGTGTCTTAAAATGAACCTTGGTTGAAGAGAAAGCATTTTTCAACACTTGTGGCATCTATGGGTGTGAGGAAGAATATTTTCCAAATGAAAAAGGTGAAATGACCGAGTGTATTGATCCATATTGCTCTGCATGCCTTGAACTTGCTTCACTTCTAGCATAAAATTAGACTAGGGAAGGCAATGAAGAGGGAGGAAACCCACACCCTAAAGTAGAAACAAATATGTTTACATAAAAGCAAGAAATACCAAGTCCAAACTAGCTTGCAGACATCTACAATGAAGAGGAAAATGTCTCTATCAGCTCTATTCTTAGAGCTAAATATGAAGAAGATGGGAATACCATGTAAATCAGTTGAACAATTCAAAGGAACATTTTCCCAATGAGATATTTAATTGGTTTGGAGTCAAATTTAGAGTTACCACAAGTCTTCCTTACTTTAAAGTACAATGAAGAGCTTTAAGACATCAAGTGTCAGCTTCAACACCTCCAAAAACCAAATGCATAACAACTTGAAGTATTCATTGTCTTTTTAGTTGATACTTTGAGCAACAAGGAAGTGTGGGCTATGCTTTCATTTCCACCATGTGTTTTCGTTTTTAGACTGATCACATGGTCCAATTTTGTAAGGAAGGGAAGTTATTTCTCCCAACTAATTGATGGTTTTATTTACCCTTCTTTGCCTCTAATTAGAGTAGGAGTAGATTAGGCTTGTTTATTCCAAACAAGTGCTTGTACACACTTTGCATGTTTCCATTTGGAACATGTATGATTTTCATACTTTGTACATAGTTTTTGGGCCTTTGTTTTTGTTGCACACTCCATTTTAGAGTAGGTTTCATGGTGGAAACAAGGTGTTTTGGGGCATCTTTAAGATGCATTCATTCAACCCCCAAGATCATATTCAAATCAGAATTCTACATGCTCATTCCTTGGTAAAAATTAGTGTTTTAGGATAATTTACAAGTCTTATTCATTACTCCCAAGAAATTGGATTCTAAGAGCATTTCAAGCAGTTCTAGATTAGATCTAAGTCCGTGCAGATCCAAGGGAAAGAAGTTCAAGTTTTGAGATTATTTTTTCAAGTTTTTAAGGCTTGACTCCATGCCCACTGGATGCTTCAAGGTCGTCGATCTTCTATGTAGCAGTCAGACAATCCCATTGAGTCACCATATTTTTTTCCAAAATAACCCCTAGGCTATTGTGGTAACTAACATATCCATTTTGGACTTAGGGAAATTTTATTTTTAAAATTTGTAGAACTTTGCTTCTTAGTGTTTCGTGGAATCATGGAACTTAGTGTTTTGCGGGTTCTCCTAACCCGCGGAAGAAAGGGGAGCAATGCAAGACTTAGGCAGAATTCTGATGGAGTTAAACCTTCATGGCATGGAAAATAGTTTTGTGTAGATTTGGATAAATTTGGTGTTCTATAGAGTTGGTTAATTTCGTGAAGTAAAACATGGGTTCTACTCAAAAAAATTCATGATACATGGAGAACACTTTGTGAAGAGCCATAAGGAAAGGGTAAAAATTTTGAACGTGACCAAGGATAAAATCCTTGAGACACTATCCTAGTGTTTTCCAGGCCTCTCAAGGAATAGTGTTCTATGCACTTCAAAATTTTGCGTAATGAAGGAATGTAGTCACATGTCAAAAAATGTTGCATAACAAAGAAATAAACTTCCATGATATGTGAATAAGGTCTAAATATGTGTAACATTGTAGAAGTTTGTGTAACATTAAAATGTCACCAAACAAACATAAAATCCATGAAATGAAACAAACACAACATAAGGCTACGGAACAAGGTGGAACTGGTTTTTTGACCACAACTTTGGTTGCAGAGCTCTAAATTACATGAAATTGGTGGTGTTGAAACTGTCTCTTCAAGGGATTCATTTTGGCATAAAGAAATGCATAAATCGATGTTGTTTGGAGGAAGGAAAATGAAAACATGTGATGGTAGGATAAAATGTAGTTTTTCTTGTAAAAAAATCCAAACCATGTCACCAATCAAACTTAATGATAAATGACACCCATTCCTTCTCCTACAACATGGAAAATTGGCCCTATTAAAGACTTTTTTGCATTGATAGGAATTGATGTGTGTTTGGTGGGTAGTTAGCATGAGGACTTTGAGTATCTCTCTCTCTCTTCACTCTTCTTTCTCCTTCCCATTTTCCATAAGTATGGAACTCATGCCTTGTAAAACAAATCCCTCTTTTGTTGTAATTACTGACAGGCTAAATCAAGATTTTACACAACAAACTTTCTTATTATTATGCATGGGCAACATAATAAAATAGGAAACTAATTTTCCAACACTCCTTATTTACATATTATTGTTTATAACAATAATACACTTAACCAAATTATTATTTTTGGATTGAGGGTAAATTGAGGGTGTTTGAAAGGACCCACATCCTTGTACAATTGAGGATTTTTCTTGAGAGGAACCACAACCTGGTTACAATGAAGGGGACCACTATTTAGGAACCCAATTGGAGCAATCGTGAAACCATAGTGAAGATGCAGTGACCAACAACAATGACCGCAGTGAGTGGGACAACTATCAATGAATGGAGCGAGAGGAACAACCACCAGTGTCAGCAGCGAGAGGAGCAGCCACCAGAATTAGCAGCAAGCAGAACAACCACTAGTGACAACAGCGAGAGCATAAACAGTGAGCGGAGCAACCACCAACGTCAGCAGCGAGAGGAGAAGCAAGTGTCAACAGCGAGAGGAGCAACCACTAGCATCAGTAGTGAGAGGAGAGCCACCAGCGTCAACAGCGAGGAGTAACCACCAGTGTCAGCACGAGCAGAGAAGTTGCTTCCAACGGCGAAACCACCTCTAAGGAGGATCGTGCCTTGGGGGGATTTGAACTTGGGTGGACAAGGACACAACCATGTGACTTGACCACACCAATCCCACCCCATCAGCACGCTTAACAAAAATTTTAACAACCTTCTCACTTACTAATTATTAATTACCGTAGTAATAATCTCACATTGTTAGAATCACATAATTATCAATGCATAATTAATAATGTCACTACTATGAATTCCTACAATTCACCCCCTTCGTGTGAACATTATTAATTCCCAATATTCACCCCCTTAATGTGAACACAATGAAGAACTGTGTTTTGAAAAAGTTCAACCACCTCCTAAAAGCATTACTTAGACTAGGTAAAAACTCTATATATTATCTCTTTACCCTTGTAAACATGTAGTGATGAGCCAAATTATGTATGAATACTCCCTACCTCTTTGGGTTCCTGTGGAACATTTCCTCCTCCTAGGGAGCCCAAATCCTAGATCTCCAAGATCTTCAAGCTTGGAACTAGCTCGATAACTATCCTCGATTCTATCTCGTAATCTTCTTCTAGCTCCCTCAAAGTGAGTCTTCTGAAAACATAAATCTTCCCCAAAATTATGGAAAGGGGTTTATTGAACACACAACACAACAGGAACACTAAAAACTAGGAATACTGAAATTGAAACAGACTTTGAAAAATGCCACCAAACTATTTGTGCGACCTCGTTTTTGGTGATTGACAAGAGGTCGTTGATCAACCTCCAACCTCCGTTTTCCTCCGTCCTCTAATTAAGGCTACTAACTTAGCTTAATTTGGCTTTGAGGCTCTTTATATATTTGTGTGCTATCAAATGTCAACATTTTTGTGTTTAAGATTTTTCAGGTTTAGTATCTCCATCATATCCTACTTCAATATTTTCATGAATTCTTTTATCTTGGCACTTTACATAGTGGACATCGTGTTCCAGTGATAATGCATCCATGAGGCAAATTTTTTTAATTTTTCTGACTTTTGATGACATAAAATGACACTTTGAACATAATGAAAATTACTACACTTTTAGACTTTGATTTGACTCTCAATCATGACATTAACACATGGATTTTTTTTAACTTGGACTAATTGACAGCTAAAAAGGTTAAAAATATTACTTTTTAACACAATTATTTAAAGATACCAAATACTATTTCAGAGCTATAGGTACATGCATGAAGAAAGGAGACCAATTCACGAGTTAGAGACATATGGTCAGAGGAAGTAAATACCTAAACATTAATGAATTTTGACAATGAACTTTTAAAATAATACCTTTAGACTCAAATATTGATTAGAGTTTTAATTACCAATGATAAATAAATAGCAATTTATCCATGATGCATCGACTCACACTTTCATTTGAAAAGTAGTATAAATTCCACATAGACCATAATATTTTGACACTCTAAACTATACCTATACTTGACTTGAATCAACATTAAAAACTTAAACAAAAACATACTAATAATGCATGTAATTTGGAGTGAGATGTAACTTATCATGCATAAGACATAGTAATCAACCAATTTGACTAAGTTAAAAAGTGCAAACTGACATAGATGAAAGAATCCACGTGTACCCATGATTCATAAATGGATCAATAGCAAACGATCCTCCACTGAGGAGATAATTTGGAGCACACAGATCCAAAAAAAGAAATGGCAAGCTGTAGATGTTGAGATTAGATGACAACCATTCCTCTTCTGGTGGATCAATATCCTATTATTCAGCTTGTTGTTATAACAAGATAGCTTTAGTTAGAATATGGATAGGAACGCATTAATGAATTCAGTTTTGTGAGAATGCTATAAATCCATGTATGCCCATTGAGGCTATACACAAAAAAAAAATAGAGTTGTAAGAGGAAGAGTTGTGCTGATTGTAATTTCTAGATTTGAACAATAAGAGAATCGATACCGTTGCTCCATGGATGTTTCCCTCTTGAGGGTTTTACCACGTAAATATGTGTTTATGGTTTGTGTCTTTTTTGGCTATTTAATTTTTTTTACTCGCTTTATATTTTGCTGTGTTTAATCTTTTCGTGGCTATATAAGTTTCCAATAAGTGGTATCAGAGCAAGGTTGGAGGGAGGCCACAAGAGGCAAGTTTGAAGGGTGAATTCATTCGCTGTGTTGAAGCATGATGGCAAAGACACAGAGTGCTAAATTTGAGATCGAGAAATTTGACGGTAGCAATAACTTCGAGTTATGGAAGGTCAAGATGCGGGATATACTGTGTGTGCAGGGTGTTGTGAAGGCGCTCGCAGGAAAGGCAAAGAAACCCGTGAGTATGGAAGATGATGACTGGGACGAGATGGAAACTCGTGCTCTCAGTGCTATTCACCTATGTTTGGCCGATGATGTGTTATTCAACATCGTGTCTGAAACAACAACAGCAGGACTCTGGACAAAACTAGAAAGCTTGTATATGACTAAATCCTTGACGAATAGAATCGTCCTGAAGCGTCAGCTGTATACCTTGCGTATGAAGGAAGGTATGAAAATTTCGGAACATTTAAATACTTTTAATACTCTTATTTGTAAATTAGACAGCATGGGTGACAAAATTTCGAATGAAGATAAGACGGTAACATTATTAAGTTCTCTGCCTGAATCTTGGGATCATTTCGTAACCTCTATTAGTTTTAGTTCTAAAGAGGTCATTAGCTTTGATGTTGTTGTTGGAGCTATGATATCTGAGGAAACTCGAAAGAGATCTTCTCTGGAAACTTCGACAACAGAAGTTATGATGGCCAGAGGCAGAACTACTGAGAGGGGACAACATTCGAAGGGCCCAGCTAGATCCAAGTCGAAGGGCAAAAAGAGCAAGTTGAAGTGTTGGTTCTGTAACAAATCAGGACACCTCAAGAAAGATTGTTGGAAACGTAAAGAGGCATCTAAGGAGGAGGACTCTACAAAGGAGGCTAACATAGCCCAGAAGGACTCAAGTATGGTTGATGAGGTATTATCTACGTCTATTGTCTCACAGTACCATTATGACTGGTTAATTGATTCTGGGGCATCCCATCATATGTGTTTGCATAGGAATTGGTGTTCTACATATCAATCTATTGATGACGAGGTAGTTTACATGGGTAATGATGTTACATGTAAAACTGTTGGGATAGGGAGTATCAGAATTTAAATGTATGATGGGATTGTTAGAACACTGACAGATGTGAGACATGTGCCTGACTTGAGAAAGAATCTGATATCTTTGGGAGTTCTGGATTCTAGTGGACATAAGGGTTCAGTTCAAGGTGGAGTTTTTAAGATATCAAAAGGTATCTTGATAGTCATGAAAGCTAACAGAGTCGGGAACCTGTATAAACTTAAAGGAAGGAAAAAAATTGATCAAGAAGGAGTCGCATCAGAGGATGTAGGTGAATCCACTCGCTTATGGCATCAACGACTGGGTCATATCAGCGAGAAAGGAATTAAGGTACTTGCTGATCGTAAACTTCTTCCTAGTTTAAAAACTGTAGATTTAAAGTTCTGTGAGCATTGTGTTTATGGCAAACAAGCTAGACAGAAGTTTAAACCTGGAAAACATACAAGTAAAGGTATCCTAGACTATATTCATTCAGACCTATGGGGTCCAGCTCCGAAACTCTCATATGGAGGATCATCATATTTTGTTAGTTTTATAGATGATTACTCGAGGAAAGTTTGGATCTATTTGTTAAAGAGGAAAGCTGATGTATTTAACACTTTTAAACAATTTAGAGCTTTGGTTGAAAAGAGCACAGGTAAATCCATTAAATGTCTTAGAACAAATAATGGAGGGGAATTTACTTCTAAGGAGTTTGAGAATTATTGCAAGAATGAAGGGATCGATAGGCATAAAACCACTGTGTACACTCCACAACAGAATGGCATTGCTGAATGCATGAACATGACTCTTCTCGAGAGAGCAAGGAGCATGCTCAGTAATGCAAAGTTGCAGCAGGAATTGTGGGGAGAAGCTTTGCTTACATCTTGTTACCTGTTTAATCGATCACCATCGACAACAATTGATTGCAAGATTCCATAAGAGGTATGGACAGGTCAACCATGTAATTATTCTAGTCTTAGAGTTTTTGGTTGTGATGCCTATGCGCTTATTCCGAAGAGTCAGCGTTCCAAGTTAGATCCTAAGTCACAGAAATTAGTCTTTTTTGGATATGGTGATGGTGTGAAGGGGTATAGATTATGGAATCCTACTGCCCATAAGATCATCATAAACAGAGATGTTATAATTGATGAAATTTCCCTCATGAAATTGGATGGAAAGAATGTTATGAAACATGTTGATGTACCACAGTCACAGGAAATTCAATTTGATATACATTCATCCACGGGTGAAAATCATGAAGATGTCCGTGAGCAGGATATTCATGAGGAAATCACTCAGGAGGATGAGTAGATTGAAACACCTCAGGAAATTGAGGAAATACCACAACAAGCTCTACGAAGGTCTACATGGATCAGATCAGTTCCAAGCAGGTATGATGATTTTGTCACTTCTGTTGTTTTAATTTCTAATGAAGGAGAACCAAGTTGTTACGAAGAAGCAATAGAGGTTTCAGATAGTGACAAATGGAAACATGCCATGAAAGAGGAAATTGATGCTTTGATTAAAAACAAAAACATGGGATCTGGTGGAACTTCCTAAGAACAGGAAATCGGTTGGTTGTAAGTGGGTATACAAGTTGAAGAAAGGTGCTGATGATGTTATTTCAAAGTACAAGGCGAGGCTGGTCACAAAAGGGTTTTCTTAGGAAGCAGGTATTGACTTTCATGTGATTTTTTTGCCAGTTGTAAAAATTGTTTCTATTCGTATGGTGTTAGCACTAGTTGCATTGCATAATCTTGAATTAGAGCAGCTAGATGTTAAAACTGCATTTCTACATGGAGATTTAGATGAGGAAATTTACATGGAAAAACTGGAAGGGTTCGTTCAAAATCACAACAAGAGGTTTGTTTGCAAACTCAAGAAATCATTGTATGGCTTGAAGCAGTCTTCAAGACAATGGTACAATAAGTTTGATTCCTTCATGGTGAGCCATAATTTTACCAGGAGTGAATATGATCATTGCATTTACTTTAAAAGGTTAGATAATGGCATGTTCATTATATTGGTATTGTATGTTGATGATGTGCTTATTGCAAGCAAGATCATGGTTGATATCAACAGGTTAAAGGCTCAGTTGGCTAGGACATTCGATATGAAGGATCTAGGAGCAGCAAGACAGATCTTGGGCATGGAGATACACAGAGACAAGACGAAAGGCAAGTTGTGGTTATCACAAGAGAAGTATGTGGAGAAAATACATCAGAGATTCGATATGGATAAAGTGAAACCAGTGAATATCCCTTTAGCTTCGCATTTTAAACTTTCTTCAGGTTTGTGTCCTAGTAATGATGAAGAAAAGGAGTATATGTCTCGTGTACTGTATGCTAATGCAGTAGGAAGTTTGATGTATGCGATGGTTAGTACTAGACCAAATATTTCACATGCAGTTGGTGTTGTCAGTAGATACATGGCAAAGCCAGGTAAAGAACATTGGGCAACAGTGAAATGGGTGCTTCGGTATCTTAGAGGCACAAGTAGTTACTGTATCACTTTTGATGGTTGCAATGATAAGGTTTGTGGTTATGTTGATTCTGATTTTGCAAGTGATTTGGACAAAAGAAGATCTACTTCAGGTTATGTCTTTACTCTTGCAGGTGGTCCTATTAGTTGGATGTCAAAGCTTCAAATCATTGTTGCTTTATCCACTACTGAGGCAGAGTATGTATCTGCTTCACATGCTTGCAAAGAGGCAGTATGGTTAAAAGGTTTATTGGGTGAGTTAGGACAGTTTCAGAAAAGTGTAAAAATTTTCTGTGATAGTTAAAGTGCAATTTATTTGGCTAAGAATCCAGCTTACCATAGTAAGTCGAAACATATTCCAGTTAAATACCATTATGTAAGACATGTTGTTAATGAAGGACAGGTGATTCTTGATAAGGTCCACACTCAAAAGAATTGTGCAGACATGTTCATGAAACCGGTTATATTAGAGAAGCTGCGGTGGTGCTTGGCTTCTCTTGGCTTGCAAAAAAGGTGATGAGCAATGAGCAAGGTATCAAGTTAATTGTTGTCAAGGTGGAGATTGTTGAGATTAGATGACAACCATTCCTCTTTTGGTGGATCAAGATCCTATTATTCAGCTTGCTGTTGTAACAAGACAACTTTAGTTAGAATATGGATAGAAACGCATTAATGAATTCATTTTTGTGAGAATGCTATAAATCCATGTATACCCATTGAGGCTATACACACAAAAAAAATAGAGTTGTAAGAGGAAGAGCTGTGCTGATTATAATTTCCAGATTTGAACAATAAGAGAATCGATACCATTGCTCCATGGATGTTTCCCTCTTGACGGTTTTACCACGTAAATCTGTGTTTATGGTTTGTGTCTTTTTTGGCTATTTGATTTCGTTTACTCGCTTTATATTTTGCTGTGTTTAATCTTTTCGTGGCTATATAAGTTTCCAATAGTAGATATCACCACGATTGGACCTAGATTCTGAATCCTTTGTGAAGCTGAGTTGTGTGTATCATAGAGTGCCACCATGGACACTTCACAGATAAATAACAAGTCTTTTTGTATACGCACGAAGAATATAGTTAACTTCAGATGCAACTTCAAAGTAAATGTTGATTAGAAAACCATCACAAATGACACACATAAAGACTATAGATCTTGAAATATTTATTGGAGGTAGAGACTTCGGGTAGGCTCTTGCACTAACTATTGAGCATTCCTTTCAACACATTTGTACATTTCACATGCGGATTAATATGTGACACATGCATGAAGGAACCTTGCTCAAAACTCCAATATGCAGAGGATCTGTTTGCTCTGATACCAAATGATATGCTAACTCAAGAGTTTACACAGTAAACTTTATTATTATGATGCAAGGGAAACATAATACATATATAGGACTAACATGTCCTATAAAATAGGAAAATAATTTACCAAAAAACATTATTTATGTATTATTGTTTATTATAACAATACCCTTAACCAACTTACTAATAACCTTCTCACTTACTAGTTATTAAATACGATAGTAATAATATCATGTTATTACAATCACATAATTATAAACACATATTTAATAATGTCACCACTATAAATATCTAACAATGACACCATGTCGAAATGGTGGCCGACTTCCCACAAGCTCTAGAGTTCGGATTTGGACTCTACAACGCATTTAGTGCCTTCTGCCATGAATGTAATAGTCTGTGAATTCTTTGAGCAATAAAATATTGTGTTTATGGATCTTTTCTACCCTATACTCATGTTTCATTACATTCTTTCATCTCATTCTTTATCTAGTATGTTGTGTGTGTTTTCTACTTAAAGGGTTCCTTTTTATGTATTGTAAATGTGTGGGAGGGGTTATTTTATATGGTTTTGGGTATGTGGTACATCCGTCTACCCTTCCCTTCTGCATTTTCTTCCCTTTCCTCCCCTCGTAGAGATTGATCGACCCTCTCTTTTTGTGTTATCACTGCCCCTTTTTAGCTCAAGTTTTTCTATATACATATCTCTCTCCTTAGTCCCTTAAATGTGTTAGTGTAGGTTAGCACAGAGGTAGTGTTAGCTTTAGGTTAGATAGGTAGATGAAGCCAACCTTCTCTCATAGATATGTCTCTAGACGCAAGCCCCACACTTGGAGACAATCCCATGTTGTTCCAAAATTTAGAATCTTCCATGATCTAAAAAATGGTAAAATTTTGAGGTACCACGATAAGATTTTTAAAGAAAGCACCATCAATAGAGGTTTCCTAATTGGTTATGAGTAACATGATTGATTGGAATAGAAGAAATACAAACCCTAATATGATAAGGGATACTACTATGGAACCAAACATAGAATCATAACCGTAGTGGAAATAAAATAGAACCTTAAGGATGTAATTTAAATTAATTTGGATAATGAAATCATAATTCTATAGTTTAGAAATGATATATATTTAGATTATTAAATCAAGATTTAACATTTGGATCCAAAGTTATTCTAAATAATTTAGGGAATTTAATCAATTAGGTCACATGTTAAATATATAAATTGACAATAGAATAGGCACACTTAGATTTTATATGTTTATAAGAATGATATGGGAATGAACTAGAGTGAAAAAAGATAGAAACCCCCTCTACTTACTCCTCTGAAACTGGAGTTGTAGCTACTCTCTTGACAAATTTTTTGAATAAGACATAATCGACATGCACAACTTGTGTGAATTCACATGGAATTATCCACTTGATTTAAGCACTTCTATCTCAATTGGCGTGTCTTCGTCTCATTTTTCTATACCTATTTTCACTTTTAGTCATTCCAGATTCACATGATTATTCCTATAATAGCAAACCCTATTTTTAAGGATGAGATAGGGGAATATGGTTTTGGGATATTTGAGTTGAATCAATTCTATTCCACATACATAGATCTATGTGAAATGCAAATGAAATGTGGTTCTCTTAGTGTGGAAGTATAATTATGCTCCTTTCAAATACATGTATGCAACTAGATTTTAGCTTTCGATACATGGAAATACTTACTTTTGTATTGCTTGGAATGTTCTTGACTTAGATTGGAATGAATTTGGATTTATTTATAGTACTTAAGAATTGATTAATGGGTGGTCCTAATTTGAAATCCTTATGTATGGAGGATTAAGGAAACATTTTTTTGAGATTTGGAGATGAATAACAAGTGTAACTCAAATATTTTATAAGCGGTGACCAATTTTCCAAGAGAGTAAATGAGTGTCGTTTAATTCATATTTATACGAATCGACATGTAACATTTCACACAAAATATTATGTATAAGGTATATAAAATATACATTTGAAAAACTAATCATTAGAGGACCCTAGATAGGATTGACCAAGAAGGACAAGATCAAATCGGTCCAGCCAATCCTGAATGCTATGGACATGTCTAGTGAGTTAGAAAGCTCAAGTGAAGATCTAGAAATGTTTGCACAAAATATGAAGTAATTTTTGGAATAACAAAGATGCTCATGTAGGTATTTGAGTAGTATAATGAAAACTATGTTTGAGTCTTATTTATGCTTTGGTGTCTACATTTTCCCCTCATTGTATCTACTAAATGAAATTTGTTGATTAAATGATATGAATACCTAAGTATATAAACACACATTGTCTTTATTCAGATTATTGAGTGTTTGAGTTCTTGAGAAGTGTCCAAAGATAAACCTACAAAACCAGATGTATTTACTGTCCATATTATGAAAATTGAAACTTTAACTTTGAATCTTGAAAATTTAGAAATGTTGAGAGAGAGAGAAGAGAGATAGGACACATGTATGTGTTGAAACCAAACTATCCACACTAAAGATTGAAGTTTTTTAGTGAATCGTTTTCAATAAATTATACCCATGGTTGGGGGCACCTAGAGAAAGGATTATCATCGAACAATATGGTGAATTGAGGGTGATAAGTCCATATGGTTATGTAAAATAAATATTATTCAATTAGATTGGGGGTAAAATAATCCCAAAAACCTTGATTTTATAGTAGTGTACTAATCAAATGTGGGACCAAAAATGGTCCACTGGTAATGATGCAAAGGTTTATGGGTATTATTTGACCCAACATACATCACTCCTTCCATATTTGAACCACATAGGTGTAGACATATATAGGTTCTAAGTTTTCATGATCAAAATGGAATGAAGTACAATCATGCCCCCACCATAACAAAATTATTATTATTAAAATAAAACCAAGTATAGTGATGCCCCCATACTTGATAATATCAAATTTTGAAATAGAAAAGTGTCGTATAATATTTTGCACTTTGTATTTGTAATTCAAACTTGAACCATTGAATTTTTATCATGCCTCCTGCATCCGTAACAAAATATAGTGTAATGCATAGAATTTAGTACTATTGTGTATATTTTGGTGCTTGAACCATTCTAATTTTTTGTATTTTTTGAATAATTCTAAAACTTACTATCTATATTGCCTTTGAAAAGAATAAACCAATAGAAAACAAGGTCAAATGGTCAATCCTGTCTAAACCTAACGGTTTTTTCTATTATGGAAAATTATGTATGTAAACTATTTATAACTTTGTATCTATATATATAAAATGTTCTATGTATTCTACATTTTCTCTAAAAATAAGCTTGATAATCCCATTGATTGCAACCTATTTTTAAGCAAAGGAAATAAATTTTAGATCGTGTATCACAAAATAAAGTTGAGTTGTATCATGTCATGTAGAAGAGAATCATAATGTCTAATCTCATATGCACACATGGAGAATAACCAAATATATACCAATTTGATATGAATAATTTTTCATAGTAAAAGCTTTTATGATATTAATCATGTCACAAAATAATTCCAAGAAAAAGAAGCACAAAAGCTCAAGCATGTAAAAGTCATGTACAATTTTATATGGAAAGGAAGCCATAAACAAGGGAAGCAAGGGTGTTACATAGTCAATCAAGGGAACAATACCATGCACAATAAAGGATACTAAGGCTATAAATAATATACATTATTGTGTCACGCATATAAACAATGGCCAAGGGGCACACATAAACAATGACCAAGGGCCACACATTAGAAGCAAGAATTAACTAGTTTGTTTTGAAAATAAGTGAAAAGTAGTTGAATAAACCTAAAGAACTAGTCTATAAAAGCCATATGGTTCAGCACGAAATTTTTTGTAGCATTATAGCACAATATAATTCATAACTAAGAGCGAGACATGTGTTATAAATAGAAATATCTATAAAGGGGCATAAAACAACATAAGCTTGTATAACATGCTTTATATAGAAATGTTTCCCTGGTAGGAAAAGGCCAAGGGAAACATTTTAAATCCATATATGATCTTGTATGTCCTACATCATGTTCACATATCACGTGTAATGCATGTCTATATAGAAAAATATAATATTCCATTCACCAAATCAAGTGATAAAGAACATATGTAAAGTCAAAACTAGTAACTCAAGTCTTAGTTTTTGAATTTAAATATTTTGATGCTTTTTATTTTAGAATAATTTACTTTTTAATATTTTTGAATATTATTGAGTTGAAATCATATAATAAATCATCTAGTAAATTAGCCTCCTTGCTATCAAATGCAATCGACTGAAGATTAATCATATGATAAATATTTTTATGGAAATATATTTTGAAAAGTCATGTTTCTCAAAGTTGATATAAACTCATAATGTATTTCTTATATGTGTAGGGCACTCCTTGTTTTGTCAAAAAGTTACGCCAGTGCGACATGTTCCTTTGATTTTCAAGATGATAGTCACATTGAATTGTAATTGTAGTGATGCTCTAAGGAAATGTAAGCAGTTGGTTATTTCATCGATAGTAGTTCCCATGTGTTGTAGCTATGGTGCTCCTAAACAAATACAACTCTAGTTGATTTATTTGAGCACCCATAGTAATGTTTCTAGAATGCACAAATCATAGGTGATAAGGAGGATAATAGACCCATGATATTCAAGTGATTCATGCACATGTGTAAAATTTTATAGAGTGTAACAGTTCATGTAATGTTTGAATGCTACATGTATTTTGGTGGGTTATGTAGAAACCAAAATCTACACGAAGTCATTATTACACCTAGACCTATTTGCTATAGCCATCCCTACCCCATAGATCTAGAACTCAGCTGGTCCCGAGTCTAGTCGATTATCCAAAGTCCAATCCATCATGCTTTTTTTTCGTATGTTAAATATATGAGTTTTGAACAATGGAATAAGATCTTAATGGCAACGGTCTTATTTTGTGTTACTCTTTGTGACTTGATTAAACCACATTTCTTTATATTTTGTCTCTTTGATTTGATTTTGAGTCATCTGGTGGTGCAAATTAACTAGCAGTAATTAATATGTTTTTCATTAATCTACAGTCATTTAATTATCAAACCAAGGGATGTAAACATTCAATAATGTTAGATTTGTATGCACAGTTACAAAGCGTTTAGGAGGTAAGGAAATTGATTGATGTTACTACAATGCTTAAACCAACAAAGTTTGAAATTACAATGATTGAAAAATAACTAAACTCAGACTAAAATTAAATGGCTTTCAAATACTATAACTAAAAAAGATCTTGTAAATTCAGAATGTAGATAAAGGAATGAACTTCTTGCTAGTATAACCATGCAGTAAAACAAAGAAACAAACTATGGAGGGGGTTAACAAACCACAAGTGGGCCCTTGCCTTAGGTGTTAATCCCTCCTAAGGCTTGTACCTAAAAGTTACTGAATAGAACTCAGATTCTTATTAATTTGACATGAACATTACATCTTCATACAAAACAACCTCTGTAGATTTCCTACTCATTGTTCTCTAATTCCTCTATAGATCCACTACTCACTACTACCTATTGTTTATAGCCTTCAATCTCTTTCTTTTATATTCTTTTAAGTACAACAAAGTGTGGGAAGCAGGGTTCAAATAGGAGTTCAAATGAATCAAGTAAAAGATCTCAAACAGATCATCTGGAGATTCAATACATGCAACAAAATTAATCAACGAGTGTTTAGATGTCAAACACATAACTTAAGTGACTGATGAGTTCAACCAAACCAATTCCTTATTTAGTTGCAATGAATCACCAGGTATAGAGTTGAGTTATCTCCAATTTTATATTCTAGTTTGTAACTGCCTCTTCCATGACACGTGTAAATTTGGAGTGTCATCCTTCACATTCCAAGAGATCTACATAATCATGGCTCCCTTACTGTAGGTGATCTTTTTTGGCTATGGATGGATTCTTGTGGACATGTCCTTTGGCTATAGGTGATCTTCACTTTGACAAGTTACTATAATGTCCTTTAGTTGTAGGTGATTCCCTTTATGCTGTGGATGGGTCCTTTTCTGCATATAAGTTGTTGCATATAACAAGTTACTTGTAAACAAGAGTAGCTTCAAACATATCATCATTCAAACAACTTATTACAACCATAAGAATAAATTCATACTCAAATACCACAAAATAAAGTTCACTAGCCATAACTATATCAATTAGTATCAATGTCATAAGTTCATGTTATAGTGGTAATGTTCAGTAGTAAGACATGGAAATACATGGGCATAGCCTCAGTGGCTTAACAAAAGTACAAAGGATGAGTTGTTCGTACAAGGAATTTAATCAACTCATCATACCCCCAAGCTTAATCTTTTGAATGTCCTCATTCAAATTCCTTTGGCTCTACCTATATGGTGTTGCATACTCATCTGAAGTCCATTGGTATATCCATCCTTATTGGTTCATTGAAGAAGTAACCTTCATTCATCATGAGTGTGTTCATGACTTTGTCCTATGCTGATTTCATTGAATGGTGGCTCACTTGACTAATGTTTTATCAGAAAGCGAAAGATTGGGGGATGATACGCAACTGTGAACCATTTTTCTACACAACTAGTGGAAATGTGAATGTATTCATTCACTCTCCTTAGAGTTGGTATTATGTTAGGGTATGAATTAATTTCCTTCTATTTCATCTCAGGAGTCATTTTGTTCCATCGCATTTTGTAGACTTAAACTATCTGAATTCCATGCTCTTTAATCATATCTCTGACCTCCTCGTGAGGTGTCTTTCCTCATCTCCCATACCATTTTTCTAATTTCCTTCTTTTCCATTTACTTTTTATATTTCTCCACTATTTCTTTGGTGTTATTAGTTTCTTCCCTGACCATGAGTGGATGTACTCTCTCTAGATGCATGTAATCCTCCATTTTCCTTTCTCAATCCAACTCATTCTGAAAATAGGGACAAAGTGATTTAACTGGAACATCTCCAACATATAGGACTGGAATCCAGTGCCTATCATATTCAAGAGCATAATTATACATTTACAATTCACAACAGTAGAATTTTAGTTTCGTGAGGGTTATTCGGATATAACCTAAAGAAGTTCCTTGCTCCATTGATGTCAAATGGCATATCAAAGTTTATACATATAAGATTGAGCCGCAACATCTTTTCTTTTAAGAAAATGGCATTAGACATTGGAAGGAGGCTTGTATCTGAATATTTCATGGGCCACCTTAAGTGTCTCTTCCTACTTTTTCTTTATCCTTTCAATCTCTTTATATTTTTCCTCAAGTTCTTTCTTGTATTAGAAAATGGAGTTCTTCTTATTCTCTTTCATACATTTCAATTAATCTATTTACATAGGTTTCAATTTTTTTACCCAGTAATTAAGAATAGTTGTTTGTATTTCCATTTCTATACAGATTAGTTTGATAATGATCTCTAATGATATCTTTAAGGAAAATTTGTGGTTGTAATGGGGCGACATTTACTTGCTGCGTACTAGCATGTGGTAAAAATGGTGGTTCAACTTTTTCAATTACATCAACCACAACTATAGAGGTATGTTTTGGTACATGCACACCTGCAGCAGACATTTTCCCTTCCTTAATTCCATAGACCAAGTTCTTAAAGACATTCTCAACATGTACAATTTGTTCACCAATATCTTGTTCTATTCCTTCCCCATTACCTTAGGATGCATGAATTGTTTGGTCATCATTTTTCCAATTTCTTCTCCCATTTATTCCTCAGGTTATTTCATTTCACAAACTACTTCATCCTCCATGCACTCCTTAGCATATTCTTGTGCAATTTCTCCTTCAACATTTTCTTCCTCTCTCTCTCTACAAGACCCTCTTTCATGCTCTCTGTATCCACATTCTGGGATTGGTTTTCTTATCCCTTCATTTGCTCTGTAGGGAATTTTTGTTCACAAAATGCAGCATCAGTACCTCCATGCATTGTTTCTAATGGTGTGGGATCAATGCTTTCCTCTGCAACTTCCACATCACCATCAAGTGATATTGTCTAGGGATTTTGTTGCTTAGAGTTTTTTCATATTTTATTTTGTATCCTATGAGAGCATCTTTGCAGTGTAGGAGTTGACTTAGAATATTTTATTTTTCCTTTAGAGGAGGTAGATGATTCAGGTGTAGATATTTCTAAGAGGGTTTCAGTAGTAAATATTCTTTCAGATGAGATTGGTTTAGAAGATAGTAAATTCTCATAAACATGGGTTTCTTTAGGCTAGGAAGTTGATGTTGAGGTTTCAACTGCATGTGTGGAAGAACCTGGGTACTTTTTCTTCTCTTCCTTTTATCTCTCAGTAATTCATCAATGTTCTTAACTCTTGCAAAATCATCCCACCTTATCTTAGGGTACTCCCTCTATAGGGTTTATTTGATTATTAGAGTGATGAGGCAGTGATGTGAAAGAGAGGACATTCATTTTTGTTCCTCCTTACCCTTTTTTTCAAAATTTCATTTGAGAAATTGGGCACACTGACATATCTATTGTTCGTGAGATGATTGAGCAATTTAAAAGGAACTATGTTTAACCTAGAGTACCTACCCTTGTAGGTAAAATACTTGATAATGTAATTTCAAATTTCAGCCCAAAGAGGTTTGAGAGAATTTTTGTAAGTACCTTGGCGATCATTGACAAATACATCATCTTCATGAACAAATTCCCATCTAGTTGCTTTCATATTTGCTTTCTCAGGGAAAGATTCACCCTGTGTGGGAAGTTCACTCACCTGAGCCAAGATTTCATCATTAAATTTCACCAATAAACCCTTCACCTTTGCTTCACCTTCTCTTAATGTAGCAGCAAATTCTTCAACCATTGATTCATTGAAACCTTGGAATTGATTTATATAATCTAGCAACCCATTGTCACGAAAGTACTATAGAATTTGTGGCTGGATAAAAAGTTGAGAATGCTCTTTCAGCTCATGACATATAAAGTCTCCACCCATTTTCAATATGTAACTTGCTCAGCTCTGATAATGAAATCACATTGTTTTGGAGAAACAATGTAAAATTGAATTGTGTGGGATTGTTTTGATTATTTTGTTTTTTAACTTCAAGATCGACGCACATGTAGCACAACAAAGGGAGATGAAATTAATTGATTTTATTAGAGGAAATGTGTGAGGTAAAGTGGGATGATGTGTAATGACACCTCATAGCATAAAGCGCGGTGTTTTATCAATGCAAATAAAGACATGATATCGTGGCAAAAATAGTAATTAATAATAATCATACTAATCATACTTTAATAAAGTGGTAGGAGTGCACTTATCTCGAGGCATATTTAGAATGATGATTTGTGTGCTTTATTGGATTTATTCCCTTGTTGGATGTTGGTTTTCTATGATGTTATCAGAACATTGTTATGATGTTGCAAGTGTGTGTTATATTTGTATTGGAGGCTCCTTTCTTAAATCAGATAACTACTGGAGAGGGAATGTTGACTTGTTGGGTACCAGTTATCTTTATCATCACTCACATGTGGATATATATCCCTTATTTCCTTCATGCAATCATGGGCATTTTCATACTCAAAAAAAAAATAGAGGTTTGTTGCATGTTGTTATAAGTGGAATATCTAGTCTTTGCATTATCTCCCTGTGTCAGAGACTATGCACTCTTGCAACATATACATTAAATCTTGTAAAAGAGAAATTATAAAAAAATAAAATGTTTTAGTAGAGTGTTGTTGATCACCAAGAGGGCTGATCACAACACTTTTATTTTTCCTTGGAGTATTCAGTAAGCTGAATATGGAAAGGTGACTAAAATATTTCAATCCACTAAAATCTCATAACATGAACTAACTGGCTCAACTTCTGATTTTAACTCTAATGTCCTTATTTTCATCTTGCTTTGTCCTCCTCTAAACTGCTACATGAAGGTAATTATGTCAGATGGCTTCTTGTACAACCCCAACCTTTGGCCATTCACTAGTAAATTGAACCTTATAATGTCTATGTTGGTGAGTTTTATAGCTCCATTATGAAATATTTTCTCAATCTCATCAGGTCCTAGCCACCTCATCCTGAGTTTTCCTATATGGTCATTGTACTTGGAGTCAAACAAGAGTTCCCAGTCATCATCTTGAAAGTTCCTTGTCTTGATATACAAGTCATGCCATTTATTTCTTTTCTTTTGCACTACTTTTGTATTATGAACACTTTTTCTTTTCATTTCATCTAACTCATTGGGTTAGAGAATATTTTCCCTTTGAGCTTCAAATAAACCTATACCTAGTTCAAGTGTTATCCTTAGTGTTTTTTTATCAAATTAAATTCACAAAACATTGGTCTTATCATACAAGATTTCAAATGGTGTGAAGATAGCTATTATTTTCCACGTTGTGTTGAATCTGTATACTTTCTCTAGATTTCCATCTTCCCAATATTTTTGGTGGAGTGTAATTGTCTTTGTCAAGATAGAATTTATCTCTTTGTTTGTTACCTCTATCTTCCCATTAGATTGGGGATGGTATGGTGTATAATTCTTAAGCCTAATTTCATAAATTACATCAGTAGTAAAGTGTGTACCTTGATCAGTGAAAATATCCCTTGGAACTTCATATCTAGTGATGATATGATAATAGAGAAACTTGTCTACTTTCTCACTTTTCTAACTTGGAAATGCCTTCACTTTTTTCCACTTAGTAAAATAATTTGTGCATACAAATATGTATTCCTTCTAGTGAGATTTTGGATCTATGGGGCGAATGAAGTCTAAGCCGCATTGTGAAAATGATTTAAGACCAACTTAGGGTACAATGGCATTCAATCATATCTAGTAGGCTCTCCCATTCTTGGACACTTATCACATCTCCTAGTGTAAATTGTTGCATCTTTATGTAGTGGTGGAAAATAAAAATGAGTTATTAACACTATAAATTTTTCTTTTTGCAATAAAATTTCCTCCACAAGGTTCACTATGAGATGCTCTGAGGACATCATAAATTTCCTAATCATATATACATCTTCTCATGACATGATCTTTCCCTGTATGAAATAGAATTATAGTTATCCAAAAAAATGCACACTCTTTTCAACTAGATATTTATTCTCATAGTATAAGTAGTGTTGATATGTTGTAACTGAAACCAAATAGTTCACTATGTCTACATACTAGTGTGTTTTTGCAGAGTTAGAAAATAAGTTTTTATACGGAAAAGAGTCATCAAATACCTATTATTCATCATTATTCTCCATTCTTTAAAGGAAATCTACTACTCCGTTCTCTTTTCCATGTTTATCCAATATTATGGCATAAAAATCTTGCAGAAGGAACAACCATCTAATGATTCAGATTCTCACTACTAGTTTGTTTATCAAATATTTTATCGTAGCATGGTCATTGTGATGTAGTGTCTAAATTTATTGATAACATAAACAAATTCCAAGAAATCCTTCTCTATTAATGTGTAATTTAGTTTAGCTTGCTGCAAGTTCTTTCTAACATAATAATTTGCATAATTCAAAATTCCATCCTTTTTTCATAAAACAACTCCAATGGCATGGTTTGATGCATCAACATAGATGTGGAAGGGCAAGTTCCAATCAGGTCCTCTTAGCATAGGAGCATTAGTTAACATTTTCTTAAAAGTTTGAAATGTAGACTCACATTTTTCATTCCACTCAAATGCAACATCCTTTCCTAGTAATATAAAAAATGGCATTGTAATCTTGCTAAAATCTTTTATGAATCTCCTATAATAACCAACATGGCTTAGAAATATCCTAACATCCTTTTTCTTCCTTAATGTTGGAAGATTTACAATAATAGATATTTTGGCTAGATCAAATTGAATTCCATCAACATAAAGACAATGTCCCAAGCCCATACCTTCAGACATCATCATGTAGCATTTTTCATTACTTAAAGACATATTTTTCTCTTTCTATCTTTTCAAGAATTTTTCCATATTTTTCATGAATTATTCAAAGGTGCATTACACAAGCCAAATGGAAGAACAAAATTAGTAAATGTTTCCCAGAAGCATGTGAAGTAAGTTTTGTCTTGATCCTCTGGTGTAATTTGAATATTATTATAGCCGCTATATCCATCAAGAAAAGAGAAATACTTTTTACCAACCAATGTGTAAAGTACTTAATCAATGAAAGGTAGTTGAAAAATGATCTTTCTTTATTGTTGCATTCAACTCTCTATAATCTATCCAGATCCTCCATTTTCCATTCTTCTTTGGCATAATGGTAAGGGGTGACACCCACTGACTATCTGATATTGGGTATATAAATCCAACATCCAATAAATTCTTTAATTCTCCTTTTAAAATCTCCCTTACTGTTGCGTTCATTCTTCTTTGTGGTTTCTTGATTGGTTTACAAATGTCTTTGATATAAATATTGTGAGTGCACACCTTAGAATGAATCCCATACATGTGACCATAATTCCATAAAAATGTTGTATTATTTTTTAGAAAAGGGACAATTAGTAATTTCTCTTGTTGTATGCTTAGCATCTTGTTTACATTAAGTAACATTCCTGGTGTTATTTCAAATTTCTTGGATAGATCAATCATTGAGTATACATTGTTGCTCACAGAATTCAAAATCAGATCTTGATTTTAGGTAAATCTTCTTTTCCTGTAATCTTTCTAGAAATGGTGGTTTATTAGATTGTACTTTACCCTTGCTGGGACTCTTTTTAGGTTGTTGTGGATCAGCTTGCAGTGTGTTTTCACTTTGTTGCAGATTAGTCTACAACAACTATGGTTCATATGAAATCTCTATAATTGTGGGTCCACTTGCTGGAGGAAGTTCTCTTTCTTAACTTTGATGGATGTTATTAACATTAATAGATACTTAGGGTATTAATATGGTTCAGTGGAATAGGATGGTTGAGTAGTGTTATTTTTCAAGTTAGGCATTGGTTGAGCTGGTAGTTAAGTTGATTTTGGTTGAGAACTAGGTTAGGGGTTTGGCATTAGAGCTTGCTGTTGCAGATAAGAATTCAAAGGTTGTTGGTAATTAAGAGGTGGTTTGTTCCATTATTTTCCTCCTCTCTAAATTTTCTACCACGATTGAGGGGTTTTTTGCCATTGTTGTTGGCCTAAAAATTGGGGTTACCATTATTGTTGGTATTATCTAGGGTACAGATCCCAACCTTATTGAGAATTAGCCCAAGGTTTGGGTTTCATATATGGATTACTAGCCCAATTATGAAATTATGGAATAGGGTCTTGTGACATACCTATTTTTCATGGTCCCATGGTTTTCCTTGAACAACATAGAATACCTTCCCATCCTCTTTCTCCAACATCTTGAGGTTAGGGTTAGCTTCCCTTTCTTTTTCAATGGTGGCCAATCCTCTACGTCTGTAGTTAGCTTTATTTCTTCTGCATGCATGGAAAAACTTTGTAAGTGATGCCTCTACATCTTATATTTTCTTCTCAACATGAAAAGAATTTAGTTTAGTGGTGATGTTTTTTACAATCTATTGTTTCATGTTCTTGAACATGTTGACAATATTTGACTTAGATATGCCCCCAATTTTTTTGGGAGTTGATCTACCTCTTGATATTACATTTCCTATTCTATTCATAGTGGCTCAGGAGTAATTCTTACATGCTTCACAAAAATCCTCAAAGTTAGATTTTGAAATAAATTATTGTCACTACAATTCTTGAAATAAAAATTATTGCAAACAAACTAAACTCAGACTGAAATTAAATAGCTTCCAAATACTATAACAAAAACAAAGCTTGTAAATTCAAAATATAGATAAATGAATGAATTTCTTGTTAGTCTATCCATGTAATAAAACAAATCAACAAAGTATGGAGGGGGTTAGCAGACCACAAGTGAGACCTACCTTGGGTGCTAATCCCTCATAAGAATTGTACCTAAGAGTTACTGAATAGGACTCAGATTCTTATTTATTTGCCTTGAAGATTACATTTAGGAGTAAAGAAACTTTTATATCTTCATATCATCCATTCTAATTCTCTATCTAGATATCTACACATCTGATATATTTCCATCATTAATCCTATTCTTTTATATTCTTTTTTTGTAGCAGACCGTGAGATGTAGATTTTGACTAGGAGTTCAAAAATATAATCTAAAATATCTTAAACATATCATCTGAAGATTCGATGCATGAAATAAAATTAATTAACATGTTTTTAGATGGAAAACATATAACTTAAGTAATTGATAAGTTCTCAAATAATTAATTCAATAAACCATTTCCAAATTAAGTTGTAATAAATAATTACATCTAGAGTGAAGGTATCTTGAGTTCTCATGTTCCAGTTTGTAACTACCTACTCCATAACACGTACAATCTTGGAGTGTCGTCTTTCATGTTCCAAGATATCTTCATAATCACGAATCCTTTGTTATATATGATCTTATTTGGTTGTGGATGGGTAGTTGTGGACATGTCATTTGGCTATAGGTGATTCATCCTTTAGATGTGAATGATTTTTTGCAGACTAGTCGTTTGCTTCATATAATAAATTTCTTACAAGAAAGAGTGGCATCACACATATTATCATTCAAATAACTTATTGCAACCATAAGAATAAATGAATTCTCAAAATACCACAAAATAAAGTTAACTAGTCATAACCATATCAAGTCCTACGCACACCATTATGTCTTATTAGTTCCGTGCTTATTCTACTCCAAAAGTCTGAGCAGTAAAACCTTCCATGGCACTGTAGGCGCATAGCCTCAATGCTTTACCAATGTACACTTTATGCACTATGCTCCTAAAAGGAATTTTTTCAACTCATGCAAAATCACCTCACACACGCTATTCACATAACTTCCCTTTTACTATTCTTATTGTTTCTACTCCCAGTACTTATCCATAAAAAGAGGTCAGAACCGGACCATACAGTGCTGACCTTTTTGTACAATCTTGAACCCTCTTACTTTTTGGTTGTTTTCTCTTCATAAGCCCATTTGATACTCTTTTATCTTCTAACTTATATTTTTCAGGTCATCCTTTCCTTCCACTAAGGTCCTAATTTCATAGTAAGAACTTGTATATATACAAGTCTAACCTAATCATTTACTATATGAAAATCACCTATATATCTACCAATTATTGAATTAAGAAAGCAAGGACTATATCTGTATACTGCATACACAACATAGAAGGGCATAATTCCAAACTTTTCATCTACCACAAGGGTTTCTATTGGTATGATGTAACATAGCCCGCTATAAGTTTTGAGGCACAAAGGCTAACCTAGGTCAAGGGATAGTTGCATGTGCCTTTGCACAAAGCACTGGGAGAAATACATTGACCCTAAAATGTAGTACACTGCTTGGTGATTCATAAATAGGGTGATCACCGAGGTTAGTCCAACTCAAGAAATTGTATCTTTTTTTTAACAATAATGATTGCTTGAGTGTGTTGTAGGATAGCTAGGGTTTGTTTTGTAGGTTTTAGATGCGACATATATGGTTTTATGAAAAGTTAAAGCCATAAAAAAATAGACCAAAAAAAACACTAAAATTTGTAGATTCCAGCTACCTAAAGGTCCAAAAATGTGTTTTTTTGGTCAGAACCATACCATTTGGTATTGAACTCTTCGAACAATTTTGACCCATTAGTTCTACAACTCTAGAAATTAAGTGTTTCCATATTTAGGACTTTTCCCTCGCCGAAATCACTCATTGATACATCCTAAATAATTCCTGAATTAGTTAATGCCTCTTTTTATCTTGTTTGTGCTTCAAATTATATGTGTTTTATTGTATGATTAATTATTATTAACTAAATTATACATCTGATTACTTTTAGTACTGTAATATCTGTAATATTACTTTAAATAAGACCTAATTAAATTGACCTAAAATTTAATTAAGGGTTAAATATTTTATTGAACCTGCTTTTGATCACACCCTTCACCTAATCTAGGATCTTCTTAACACCTTGTGTATTAGGTCTGGTGATCTCAAAACTCTAAAATTTTCTTAGAGCACGTGGGCATTGTTTATAAGAGTATCACTTCTTGTTTGTATCATCATGGTTTTCTATTAAGCTTTGAAAAAACCATAATGGTTCCCATCCCTCTAACCCAGTCCATACAACTTTCAATTTTTCAAATTCTAATGATACTTCTAGGTCCGTTCCTCTTCGTCATACTTTATTTGATGGTTCTTTTGCTTGGTCTGCAAGTGGAAATCATAACTATGAGGTTGGCCCACTTTTAGAAGTTATCCCTTATGATATTGTCCCTAGTTATGCAACATCTATTAATATTACTTGTGATGATTTTATTGGTAAAATCTTCTATAATACTCCTAACAATGATGACTTAATATTCAACTATGATCAAGAGGCTACTCTTATTTTGTTTTGATATTTTCCACCTCATTTTGCTAATCCACCTAGAGATCTTCCTCCTACATCACCTTTTATACCACCCAAAAATATTATGAATGTCTTATAAGAGACATTCCCCACAATCAACTTCACTAGTAATACTACTTCTACTTCACCTATTGTGCCATCCAAAGATCTAGAGAACTTTTGTGAGACAACTTGTACTACCACCCCCTAGTCTTGAAGGTAATATAGATGTTTGGGAAAGTGATGGTAATAAACAATATTCCCCCCATACCTGGTGATGATACTCTTGAGGCCATAGTTCCCACCTATTTTAGTGATGATGAGACTATTTTTAGCTTGCATGAGGAGGATATCCATTCCATTTTTACATTGATTGATTTTATTATTTGTATTTATGATAATGATTCAGAATCCACCTATGGTAAATTCCCTAGTTATGATATGCATGATGATTCTTCTATTGCACATGACCATAATTGTGTTTCTACTCTTACTCCTGAATGCAAAAGAAATGCTAATAATGGTACTATTCATATGCCTCTTGAATGTGCTTATACTCACGTTTCTACTACTTCTATTAAATGTGAAAAGAATGTTATTGTTCTTGTTGATAATCCTAATGTTATTATTACATGCACTAATCATATAATTGATTTGATGTTAATTACACATTGTACTATTGATTAAGCTTATGTTTTTTAATTTTTTAATTGAAATTAAAATTCATGTTTGTACATCTAATTCATTTATAAATGATATTCTGCTTAATCATGATTTTTTTAATACTTGTCTTAGCATAAATGAACATGTTGATGCAAATTGTTTAGCTTTAGCTTCTTCTCGTTTTGTGGATAATGTGTCTACGGATAATATTCCTTTAAATTCCCAATATGAGGCCAAACCTGTAGAAACCCCAAGTGTTACCCAAGGTATTTTGCACATGAGACATTGATTTATAAAGAATAATAGACCCCCTATTGTTTTTATTGTTTTCAACAAATCCTTTTAATTTATCAGTTTTCATGATTTATAATGAATCTAAAGTTGACCAAAATCTAAATTTTAATAGTCATAAACTAATCCAAAACTGATTTTAAAGATTGCCAAAATCAACTTTATTCATTCGTTCAATCAAACAATCCAGATTTCAATTTTACCAATTTCTTGAAAATGTTGTAAACTAATCTAAATATACATATCTGAATTAAAATCTAATTAAAATAACGTGGAAAATATCTTAGAAATCAGAATGTAAAATCATAAATAATACGACACCATAATTGTTTACAGAGTTTGGAAATTTCCTACGTCTCTAGGTTTATTCGAACCGGTCTATTAAAAATGTCCCTAAGTATAATCAAACTTACAATAAACAATAATAGATTCAAAACCGGAATTTCACACCTTCGGAAGACTCAGGCGATGCTTAGTGTTCATCCTCCACCTTCCCAAAGCACTTGTAGAATCCCTTTCCTTCATTCTTTGTCAAACAAATGCTTTCATGCCTTTAAACGACATCAAAAGAACTCTGAATTTTGAAAATGATATATGCAACATGGTGTCCCCCAGATTTCACCCTGAAATCTGGGACTACCCATTTAATTTTTTTTTGTTCTGTTTAAAATAACGGTTCTTTTTGTGTTTTTATTACCAGAAGATGTTTGCATTACATTAGGATATTCCCAATGAATCATATGAGCCAATTTCAAAAAATACCCAGATGTTGAAACTCATTTTATCCCTTCACCAAGTTTTGTCTGTGGGAAATTTTTTATTTAATTATTTATTAAGTAAATAAAGTCACGTTTGAAGTAAATTGTGCTCCGATTGAACCTTGTTGAAGCTTTACATGCTAGTATTCACACATCTCAATAGGATTTTCACCAGGAATGAATTTAGAGCATTGTCTACAATTTCTGGCAACGTTTTTCGTTTTTATTTATTTCTTTTACATTTTTCTCTGGTGTTCTTCGTAGTTTTTTCTGTGAAATTCCCCTGGGTCCGTTCTTTGTTATGTATAGTCTGTTTAATTTCCTAAAGCATCTGGAGATCATTTACGGCCTCAGCACCAAAAGGAATTAGTTTTAGAAGGCAAACTTCTGACCAAAAAACATGAAGGCAGGCATAAAAAAGCCTCTCCTAGGCAAGTCACACTTTTTGGAATAAATAGATCTAAGCTGTAATGGGATTTTTGGTAGTAGCAGGTAGGCGGGAATTTCTTACCTGCCTTGCAAGGTACTTTTTTCCCATGAATTCAAAGTCACTTAAGCTACAATGGGAATATTAGAGGTGGCAAGCAGGCGGGAATTTCTTACTTGCCTTACAGGATAAAAATTCCCATTATAAAATAAAGAAAAATCACTTAAAGCACTAATGAGAATTTTTTGCCTGCTTAGCAAGCTAAATTTTCCCACCAAAGAGGTTTATTCACCCATGCAAGTTGCACTTTATCAAAGGAAGCTATTTTCAATACAAGTCACACTTTTTGGAGGATGTTTTAATTTCCCAGTGGGAATTTCAGCAGTGGCAGGCAGGCTGGAATTTCTTACCTACCTTACAGAGTAAAAATTTTCATTATGAAAGTCAAATAACTTAAGTGAAAGAACGGGTTTTGGAGCTGCAGTACAGGGTAGAAATTCCCATCAAAGTTGACTTCTTATTTTTAGAAACTACCCTTGCCAAAAAGTGCGACCCACCTTGGCATTAAATAATGTATTTAATGATATTTATTTATGGATTTTTCACCTAATTTTGGCGCCATGTATGGAAGAAATGTCAATGCAAGAAGAAAAGCCAAAGAGTACTGAAGGATGCATGATAAAAATAAATAAAATAAATTTATTTAAAAACAACCAATAGCATGTATAATTAGGCACCCAATTTGGGTGAATAGACATTGATTATTTATTAATTAAATTGCCAGAAATAGGAAGGGCGATTATTAAAAATAGTATGTTGAGGGTTATATAAGCATGGGCCGCCATAATGAAGAAGAAACTAATTCTTTTTGGTAAGGATTGCAACCTTGACAATTTCGGCGCTAAGGAAAGGAGGTTTTGTGCATTAAAAGGTGTTTTTCATTTCCAGGAAGCTTCAAGGTTTGACGCCTACGGTTGGAATAACTTGATTTTGGCTATGATAATTATCTGCATGTTGGTATAGTTACCCAGGTGAATTTAAAAATATTTATGCTTGCTTTGCATGCAAGCAAAGCCTCAAATTTTAGGGCAGTGGGCTTTATATGCAGATTTTGGTGATAAAAATCAAGTATTCATGCCCTGGACTTCATCTTTGTCTAAATTAATTACAGGTATTCATTACAGGTGTTCATATAAGTGAAAGTGAGTTCAAATGAATGTCAGATAAATTAAATATATCTTTTGAATATGAAGAAATTGCTAGATTGGCACAAATTGATCCAATTGCAAGGAATTTCGACAGGATTAGAAGAAAAAGAACTCAGACAAAGATTGCTCCGACCATGATGAAGCATGATGAAAGAGAAGGATCAACAGAATCATGTATAGCTTCCACATTTGCTGATATCAATGACACAAACATAGGCCATGAACCCATCTCTGAATTAATTAATAGATCCTAGGCCGAAAAGACATCTCTCATGCGAGCAATAAAAAGTAGTTGAATTATTCAAGCATCAGTGTTTCCAGTCACAACTCAATTGCCTAAATTTGTTATGGAGTGTGCAAGGTCATATCATCCTATTTCAAGAACAATTTGGGATGTTTTGGGAAAGACAATAATCAGACTGGATGCACAATTTATTAATTATTTTTTGAAGATTCTGACACGACCAGTGGTGATTGAAATTAGCATGTTGGATGCTAGCACCAGATGGGAGAAACACAAAGCGGATTGTGTGGGCATAATGAATAACAAATATACGAAGAATCTAAGGTCTCCATCAAAGTTCCCGAGGACTCTTTTGTGATCCAATTTAGCGTAGGAGGTGGATGATATTACTAAATTGCTTTGTAGGTTAAGTGGAAAATCCAATACTCACAACTTTCGCTCATGGATGTATGCTTTTGTGAGAACCATTGAGATCAACAGAGCTGATTCAATAATCAATTGGGTGGAGATCATCAATGACAACATCAGTGATCACCTCCAAAGTGTGAGGTAGACGTAAACTTCAAAATGACTTCATACCAGGTATATGTAGCAGCCTCATAGGGTATATTTTCCAAGCTGGATAGACAGGGCATATTGGAGAAAGATCTTATTTTTGAGTGCTTCCCACAGTTGACAGTTCCTAAATGCCACAAAGATTAAAAGGTGGTCAATGATGGTTTCTTCTATGGATTCATCTGCAAATTAAATAGTGATCTAATGACCAGCAGGGTAAGCAAAGAAGCTTGGGAATTTGTATCCCAACATGGCTATATTTTCATCCAGTTTATAGACTTCACGTATCTCAGGGTAACCGGCTTCTCGGGAGAACCAGTTAGTTTTCGAGGTATCCAAGAGACAAATGGGTCATCATGGAGTTGTGCAGACATCTCGTGGAGATGCATGACTTACAATCAAAGTGACACAAGTCTATGGGTTTCTTTCCAGTCACAGTGGATTATTACAGCTGCCAGAGCATCCACAAAGCTAGAGGAATCGAATCCAAAATGTTTTCTGAATATGAGCATGAGTTCTTCCCATTCCGGCTGAACTTTGATCCATATGGGGTAGCAAAGAAGACAATCTCCCAGGAATACTCGCATCTACCTTCATTGGAAGACTTCTAGATGAATTGCAGAAATGAGTATGAAGTCAGGAAGAAAGACTTCAGCGGGTTATCAGCACAACAAGTGTCTGATAATGGTTTAGCATGGATACCTATAGATCTCGCGGATGATGGGCATGTGATACTTGACACATTTCATTAGATGGGAGGGGATAGAGTTGCTCTTCAGGAAAACACAGGTGGCTGCCAAACAATTGAGGAAAGATCTTCCGCAGTTCTGATTAACACTTCAAACTAGTTGTTGACAAATGGGTATTGCGTGGACAAAGATTTGATGAATCATATCATATGTAACTTTACCGCAGGAGACTCTAGTAAAAGAAAGAACAAAGGTGAAAGTAGCAGAAGGCTAGAGAAACTTAAAGTACACAAGAAGTCTCACGCATAAGAGAAGGCTAAATCTACAACTATCGTGCTAGTTCCAGCTTCTCCAGCATCAACTCATAGCACTTCAGTAGCCCCGGAACCCCAGAGATATCTTGTCGTTCCTCCATTGAATTAAACATCATTTGTATTTTCTCCTTAACCACTCATATTTTCACCTCTCCCTGCGAAGAATTTGAAAGCACAGATAGCAGAGTTTGAAAAAGCATTGTCTTTGGACAATTCAGTGGGTGACACTCGCAACACTGGAAAATTTGGATATAGCAGAATCAGAGCATGAGATGGTGGTGCACTTAGTGACTTCTCATTCCCTGAGAAGTAATTTTTCATCATGGTTGGATTTACAGACAATCCTAGAAACCAGAGAGGAGATCAACCTGGAGGAACACGACTTGCAACTGCTCCTGAGTTTGGGTGGAAAAGATAGAAGACCTAAAGTTGCCAAAATAGCTTCTAAGTTGATTATTGAAGAATCAGGATAGAATTTTGCTGAGTTATCAGTTCCAGTAGAAGAAAAGAACAAGGGAGTCACACTAATTGATATAGTAGTGACCAAAGTGCCAATAGGTCAAACTACCATAGAAGGATTAAATCAAGATACATAGACACTAATGAATGCTTTATTCCTCAAGCTTGACAAAGAGAAAGTTGAGAAAGCCAAGCTTTAAAAGCATGTTTCCCAGCTATGTGAGATCATTGCTAAGGTTACCAAACCTTCCTCTCAGCCCATTCTAGCACATGAGCAAGTGATTAATCATCTGATTAAAGAGGTGGAAGATGTAGGGGACTAGGTCAAAGCTATTGCTCAATGAAAAGAGCAAAGCATTCACCAAGCTTCAGAAATGGTCGAAAGAATACCAACTGAATTGGAGAATATGCATCGGGCAGTATCTCAGCTAAAGGAACTAAGGACATAGATAGAAGATGAGAACATAGTTGTTGAAAGTCATTTGGATACTTTAGCTAAGATACATTCATTACCAGAGGATGTGTTAATTGTAGAGCAAATTGTACCCGGTGGATTGATGGAAAAGGGGAAGCAGTTAGAAATTTTAATTTCCTTCCAGGTAGATATCCTCAAGCTTATGCTGAGAAGGATGCAGTTGCTAGAAAATGAGATGGGAGAAATTTCGGAGAGCATTCCAAATGAATTACCTACTTCCCATGAGGAATTTATTTTGGTTGTGCAAAAATAAATTGATGAAGCCACCATACCTTTCATGATAGATTCAATTGTCAGACTCATAAAGCTTCAGGAAAATGTTGAGGGGTATGGGCCTGGTTTAGAGAAGCTAAAGGCTAACACTGTTGCTTTGTGCAGAGGGTTGCTGCAGTTCAGAACCGAGAGAGAGGCTATTGTTAAAATAGATGGGAAGATGTTGAATTACATGTTTGACAAGTATATTCAATATCAGAACAAAAAGAAAGTGTAGGTGTTATAGCTGGCAGATATTCTTTCTTCTCTTATTTCTTATGTTCCCAAATGAAAATGTAAGATTAAAGTTATTGGTTTAAAAACCATTACTTTAAGTTATTTGGAAAGATTCTTTAAGATAAGTGACAGATGTACACAATTTTGGCTTAAGCTCCTGATGCATGTTACTAAGAGAGGAATTCTAGGAAGATGATTTCCAAATGTTCCCTTTACTATTTCTTCATGTTCTAGTTTAGTTGTAGTTTCCCATTTGTAATTTCCCATCTACACACTATAAGTAGAGGAATAACCTACGGGTTAAAGGATGGGAATTTTTAATCAGCATTCTTGTGTTCCAGACTTTGAGCTAAAACCCTTGATAGCTTTCTGCAAGTGAAGGAATAGGGAGGAGGCATATTTTTGGAGTACTTTTTGTCCAAGGTGTATTTGTTTCTTATTTATTTTAAGATCTTTGCATAAACTTTGTGTTGTCTTAGATCTAGAACAAAAACTTTCCTTTGCTTCAAATTCTACATTTTAAGATCTGTTTGTTTTGTCTATGTGCATGTGATCAACTCTGTCAACTATTGGTTAGGTTGCACATCTCCTTTCCTTTCTTCTTGTATTTAATTATTTCCCTTTCCTGCACATATTGCTTATAGTTGCTTACTTGCTACAAAATTGTCTAGTTATGGTTCATGAGCTACACAATTAAATTAAAACCAATAGATAGATATTAGGAAATATAATTACAAAAATCTTACACAGGAGTCTCGTTGGTAAATGAGGGAGATTTATCTCATGATTTCCTAGGTTTCCAGCTATACATAAAAGCTAGACAACACAACAAAATCTTCTTGGAATGTTGGGCAACTTTCCAGTTTACACCAGGACCTAGAAATTCCCCTAAGATACTCAAACATTCAATTTTTTAAAACTGCCCATTATAAAAAAAATAGTCCTAAGCATTACCTTATACAAAACCAAGTTTACATATTCATATACGTGTGGCCACTTTGTAGTCTAGCAGCTGGGCATGTATTTTGTGGGAATGTGGTTAGGGGTTTGAACCACCCTAACCACCCACTTCCCACACATTGTTTTATTTTGGGATTAGTATCCCATATTCAACGGTGAAGTTTTAATTGAGCCTTTATAAAGGCTTCCACCACCCAATATTTTATGTGCCTTGGGCCACACATATATATTTTTTACCCAATTTAATATATCCCCATGGGACATGGCAAATACATTGAGTGGCCAAGGTTTGTATGTGTTATGGTTGGGATGTGAAACAGTGAGCTCTAAACTTAGGTTATACGTTCAGATAAGATAATGGAGGAGCTTTAATGCGTTGCATCAAACTTAGCATAAGGTCAGTGGGCATAATAATTTAAATAATATAATTAACAAATAATGAGAATTTGTGATAATGGTAAGATGAAGTCATGGAGGTAAAGGCACCCCTCTACAAAAAGAGTGTGTCGACCCTGGCTGAGGGCCCCCATCCAACAAATAGCGGGGCCCACTTATCTAAACTTAAGTGTCGAAGACCAAAGGTGAAAAACCATAAACACCCTTTTATCATTTTTTTTAATTTTTTCACTTGCCACGTGTCGCAATCTTATTGGTCTGTTACACCTCATTTGTCTCCTTCAACTCAGAACTTCTATGAATGGTATCTTACTCATACAAATTCCATTTTTCTAATTCAAATAGGTGATAGAAAGCTCTCGGTGTCCTCTACTATATTGATATGATTCTAGGAGATTTAGGGAAACTCCTTCCACTGAATTGATATTTGGATTAGACATCACCTCACATTACTTTCAAAACAAGCAGTGTTCCTATGACTACTATTAATGGTAAGGTGTTACCTTTGAATGAGACTCTCATTATTTATGTTATACCTCCTTAAGAGGTCATTTAACTTATACATGCAGTAGGTGATTTACAACATAGAGTTCAAACTCTAACCCTTGACAACAAACCTTATTATGCTAGCATTGATTCTACCACTTTCTATGGAAAGTGTGCGCAAGATATTCCAATCTCCATTCCCTTGGAATTTTGTCATGCCCACATTTATCATATCCTTATTTGCACCTTAAGTATTATAGGGCCCTCATGAAATCATAGAGCAATGATTGGTTACTTCTTAAAGCTTTCCATTATAGCCTCATAGGATAGCTTCATATTGGTTTATGCATTTACCCAGTGGGTATTTAAGTACTTTCCTAGAATTTGAAGATGTTTTCCTAACTCGCTTTAGCTTTAATAAAGTCCCTAGAGCTACATATGAGCTTTAATTATATATTATGATTCAAAGCTAGGATGGACTTATTGCTATACCATCCCCTTTATTTAGAGATGCAATATATATTGCATAGAGGCCTCATCCAACCCCTCAAAGAACTATTATTATAGGATACTTTTGATTCTTTCAATGAGCCATGCCTTCATGTTATAGACCTAGAGCGATGTTTTCTCCTCCCAAATCACCCCAAGTATAAGGATGCAAATAATATAGTTGCTTCTATTTCAAATGATTATGGTCAACTCTCAGCATTAAAATTTACTAATAATCAAGTTAAGGTTTTACATCATGGTAATTATACCCACCCAAAATTACACATGCTACATTGTCAGAAAAATAGTTACAAAAGGTCCCCAATGATGATTCATATCATTTCAGAAGGTGTTCGAGTTTCTAAACCCATTCACAATATATATTTGTAGCCTAGATATCCCTACTTAGCCTCTGCATGATTTCTTCTAGCTTCCCACTTCTTTTTATGCATGTTTTGATCTTAAGTGTCAAAACCATTGCCCTACCTGGGTGGCGGTTTTGTAACCGCTACCCAGGAAGGATGGTGGTCTTTTGACCACCGCCCTAGTCAAGGTGATGGTTTTGTGTTTCTCACCTTGCATAGGGTGGCGATTCTACGTGATTTTTCCAGAAACCTTCATGCAAAAATTATACACGCGTGATTTCAGTTAACTTCACTTCCAAGGCGCGTTTGTGAACCAAATTAGCTAAATTTAGGCCTGATTGTATGGTCTTCTCTCCCTCTTCTACTTTTAAATAAATTTAATCAGTTTGAACTACCTCTTCACCCATTGAGTTGACACCCTAAGGCTGCCTTGTGTGTGAGTTCACAACCCATCCAATTTGTTATATAACCATTGCTTGTTCTCAAGCAAAACCTAGAGAGTTTTGAGTATTCTTATTATTGAAAAGTTGTTGCCTTTCTTGCTGGAAATTGCCAAAGCAAATCTCAATTCAATTGTGCTTGCACTCTTCCACCTACATTGTTTCACAGTTTGTCAGTTCAAGTTGTTGTTTCTCCTGCACTTTCTTCTCTTGTTGTCGCTGCATTCCCACCCATTGGATTTCACGTGGACATAGAAATAAAAAGGATAAACTGAGGGGATGAATGTTCACACAACCAAATTTACCAGTGTTCTTGCATATCTAGGTTAGATGTTTTGTTTGTTTGCTTTATTGATTTAAATTGTCAATTATGAATTTATCAATTCAAATTCATATCAAATACAGTAGAGAAATTGTTTCGTTATTTTAATTATCAAGAAATTACATAGATCAAGTTATATCATAAAGTTTTCTCTTTAATATTGTCATGGAAGTTGTAGGGAGTAATAGCTTCTTTGAAGCTGTGATTTATTCCCTACCTTTGAGGCATGATTGAAGATTTTGTTAGAAAGAATTCAATCAATTAATTGTTTCAGGTTTAGATTAACATAATTGCTCAAGAATTTAGCTACATCTAGTTAATTACTTGTATTAGATTAGAATTTTTGTTCTTAAATATCATAAAATAATCAAAAACATTTGCTTTACTAGATTAGTTGTTTTATTGCTTTTGTTAATTCATATATTGAAAATACCAAAAACATAGTTTAGATTTACTTTTCTTACATAGTTTTCTTTGTTAGATCAATTCATCATTTCATGCATGATAATTACAGGACCTAGAAAAGTTAGATATTTTGTATTCAAACCAATAGTGCCTCAACCAAATTTAGCGAGTACCAATAACAGACACTGATCAAGGTCTTAAGTTCAATGTTTTCAAAACAACTAGGTACGTACAAAGAATCAATCAATAGTTAGACTCATTAAACATTGAAGACGATAAAGCATTTGAATTTTGGTCAAATCAGCCTAATTACAGATTACCTTCAGCATTTACATGACCATCGAAGGTCCACAACAAGAGAAAATTTTTAGCTGTGATCCACTAGTCCCACAACCAAATAAACCTGAACTACTTACAAAACATTGATACGGGACTTCGTCTTCTTGTCGTCAAGACCCCGGCCGATACGTCGAGAGGATAGAACAACTTAACATGTTAAATATTACAGTCGATTAGGCTTATGATTACTAGATCGTCCCTAAGCATAGAATGCCTAACCGCCATTGGTCTTAGGATTTTGATCACTCATATGACCATACAAGGACCACAACCACCATGAGTTAACGGTTGTGATCCTCGGGTCTCACAACCCAACGGACCCATAGAATAATTGGACATTGACATTGGTTTAAGTGTTCTTATTTTTAGATCATCCCCACTACCACCAGATATTATTGCATAATTGTCCATTTTGAACATAGCAAACCGATCAGGCTAAGGTTTTCTAGACTAGACTAGAGAACCTCCCATAAACCTTGTGGTTCTATCACACGTCTCGTACTCACTTCTATAACCTTGTCTAGAAATCCATACGAGGCACGCACAGGTTACTTTCCACGAGTTCCACAACCGATAGACAAGATATCCCCGAAGCTCGATGTTGACTGGGCCTCTGCATTGTCATCTTTTCTGATTTCTCCATCCGATCCACCCAAGTTAGAGAGGATTTCATTACCCTTGATGAGAAGATCCCATTATTACTAGTTAGACATGTTGCATTGCTTTGACAACCTATCAGCACACGTTCATCCACTTCCACTTTCCTCTACCATTTATCCGTCCGTTATTTCCACATTGGCTACCTCAGCACAACCTCGGGGAGTTGAATGCATGTGAACATCACATGTCAATTTTCATCTATACAAATTGGTGAACCTAACGTGAAGATCTAGTCTCTGATCATTTCCACTTTCTTCATCCATATTCCTCTCTCCCATTATTTTGAGGGTATTTATATACCCCCCAAATATGTTGGGATACAAATGACCCATTTTGGGTCTTGAAGCATATAACTATCAAATGGGTAGACAACAAAAGACACCCTTACTTTCTACATGGGAAGACAACTATTCGACCGCCCATCTTCAAATTCCTCCTCCTCAGGGGACCAATCTTGGTTCCTCACTAAGGATTAAGGAAATTAACCAAATTACACAAACACAACCACCTGAAATCTTAAGTTCTAATAACATGACTTTTACCAGAGAGATTGGATCATCTCCTTAGGTTTTGTTCAGACAACCTATTACTATGCAATCAAACCAACTCACACATTTAGACGAGGAGTATTTAGTTCACTATGCTAGAAGTGCGCAACTCTTCCAAAATATAATGAATCAACCTCTTGATAGGCTGCAAGGACATGTTGATGTCTTACTTCCAAAACAACACCACTACTCCTCCTACAGTGGAAAATGTTGCTAATGAGGGGTGGAAAAATAATGAACATTTTATAGTAGGATATCCTATTCCTCAGAAACCTACAAAGGTTGAACAACATACGCCAAAGCGAAACACCACACCATTAATAGCAGAAATCATCTCGGCATTGGTGGACAAGGTCAAGGAATTGGAACTCTCCCAAAACACTCAGAATTCATATACTGGGCAAGGAAATGTTTCCTTTCTATGCGCAGAACTATGGCCAAGCACCTACTATGCCAGGTCCTCTGGTTTACACGGGTGCTCCTAGCCCAGGGGATTTTATAACTGGGTCGGGCACCTTGGGTATGCCCCCTCATGCTACATATGGATATCCACCACAAGAACCAACCGGAAGTGCATTCTCAAACACCATGTTATCTAGAAATGCAACGTTCCCTAAATTTCTTCCTCAAAATGCATATCAAAATAATCTTCACCCTTACATTCACATGTATTATAAATCACCACAAGGGGACATGTACACTTACCCAGGCCCATGTGGTCAGCCACAGGGGATTCCTTATGCCCCAACAAATGTATATGTTGCACCATTTAAACAACCAATGCCACCTCCACCTCCCCAATAAGGATCATCAATGGTCGAGTCATACGTAATGGGGAATTACTCTGAATATCTTAAGGAGCCTCTCTACTTCTCCATACAGAGTGTCATGCTCCTAAGACCTTTGCTAGACCTTAAAAAATTTAAGGTGGGGGGTGATCCTACTGTACACATTAAGGCTTACACAACTGCCATTCGAGAGCTACTCCCATGGGATGCAGTCATCATGAAAATATTCCCTAAGACCTTAGAAGGTATCACTCTCGATTGGTATTACATGATACCAGAGGCTTCAATACATTCTTTCAAGTAACTCATGTCTGAGTTTATCAAATATTTTGACATGAACAAACTCCTAAGGGAAAGAATCAGAGAATTCCTTCACATAAAACAAGATCAAAATGAGTGTGATGCCCATTTCATCCAAAGATGGTGGCAGGTCCTCTATTCTTCAACAAGTGCTCCTAACATGGATCAAATAGAGCTCTGTGATCTATTCCTTCACTCCCTTAAGAAGGAAACAAAGGAAGAAGTCTAGAATTTTCCATTGAGGAGCTATGAAGAAGTATTGGAGGGTGTTCTTTTAATTAATCAGGAAACTATAGACAATGGTTGCAAGCCCTATGGAACAAACAAGAGACTAGTCACTCCTAACCAAGGTAGCTTTGGTTACCCTAATAACACAAACAACAATCAAGGACCAAAGGTCCTCAACAAGAATCATGGGGTTACAACTGATGATGTTACCAATCAGGTGAAGAAACCAAACGTTGTTAGCACCCATGATGTAAACACTACTAATAAAGACAATGTAAACGACAATAACCAAAGAAGTGATAATTTTATGCCTACAATCAACGATGTGGACTTCAATCATCCTCAATAGCAAAAAAGTAACAATAAAAAAAATAGGTTTATCAAATGCAGGCCCAAGGCCATAGCCAATACCCAAATGGGTTCCAAACCAAGTTGAAAATCAGGGGTGATGGGCCCCAAACTTCAATTATAACAATCAATAGTTGAATAACAATCGAAACTTTAGAACCAAAATAGAATACAAACCAAAGAACTCAGGATTATGATCATGAATTCTACTGTGGTTTCCACAGGGTCCAAGGGCATGATGCAAGAACATGTCACGATTGTAACAAGTTTCTACAATGTTTTCTAGAAGACCAAAGAGAACTGTTCGTTGAAATGTTTTTGGAAAATCCCACAGTGCCTACACAAAATACTTACACAGGGCCGGAGTCCCCACAAAACATGTCACTTATGATCTTTAGTGATCCTCTCCCTAAACACCCTAAAGATGGTAAATTAGATCCCAACGGCTCAAAAAAAGGTATCTCAGTAGGGGCCAATGATCATGAAACCTCAATATCATCAAACCCACTAGTGGCACACCTCCTTTGGATGGTTGCCAACAAATAAAGACCATGGGATTAGTAGAGTTGGAAACTGAACCACAAATTAATGTTGCCACAAGAACTCAAGATTATTCATCGTAGTCAATACCTATTTACCTGTCAATATCATATGATATTCAACAAACGCTTGCAAAGCCGGTGGGGGCTATGACTACATTAATGATTTGACCAAGACCATTTCTCACATCTCCTTCTTGGATTTGTTGAAGAACTCTCCCGCTCATAGAATTACTTTGTTAGAAGCATTGGGACTTTAACACCTGATCAATGTTACTCCCCCTCCGGAGGCACAGATAAACCATATAGACTTTGATGCCTATCCTCACGATAGCCTAAAAGAGATGTTAAATTTGTGTTTGAAATCAGTAAGATGTCTATAGACGTTGAAATAACAAGTAGAGGTGATCCAAATTTGTACTTGCAGGTCTAGATATACAATAACTATGTAAAATGCGCATAATTATTGATGATGGGGTGATTGTTAACATTGTCCCCTTTTCTTTTCTCCAGAAATTAGGTTATGGAGAAACTAATTGTTCTTCAACAAGAAACATGCTGAGGGGTTATGATAGCCTCAAGGAAACATCAATTGGAACCATAGTGCTTCTAGTCACCCTAGGGCACAAGATGATTCTCACATAATTCTATATTATATATCAAGAAACCAACTATAATATGATTCTCGGTCGTCCTTGGATACACTGCACGAAGGCTATTCCCTTAACCTTGTTCCAAGAAGTAAGATTCTTACACTTGGGGAAATTCTCTATCACACAAGGTAACCTATAGCCTTTTGACATGCACCTAGAAAATATGAAAAAGAAACCGGGGTGCATTCTAAGTTTGATCTCCCAGTAAACCAATTAAATAAACAAACCAACTTAGCACCCGAATCAAATTTGATTCCCATAACGGAGCTAAAAACTACAAGTTTTATTGAAGAAGTTACCATGGTAAAGGATGAAACTGATGTTGTAGAAATAGTGTTAACAAAAACCACAACAAAGATTGTTGAGTTGTTGGAGAGTGATTCACCCATTCTCCTTCCATTTGATTTTATGGGAATATAACATGCACTGGGACTCGGCTCTCTTCCCGTTGATGTAATCTATATAGTGGAAGTCTTAGAGGCTAAGGAAGAAGATACAAAGAATGATCCAACTTCAATCTTCCCACGCAATTATTGGACTCTCCACTTCAACGGAGTGAAATGCTGCTATGGCACAGAGGCAAGTGGGATCCTCACTTCTCTGGAGGGGAAGTTCATACCCTTTTCCTTCAAATTTAATTTTGAATGTACAAACAATGGAGCTAGAATATGAGGCTCTCCTTATTAGTCTCATAATAGCCAAAAGGATAGGTACTTGTAACATTAGGGTGCTAGGTGATTCACAACTAGTCGCAAATCAAGTGTTTGAGGTATATGAGAATAGAGTCAAGCACCTCCAGCTCTATAAGACTATTGTCCTATAATTAACCAAGGATTTGGACTTTATTTCAATTAAATTTGTACCTTGAGATAAAAACCTCGTTGATGACTCCATGACAACTTTTGTTTCTCTCTTCACTCTGAGTAGAGAGTTAGAAGAAACAAGCTTTATGGTTTTGGTACGTAAAATGCCAACAACTCCAATTTTTGCATATGTAGAAGTTGAGAATGAGCCCATCACCCTAAACTACACAGAGAATGATGAAGCAATCCTAGGGTACCTAAAGGCTTACGTAGATTTACATCTTGCCCACCATAAGATTGGATTTTCTCTCGTCCCCACACTCTTCCTCCTACTTTGGAGATCCCAAGATGGAACCCCCCTCCACGGGAAGTCTTGAGGTCTATGAATTGGAAGAGGATGGGGATTTAGAGATGCCTCTAGCCACACCTAAATTTTAAGAGGGTAACAGCCTCTTTAATTGATGGAACAATTGATATCAACATCGAGATAGAGGAGGAACCAAAAATCTTAAAGCTAGGATCTTCTGTAACTCCGGAGGAGATAGAAATACACATGTAAATTCTTAAGGAACATTCGAAAAGATTTTGTGACATTTAGTTATAAGGAAATGACAGGAATTGCTCCACATGTTGCAGTTCATAATCGCATTACTAATTTAGATGCTAAAAAAATTAAGCAGAAGTCGAGGCCCATGAAGCCAAAGATGGCTCTCATGGTTAAGTTAGAAGATATGAAACTCCTACAAGTGGGGTTCATTAAACCAGTTGACTTTTGGAAATGGGTATCCAACACCATCCCTATTCTCAAGAAGAATGGAAAAATCCACATTTTCATTGAATTTCAGGATATTAACAAAGCATATCCTAAGGATGATTTCCCACTGCCATCCATTGATGTTATTGTTGATGCAACAACTAGTTATGAGTTTTTATCACTTATGGATGGGTTTTATGGGTACAACCATATCAGAATCTCCAAGGAAGATCAGACAAAGACTACATTTATCACTCATTGGTGAACATACTGCTACGCCATCATGAAATTTGGTCTCATGAACATTCATGCCACATACTAATGAGAAATGACCTACATATTACATGATCTCATTCATAATATTTTAGACTCCTATGTTGACAATCTTCTAGCTAATGCCAGAAAGCATTGTGATCACCCTGAAGTGCTTCGCATCATCCTCTCCTGTCTTATCAAATATAGTGTCACAGTAAATCTATAAAAATGTGTGTTTTACATGATGAGAGGCAATTTACTGGGATACATCATCTCCTCACGAGGGATTGATGTAGATCTAGCCAAAATTTGAGTAGTATTGGAAATTATCCCACCAAAAGATGTGTCATGACATTAGATATTTCCTTAGAAAACTTGGAGAAACCCAAAGGTTTATTCCTCACCTAACCTTTGCCATTCATCCGATAAACAATCTGTTGAAGAAGGATTGCTGCAACATTTAGACAAAAGAGTGCAACGAGGCATTTGATTCGGTCAAATAATTATTACTATCTCATCCCACACTCATGCCTCCTAAGTCAGATCATCCCTTTAATTTTATATTTACATAGGCTACAAATGTCTCATTGGCTTGCATGTCTAGCTTACATGAGGGTGATGATAGATGATAGTGCACGTAGTCTACTTTATCATTCAAACGTTACTCAACTATGAGCCATGTTGTAATCTTATGGAAAAGAAAGAATTTCTTTCCATAGTGTTTGACAACAAAACAGTTAAGACATTACATGCTTAACCAAGAAATGAAAATTCATCATCAAGATAGATCATTAACGTTGACATTTCTCAAACAAGGGTCCTTATCTAAGAAAGTCTGGACATTTCATAACTCTAATCAAAGAGTTCAAGCTAACATTTATTAATCAGAAGTCTGTAAAAGGACAAATCATTGTAGAAGGGTTGGCTGATAGCCCATTAGATGGAGGTGATCTAGTTAATTTAGACTTCCCTAATGAATGTGTGTATTTTTTTGAAATCAAGCCTCCCTATCTTTGCAGTTTCCATGGTACACCAGATATCATTAATTTTATTATGGACCATGTGTACCCTGAGGGGGTGACTTCACAACAAAGAATACGGATACGCATTTCATAGCCACCAAGTATGTGATCATAGAATAAGGTGTTCAATCGCAGAGCTTTTAATGGAATGTTTCTAATATGTGTTGATTAAGAAAAATCCATGAAAAGATTCTTTATGAATCTCATAGATGCCAGTATGTGGAGGTCACTCCGGAAGCCATGCCACTACTCAGAAAATACATCGGATGGGTTATTTTTGGACCATGTTAGAACATGATGCAGATAGAGTTTGTGTGTAAGTGTCATAAATGTCAAGAGTTCTCCCACGAAGATCCACATACCAGTACAAGCTCTATAACCAATTAGCAACACCATGGACCTTTTCCTTCGTGGGTCCTAGATTCGATAGGTAAGTTCTCTCCCTCATCAACAGATGGCCATAACTTCATAATCATGGCTAGGAAATACTTTACTAAGTGTGTAGAGGCCATGACCTTTTAGTACCATTACCTAGATGCGTAATCACTAAGTTCATTTTAAACCAAAACATTTGTAGGTACGGGGTCCCACAAGTCATTATCTCTAATAATGGTACGTATTTCAAAAATGGGGAAGTGTGTGAACTATGTGAAAAGTTCAAAATAAATCACCATACGGCTTCTCTCTATTATCCTTGGGCCAATGGGCATGTTGAGGCTACAAACAAGATGTTAAATTCCATTCTCCTTAAAAATTGTCAAGGAGAATAAATGAAATTAGCTCTTAAAATTCTTTCTCGGCATTGTGGTCCTATCAAACATTGGTAAGAACATGCGACACGAGGGCAACCCCCTTTTCATTGTTATTTGGTGTAGAAGCAGTTTTTCAGCTTGAAGTTGAAATACCTAGTCTTTTTATCTCACTACGCAAGGAATTTTGGGAGAAGAAGTACTATCGAGAGGTGTGACTCTCCTCAATTAGAAATCCTCAAAAAATCTAGGCTTAATGCTGAAATAGTGATATACCATTTACGTTGATCGAATGGCTTGGCAGTATAATAAGAAAGTATACAAGCGTGAAATATGTGAGGGAGACCTAGTATTGAGACTTGACAGCCGAATAGATAAAAATACCAGTGAAGGAAGGAAATTCAAGCCCAAGTGGTTGGATCCATATCAAGTCATAGAGGACTACAAGAATGGGGCATATCACCTATGTACACTAGAGGGTGAGGAATTTGGAAAATCTGTCAACTCTCTTCACCTAAATTGATATTATGCATGATCCGTCAACATTTCCATATGTGTATTAATGCCTCTGCATTGCATTCTCATCTTCTATATCATTTCATAAAGTTTTGTAATCAAGGGACTTATTCTTATAGAAATTCCTAAAAACTTATGAAAATATTGGCAAAACATTCAAATCATATCTCTTCAAATTTTCATAATATCATCAATTGTTTCTAAATCATTTCATCAATTCAAACAAGATAAGACAAATCTTTGATAGTAACCATACCAAGGCCTGCATACTTGGTTCTAACTCATAGTTTTCTTCTAGATTAGGTGTTCTTTTCATATAGTTTGTTCCAGAAGCTTCATGGTGTTACATCTATCCCATATACACCTCTTTTAGAAATAAGAACATTCTAAACATTTTACCTAGATATATATGTCAAATGCAAATCAACAATAAAAAAAGTATTTACACACTTCTTGTGCCCCACCAACCTTCTAGTGTTGAGCTCGTGCCTCTTACTAGTGGCATGGGGTTGAGAAAGGGGAGAAGTCGCCCTTACTCGACCTATGCCTTGTCCTTGGTGATGAGCTCATACTTCCTACTAGTAGCATGCGGCAAGGTGTAGGGGGTATCTTCAACCAAATTAGAAAAATTACAAGAAGTTCATTCAATAAAAGATGTTGTAATATTCATAAATCCAAAACAAAGTGAGTCTAGATGTCCGAATTCCAAGAGGGTTTAAAACCTTAAACCATATTTTGTCAACCAAGTTGCCATCTATGGATATAAGTCTAGATAAACTAGAAAGTAATTGACATTTTAAACTATGTATAAAAATTGAGTAGAATGAGGTCATAGGTTCTCAATTTGGTTTTTTGTCAAATCCTTGTCTTTCTCTCATTATTACCATTCAAAAAATTGGTATAACTTGTGTCCATTCTAGCTCTTGGTGATGATCCCTCCCATCTTATTGGTTGCATGGGGTTAGGAGTGAGGCAAGCTCAATATGTTATCATATCACTATGTTCATCACATTTTTCCAAAACAATAAGAAGTATCAAAAAATTCTTAGAGAAACTAAAGTTCAACATTACATTGTGCTTGCATAATCATCATATATCAGCATTGCAAAAACAACAAAAATAAAATCATTTTGTTATCATTCATTGTCCATTGGATACATTCTGAAAAGTATACAAAATCAGAGATTCTAAGCATCTAGAATACACATGCGAAACAACCTAAGAAAGAAGTCAACTCTAAGTACAATGAATAACCAATCCAAAAATAAGTGTTTATATATATCATGGAATAAGTTTGAGTATAATGCCATCATGTGTTAGGCATGGTCAAAACACTCACAATGAGCCCGAAAATACAAAAAAAATCATGTATGTGCCTCGCAAACTAGAAACAAAGAAATAAAAGGCTCAATAGCCTATCAATCACTATGGGATCCCTGGGATGGTGCATGACTGCATCTAGGACTGCTACTGTGGCTACAACGTCGAGAGTGCACTAAGTGATGGAAATGATTGTGATGGTGGCCACTACCTATGGTCTCACTACGATAATGGCTCCACCTCATCAGTTTCTCGGCTATCTCATATGTGGCTACTGTGTGCAGAGAGAAGTCATGATCTTTGCTACCCTCTAAACAGGTGTAAACACGCCAATGTGTCAGTCAGACAATAATGGTTATCCCACGTCCTTGGTCAACTCGGCCCAGGGCTTCCTAAAAGTGATCAACAAGGGGTCCATGCTCACTCGACGAATAAGATCTCTTCATTCCTCCATGGATGTTGTAAAACAAAGAAAAACAACGAGTTAGAAAACCACAAAAGTCAAAAAAATGAAAAATAAATACAAGGTGTAGCAAATAACATTTCTAACTGAAAGAGTCAAGAAAATGGTATTCACATACTCGAATCTCTAGGCATCCATGTGGGATTAGCTGGTGTAGTTGGTACTACTACTGCTGGTGCATGTGGTGCCTCTCCAACTCTTGAGATGATGCTTTGTCCCATCATAGACTCATCATCTCCCTCTTTGCCCTCATCTTAAGGAAGTGGGTCCTTGGAGACTAAGGTCTCCATCTCTACATCTCCCTCCTCTCGCTCCGCTCTCAATACATCCTAGGTGTCATGCCACTCAAGGTCACTCTCCTCCTGTTTCATGAGATTTGTCTCGCCAATCTCACCACCCAACTCCCCATCATCTGACTCATCACCTGACTCCTCTCCAGTCTCATCTCATGTCTCCTCCTTAGATCGAAGTCTTATTTATAGGTACCTCCTCCTCCCCGCTGTGAGTGGGTACATCCTCAATTTGGAGTAAAGGTGCAAGAGCGACACCAGCTGCTTGTCGGGCATGAACAATATGCCTAATGGAAATATGTACTCTTAGAGTCACTACTATCCAACTAGGATCTTCATTAGGCCCCTTTGGGGCCTCCTTGATACTCCTATATATGGGTGCCACAGGGGAAAGTATGTCAATATATGGAACACCAAACTGCTAGAGAACTCGATCAAATGGACGAGTCTCCAACTTCCTTGACTTGTTAACTAACTAGCTATAAGAGTCACAAGAAGCCACTATAGTCTTTTCCTATCCCCACACTCCTACCGTATCATGGTAAGGAGTAGCAACTAAGTCATCAGTTGTCAATGAAGCTACTGGCTGATGCGGCGCTCTAAGAACTGTCATTCTTGTGCATCTGGTGGCCCTGACAGCCCCCAAATTCTATACTAGCACTCCCCTCTGGTAGGGGATAATATGCTCATAGACCCAACTCATCACAAGTGTGGGATGGCTAAGATACTAACCCTATAAAAAACCACTCGGTACAAATCATGGTAGGTGGTCCCAAGGATATCTTCTCCCCAAGCATAGGTGTGGCCATATGCCTCTATCTGTGTAATAATGGGAGCCCAACAGTATAGAAATGTATCACCCCCTTGGCCCCTATCAACCAAAAAGTAAAAATACCCATGATGGACTTCCGGATAGTGGGGTTAGGAGCGATAGCAGTAGATCAGACATTCATACCCAGTTTGGAACCAACTGACACCATGACATCACCCATATAATTACCCCACATGGTCCCGGTGGCTTTAGATACTACTATCGAGAGATTCAACCTTCTCCCAAGAATCGAAACTTCAAGTATCCAATATACGTCCTCAAAAGTAATGGTTCAGTCACCCCTACAACTTGGCAACCGAAAAGTATTCCGATCGGCATCCCAATAAGAAAATAATTCACATAGAATATTACTAACATGAGTAACATGGGGCACTCGTGCAATCCTTCATATGTCTACTCTTTGTAGTCTATAAATCTCAGCCTGAGTCAGTCGATCAAGGATCTCATGGAGTCACTCACACTCCCGCTCACAACTCCAACGGATGTACTCCTCCTTCTACATCCACCAAAATAGCAAAAAGAGAAATTCAGTGACATCTTCAATAGGAAAGCTCGTCAAAAACATCGTAAAACATTAAAAAAAGACTTAAAACAAGTATTTATGCATTCTGTTCAAAACTGTCTCCTAGTGTAGAGCGGCGGTTTTGTGAAAGCCACCTTGCCAAGGTGGTGGTTTTGTAACCGCCACCCTGCCAAGGTGGCGATCATGTAACTGCCACCCTGCTCAAGGCGGTGGTCCTAAACAATTTCATCGTACGGTTATATTACCCTAAAAAGCTCATAAAAACACAAAAATTGACCATTTTGGGTGAAATAAAAAACTACCCTAAGGGCGGCCCCCTAGAGACTAGTTTAAAACGTGAAATTTCAAAAATAACCCCACCTAGGTAAATATTTTCACATTTTTAGATTTTAGGTTTCAAAAAAAACAAATGAGAAAAACTAAGCTTAAACCACGTGGCTCAGTCTCTCACTTGTGGAGGAATGATCACGATCTCGTAACGGTCATTTCGGTTGTACTCTCGTCGAAAATGGTCACTGTGGGTCTAGAGCTCACAAATCACCAAATTGAATATGCGCAAATGAATTGAAAAATGGGTTTGTTGTGATATATATATATGTTGTTTTGACCTCGTTTTGAGTGTATATGTTCGTAGGGTTGGAGCGTTGGCGCAGGTATATCTCTATATCCCTACATAAATGGTAAGTCCTCTTGTCGTTTTAATTTAGCGTTTATTTTTTGATATTTTGTCTATCTACACTTGAGTTTTCCTTTCATTTTATAGGTAACGGGAGCTTGGACAATGAAACTTCAGCACATGAGCATGTTAGGTATAGCTTTTATCTCCCCTTTTCGGGAATGCCATACTCGGACTCTATGTTTTAGTCCTCTTCATGGCTAAGATGTTTCTTCGAGGGGGCAATATTTATGCACCCAAAATTTCACATGCTACATTGTCATAAAAATAGTTACAAAAGGTCCCCAATGATGATTCATATCCTTTTAGAAGGTGTTCGAGTTTCTAAACCCATTCGCATTATATATTTGTAGCCTAGACATCCCTATTAAACCTCTGCACGCTTTCTTCTAGCTTCCTGCTTCTTTTTATGCATGTTTTGACCTTAATTGTCAAAATTGTGGTCATGCCCGATAATGGGATCCTCGAGACAACCGTGACCCACCCAGAATATTTGTGCATGTCTCATGGGGGAAATACTTGTACCCTCTGACCTACAATAGGCAGCCAAAATATCCAGTATACATCCTCCAATGTCATAGTCATATCCCTTGTCAAGAGCCAAAATGTGAGAGTGTATACATTCCAATGCTCACACAAAGTTGTAATCGAATGCAAATTTGGGGGCACTTCCCCCAATCAAGCCATAAGGCATAATTTGGCCCTATCAAGAAAATCATATCCGACATCATCTAGACCTAAAGCAAATAGGCTCGTCATGTTTGACCACCACGGAACCTTCCATGTGTGGATGTCCCTTTGTAAGCACAAAATACACAGCAAACATCATGTTAGAACATCACAAATCCTACAAAAATATCATCATACATCAATAAAAATGCACAAATCATATCGATATCACCTATAACAACAAATCTATTGGATATCACAAGCACTGAGAGGGAGGATGAATCAGTGCTGATCAATTTAACAATCTCTAAAATTTCTTGACTAGAACAAAAAATCATGCCATGAACAAAATTAAAGTACATGCAAGAATACAAATGCTTAGGACACCAAAATTATAGTGGGAAATCCACAGAGGGAGAAACCCCACTTGAAAGCAAGACTTTTAGTTGGAACACCAATTCCTAGTATCCATGTATATACATTTTTGTTGAGCAACCACACAACCTATGAAGCGCATACTTCAAAATCCTTCAAGCACCCACTAAAAGGTAGGCAAACACCCACTTAGCTAGTTTAGCAAGATGCAACTTGCAAGGAGAATCTACTCCTGTGACCTAAGCACCCATTTAGGAAGATACAATAACAATATACCATTTGATCATTTAGCTACTTGTTTCTTCATCAAAAAATCATGATCACTCTTCTAGATCATAGTTCACCTATGTCTTCATACACCACTTTTCTTCCTATTTTTTGTTCTTTTTCCCCTGTAAATTGTTCATACATATGTTCCCAAGATTGTCTCACTCTATCAGCAGCAACTAAAACTCCAATATGCTCATGCACTTGCTTTTTATTTTGTCATCCTCTTTCAGCAATAAATATTTGATCTCCTGTGACTGTATCTCATATATATCTCTGCATTTTTATTATATCACTTATTGCACTCACTATATGACACTCTAAGTTGATTCACACTGTCAACTTGTTCATAATCATACCCTCTCTGTTATCACACTCTTTTAGCAACTTGTCTTTAGTTCATTTCATATACAACTTCTCCTGATACAGTCATAACCACCTTTCACACAATCACTTGCACTAATTCATGTTCTCAAAATTGTCTCTTATTGTTTGTAGCTTCAACACATTTACATATACTTGTATGTCATTTCTAATTATTTATCTTTTACACAGTCAAAACATTGCTCATACAACTACACAAAAAACCACTAATTTATGCCAACTCCCTATGATTGATATGACCCTTCATTTTAAATACTTGTGATTCTCTGTATACTCCTCCTTTTGACTCTACAACTGCCTATCTCGACCTTGACTCGATTTCATCAATCAAAGACAAAAAAAACTCTTTAACTTCCATTTATTTAGTCTCACACCCTTTTCTCGAGCGACGGGTTCTTCATATACCATTGAAAGCTCAAAATACTTTGGATTTATATGAAAAAGACAAAAAAAAATGTCTTTATACATTCCCATGTTGAACTTTGAAAGCATTTCATGAGATTATGACTGTTCATAATTCTTTAAATTATATAATCCTCTATTCAACTCGAATTGAATAGACCTTGCATTATTCACCTTCACAAAGGACAAGAGCTTAGCAAGTTCTCTAGGTTTTAGACTGTAGCAGCGTTAATTTTTCATTTAAATCATGACCTCTGAGATGTTGAAGCTTCCTTGACCATCACTGAGATTCAGGACACTCTGTAATTTAGACTATTGCATTCTCAGTGAATAACTTTCACTTAAATCCTTCAATATGAAACTTTGCACAGTGTTGAGATGGCACAAAAAACTAGTACACTACTAACACACATGAAGACTTGGGATTTCAAGACATAATCTGAGCTCTTGTGAACTTGATAGAACATGAATGATCTAAAGAAATAAGTTAAAGAGATTTTGTTTCAATTTTGAATGAGATTTTGCACTTAAGACCGTCAAAATACAGACCTTACCGCCATTTCCACGAAACCCAAAAACTTTTGTCACTAAGAACTCTCTACATACTTGATGAATCTCAAAAATTATTTTTGCAACACTAGCGTATGGAGGAAACAAAGATTCCTTCAAAAAAATGAATTTTAGTTGGTTGGATAAAAAGATTCGAGAAAAAATTACTTTGAAACCCTAGGGACAAGGTTTGACAGATTGTGCATACTCGAGGCTTCATAAAAGGTGTTTTCTTGAACAATTTTGGATGAATTTGAAAAATTCAAACTCTTGCAATTTGCAGAGATCAACTTCCAACCTCCTAAACCATTCTCTTTACTTGAATCCTTCAAAAACATTCCCAGACCTTCAAAAACTCATAACACAATGATATAGTGCATGACAATATTATTTGTAGTAAGCATATGGTTACATTGAGTTTATCTTTTGGCATTGAATGACTTAGAGAAATCATGGATTGCATTGAGAACCTAACCAAGCATTACACCTCTGTCTAGAAATCATACTTCCACCTTTACCCTCAAGAAAAGCAACTTGCATACCTGAGAATGAACAATGTATACATGCCAAAAATGACAGTGCTAGTTGCGATCATAAAAAATTATCTTTAGAATCAAGCATAGTATATTGAAGGATTTTGAGGGGTGATGACCAGCTTAGAGGCTTGAATAGGCTCTGGTATCTTGCTAGGAACCAACAACTTCACTTTCACCATGATAGCACATCAACTAGTCCATTTATATCAAACTTGCATTGTACCATAAAAAATTAGAGAGAATTTTTATCATAGGTTCCATGAAAACATCATTAATAGTCCTTAGAAGATGTAAAACAACTTAACCAAGTGAAAGGAACAACAAAGAATTAGATTTACTTCCATCGATTCAGAACTTTGTCTGGGAAAGAGAAAAAAGTTTCCTTGCTAAAATGATGAGAACTTCTTAACCACACATCCTTTTGACAAAATACTTTTTGCACATTAATTCTTGGAAAATTTACTAAAAAAAAATATTCTTAGGACTTATCGGAGCACTTTTGTATAATTTAGTTTGACACCTAAGAAGTCCAGGTGGTCTGTTTGGACCTTTCTCAAAACCCAGTCTTGCTAAAAGATGAATATCTTGCTCAAATGACCTCCTTGAGACCTAAAATTTTGCATGAAGCTCAAGGACACCTACTCCCACTATCTACCATGGTTGGTTTGTCAAAAGTATCCCTGAATTTTTCTATCCCATCATATTTTTCTGCAAGTACAATTTGAGTTCTTAACGACAGTTTTAGGTAGAAGAGGCATTTTGCTTCTAAAGCATATTTCTTGACCTTCTAAGCCTTGAAATGAGTTTACCCACCTGAAAAACACGTCCCAAATGATTGGCCTCATTGTAGCTCCTTCACTTTCCTTAGACCCCTGAGGATTAGGCTTGTATAACGAAGTTAACTTTGGTTGTTTCCTTGTTTGAAAAATTTGGTGGCCTGAGTAGCTCGGATAGAGCCTTCTTCCACCTCTTGAGACTCCTTGTGACCAGATAAGATGATCATTTCCTTCAATTTATTCTTTAGTGATATTGTGTGCATTTAACCTTGAGGATTTAGAGTTAGGATTCTCAACGTTACAAGGTTGTGAACTTGAGTAAAGCCTTCAATTCCCTAGATAGAAAAAGATAGACTTGAAAAGACACCAAACAAGTAATGAGGACTAGTACAGATACAAGGACACACATAGCATGACCCTAACATGACTCAAATGGCTCACACTGACTCATATGTACCTTGAGACCATCATCAACAAGACTTAAGATACAAACCACATGGAACCACCTTGTGACACTATAAACACACTATTTCCATGACAAAGATGACATGACATGCTTGAGGACATCAATGACAACATGACACAAGGTGGGAAACAAAACCCTCACATTTGGGTTCATGTATGCGATTTAGATCTAGATCGTATAGATCCTGGCTAGGAATGTACGGTTCAGGGTCAGTATCATATGGTTTTGACCTAAGTGCAAAATCATACCATTTAATACAGTCTCATCCACATACGCAAAATTCAACAAAATTTAGAAATTTCAATAAAATAGGGAAACCTATTCTATTTTGCACAAAATCAGTAGCATGCAATGTGCTTAACAACTCATCTGTTGTCTACAACTGAATCACATCTCCCATACACTTGAATCATGTCTACATGGCCTCTCTAACTCTCGGTATCCTTGCAAACTTAGAGCTCATATCACACTCAATCACAATCACATAATGAAAAGTACCTTTTACTAGTGGGATTTACATGCCTTACTTTATTATCTAGTCAATTCAACCAATTAGTTCTCTGTAGCTTTGCAGGCCATATATTGGGCTCTATTTGCCCATTTTTCACACCATTTATGGTGTTGTGATCATGTTTCTCGTCATTTTCATGTTGATACATCACTACCTTACTTTTGACTTGTTCTTTAGTTCTACACTTATTCTTATCACTTATGTTATTATTTGTATTTGCACACTTACAATGTATTGTTTATCATTGGTTCATTCACACAAGATCAGAAATTCTCATTACACACTCTATAATTCCTATCTATTGCACTAAAATATATCTAGATATTACTCATTTTATTTACTTTCAACTCAATCAATTCAGTTTTACACTCTCCCTTTCATCAAAAGGGGAGAAGATATATAAGGTTGATTATGCAAGGTCACCCCTTTATCTCGTTTAACAAAAAATCACTAAACAAGTACAATGGGTTAGTTATACAAGGCTATCCTATCCCACACAAAAATTTTACAAATTTAGAAATTTGGTTATACAAGGCCAATTTTCCATGCCTAATGCAATGTAATCTCAACACCAAAGCGGTCACTTGTGATTACCCAAACACATTAAGCACCAAATGTCATTGTATTTATTATGAATTTAGGGGTGATATGCAAATATTCAAATGCAATATAAGCACCCATAACACAATATGCACTTGTATAATGCATGGTGGTGGCAATGATACATCATTCCCTTTCACCTTATAGGGGTTTTATCAACTTTGGGACCTATATCTATCTACAGTGGTGTGGTCCCATTATTAGGAAGCGTTATTGGGGACAAGCTAAGTGGACCTGTGACACTCTTCCCTTGGTGTCAAGAACATCCAAGTCCCATGTCACTACAAAATAAACATCTAGTTAGGGATTTGATTACCCCCTAACCCTACAAGTCAACCAAGTTTGAATCTCCATGTTTTCAAACACTTATGTCCACAACTATGATATCCCCTTTTGACACTTACAACATGTTTCTCCCTTATCTCCATGTGCATCAATTAATGACTCGCATTTTTCACCATGATTGGTTATTTTCTCTCAGCATATTTGTGTGTTTCTTGCTTTAGCACTCTCACAAGTACACCTCTATGTTCCTTTACATTAGTAAATTTCATTCACTAGCATAAAAGAAGGGCAAATGTAGACACCAAAATTTACACAAATTCATTATTACTTCATGATTTTTTTTTTTTTATATTTACATGAACTTTGAACAATGGAAAAAGATCTTAGTGTCAATGATCTTATTTTGTATTGCTCTTTGAGACTTGATTGAACCCCATTTATTACTATTTTATCTCATTGATTTGATTTTGAGTCACCTTATAGAGATCTATGGAGATGCCCTTTTACTATTTAATTATTTTTTAGCTCAATCAAAATCCTACAACAAGGTCAGAACTAGACCATACGGTCCATACTTTTTGTACAGTCTTGACTCATATTGCTTTTCAGATGTTTTCTCTTCATGGGCCCATTTGTTAGTCTTTTATCTTCTAAATTCTATTTCTGGGTTGGCCTTTCCCTCCACTAAGGACTTAATTTCAAAGTAAGAACTCATACATACAAGTCTAACCTAAGCGTTTTCTATTTAGAAATCACTTATCTATCTACCACTTATTGAATTGAGAAAGCAAGGACTACATCTAATACTACATACACAACATAAGAGGGCATAATTTTGAAGTTTTCATCTACACATAAGGGTTTCTATTTATATGAAGTAACACAACCCACTATCAATGTTGATGCACAAGGGCCAACCTAGGTAAAGGGATAATTACATGTACCTTTACACAAATTACTAGCAGAACTACATTGAGTCTGAAATGTAGTGCAACGCTCAGTGATTCACAAATGGCGTGAATGTCGAGGTCAGTTTGAATCAAGCATTTGTATCTTTATTTTTTTTTATAGCTAATGATTAATTGAACATGTTATGGGATATCTAGGGTTTGTTTTGCAGGTTTTGGGTGTGACATTGAGGGTTTTATGTGAAGTTAAAGACATCAAAAAGTGACAAACAATGACATTGAGTGACACTGGAATTTGTAGATCTCGTCTACTTGAAGGTCCAAAAATGTGTGGTTTGGTCATAATTGTACCATCTGGTACTGACCACTTTTTATGGTGTTGACCCAATAGTTTTACTACTCCATAAAGTGATTGTTCCAAATTTCAGACTTTGTCCTTTCCCAAATCACTCATTAACACATCCTGAATACTTTTTGAACCAACTACATATCACTTTACATCTTGTTTGTGCTTCAAGTTGTATGTGCTTGATTGTATGATTGATCACTATAATCTAAATTGTAAATTTTAGTGCGTTTAATAGTGTAATCTCTATAATATTACTTTAAATGAAACTTAATTAAATAGACCTAAAATGTAATTATGTGTTAAATAGATTGTCTTATCAATCAAGATGTATTCATAATACTTTCCATTTATATAAAACATATTTATTAAATTGATATATAGTGGGAGGTCATGTAGTTCGTGTTATCGAGATATGTTTGCTTAATTGGTAAATGGAATTTCCCTGAAGTATCTTTCATTATATGTATCATACCCTTATATTTGAATGTCTTGATCTTTAGTATATATGTTTAACATTGATAAGTATCGTGTGAAATGACATAAAAGTAATCACAATATGGTTTTCCTAGTTATCTCAATATTTTTTAGTTGTGTGATGGTACATTGATGGTAATTTAGTAGCCCATGCCCAAATAGTAGCGATAATATGTGTTTAGTGTATCTTTCTACTCAAATATTTTGATATATCCAAGAACATCAATTAACACAATATTATTGACTAAATAATGCATTTTACATTTATTTGAAGCTATAATTTATGTCTCTTATTTCTATTCATACTTGATTTAACAAACAACTTGTTTAGTAGTGTTACAAGGTGAGAAGAGGAGGAAGTATATATATGATTACACTCCTACACTGAGATTTATTTGTCTTTCTTACTATCCTCCTTAAAGGGAGGGGATTTTTTAGCCTTAACCTTATAATATTTATCTCATTACAACCTTAGAATCATAGAGGTAAATAAAGAGTGCAAAAGAGAATCATTTTCATTGGTGAGACTGAAATTTAACTTGCATACGTGCTTATCATTCATATCGTGTACATCATCATCGTTATCATACCAAAATGTTATGGTGGTATCATATCACTCTGAATTGAATAGTATTGGTGAATTAGAAAGACCCTCAGACTTGTTCTTGATGTCATCCTCTAATTGTAATCATAGAGTGGTAGCTTCATCTACTTGTTTAGTTCTCTTTTCTCGTTCCTAGTGTTGTGCTAACTATATATGTACTCTCTCTACCTTTTCTTTAGTTAACCTTAATTGCTCTAATTTCTCATTTTCTAACCTATGTTGTCCTAATATCTCCCGTTATCGCCGCATGATGGCATCATTGTCAATTGATGTATCTAACTCATAAGTGAGTATCTTATCAATTGAAATGGGTTGTATTAGAGGTAAAATAGAAGGATTGAGTATTGATCCATTTTGAAATACTTAAAAAGTATCATCATCTACCATAATAATGTATTCATGTCCATCTTGTGTAATTGTGATACATCCACGGAGTGTAAATGATATTACCTCCATATCGTGAATCCAAAGTCGACCTAAAATATATTGAAATGTAAGATGAAATGTGGTGGGAATCATTTTGGGCCCAAATAAGACATCTAATGTAATCTTTCTCACTATAAATCATGAGAAATTGTCAAATAATTTGATAGCTTGAGATTATTATTGAATTGAACTCATATGAATACACATTTTTGCAACAAATAAGTATAATTAATGGTCAAGGATGATCCATTATCTATTATTACTCTCTTAATTAGGAAGCCTTGAGTCTAAACCGTAGTGACTAACATTTGATATCGGTCTCGTATATACTTAGGAGGTAAATCTATGTCATCAAGGGTAATAGTTGTATTGATACTCTTAAATGCATCCATAATAGAAGTGAAAGAAAAATGTTGTGTCACTTGAGAGAATAGTTTTATGTAGAACCTAAAATAAAATATATTTATATGTAGTTAATCTATGTTAAAGTTCTAGAATAAATATTTTACTAGGGACGTTACATAGTTGATCCAATATGTCATATCCATTTGATTGATTAATTTGTTGTGTGAGAGGAGTGGGAGGTGGTGGAGGATCTGGTTGGTTTCCCCCAATTGACAACCTTCTTCATCTTGTATTGGCAGCATGGGATGTGGATCCCAATATAAGCCTAACAAAAATAAGGGTGTGATGGTAGTTAGTAAAATTTTGAGATCAAGGGAGAGGCATGGAAAATTGTTTCATACAATCTCTTTTGTACCAAGTAGTAAAGAGAATTACCACATAATGAATATTATTACAATGAGAATGGAAAAGGGTGTGGTAAGAATACTTAGTATGTCTCTCTCATTATTGATAGACTTGAATTGATTGATATCATTAGAAATGACCATATTGACATAACCTTAGGGAAAAGAAAAATATATTCTAAAGTACAAATTATGTTTAAGATGAGAACCCTAATGATAACTAAGGTTTTTGGTACAAAGCCCATTTTGGTAGGGTATGGTTAATAATGTTTAATCAATTAACATGTTTACCAAATGATTTAACCTAATTTAGAAAATAAAGCTCTAAGTTTATAGTTTATTATCTAATCAAGATAACAACCTAGAAATGATCAACTTTTAGATTGTTAAATCCATATTCAACATTCAAATAGGAAAGTATAGTAAATGATTTAGGTAATCTAATCAATTAGGTAACATCTTGAATTAGATATTGATAATAGTATATTGTACTTAGATTTTTGCAGGTTTCTGGGTTAATTTGGGTGAAGTGGAGTGAAATCAACATAAAACTCATTATATTTGTTCCATCTTTGAAAATGGAATTGTAACTTCCCTTTAGATAAAATCACCTAATAGGGCATAATCAACCTACACAACATGTCCAAAGTTACACGGACTTGTTTAATTAATTACTAAACTTATTTCTTGATTGTTGCATTTTCATCTCAATCTCATATGTCTTTATTTACTTTTAGTCACTTCAAATGAGTGCAACTATTATTATAATAAAAAACCCTAGCTATCGACATGAGATAGGAGAATATGGTTTTAGGATATTTGATTTGGAATACCCATGTGTTGCCTACATAGTCTCGTGTGGAATACAAACTCAAATATAGTTATCCCACCTACTAAAAGTTTAATTGTGATCCTTTCTACTACATTCATGGAACTATATTTTGGCTCATGATACTTGGTGATGCTTGTTTTGACTTGGTTTGGAATGCCCTTGAATTCACTTGGAATTATTTTGGCTTAATTTAAAGCGCTTTAAATTTTCTTAGGTGGTATGCCTTGGTGATGAGAATTACATGCTCATGGGTGTGAGCATAAACCAAAAACCATAACTCAAAAAATTTCATCCACTCATTTTAGGACATGTTAGATGTGTCCAAGACACACATTATAATCATGTGGTTTTATAAGTGACTAGATAGCGGAATAAAAACATATTACCTACATCCTTTTTGAAGGACATTAAATAAATAGATTCATAAAAGAACCAATGGGCTCTTTAAAATTCATTAAAATGTGTTATCATTCAAAAATACCAAAGGCAATCAAAAGTAATGGATATTCATAATGATTTTAGTGTACATATTGCGGATCATGTCAAACAAACTAAAAATAGGGAAGATGACTAGGGTAAAAATGAAGAATCACACTTCAGTTGAGAACCACATTTTCTCAATAATAGCTTCCAAGGTATAATGTAATAAACCAATCATCTACTGAGTATAGATTTTACACATACTTGTGTGAATGATGATACAGGAGTTTGAAGAAACGTTACAAGTAAATTTAGTAGCCATACCTATATGTAAAATGAGTTGAAATAGCATAATAAGAAACAACACCTCCTATTATGAGAATTATGAAATATCTAAGTTCCTACAATAAAATAGCTACTGCACATCCTAGTGAATACATGAAACAACAAATAAACCCCTTATAACTATTACCAAGATAAATAAATCACATCATTCATCTGAGTTTGAGAAAGAGATAGCTAAACTAACATAGATTTACAACAAAACATATAAACTTCTAGTATTCTCTCTTTATGAAATATAAAGTTCTCTACCTCCTTAGGAACATAATTTTATCTCCCTCTCCTTTGAATACAAGACTAAGTGCTAAGACAAAAAGATTTTTTTATTTTAACACACGGCCATGGCAGGTTGAGACAGAACCAGATGGCATAAAATCTACAAATGAAACATACACCTACTCAGAGACATGTAAATCTTTAGGAGAGACCTGTAATGTAATGATTACCAATTTATTGTTTTTAAATGTATCCATAAGGAAAAACAAATGTTTTAAATCTAAAGCATCTTTAAATAAATACAAAAGCACAAAACATTTTACACATTAAAGCACATTGTTTTAACTTAAAAGACCATGATGAATTACACTAACCAACTCATAAATAGGGGTCCATATTTTTAAAGGAATGGGGGTGTTATGGTCACAACAAATGGAAATTACTGTTGGGAAATACTCCTTAGTTTTGAGAGTCTAGAATCTCTAGTTTTGTAGGGAAATACTAATTAGTATTTAGAAGCTAGAATATTTGGTTTAACTCAAAAGAAGCATCCATGAAATTTCAAGGGTTTTGATACTGAATCTCAAATATCAATACAAATTGCAGCCTTGTCAAAATACTTATTATGTTAAAACATAGAAGAAAGACACAAGTGTGTCCAAAGAGTTTATTTACTATGACAAAGAACTTCACTATACCATTTTTATACCAATAACTTAGATAGTCCTTCTAAAAGTCATTATCTCAATTATTGATTTTGCAAAAAAGGTTCAAAGGATTGTCAGGAAGTTTCTTTGATGTTAGTCAGACATCTATATCCTAGACATCAATACTTTGGGTTCTAAAAATTTCATGACCTTGCTCCATTTCTAGCTAGGTGTCCACAACCCTAATGGATATTACTAAAATCACCCGCTTGAGAGAGAGCCTTTAATTTTATATAACATTAAAATGTTTGGATTTTTTGTTATAATTTATCATTCAATTCTTCTTTTTTGTATGTGGGTTAGGAGTCAGTCTAGTGAGGTTAATGATTTAACAAAATTTAAATCCTAATCAGAGGACTGATATTAGATGAATATAAAAGTAACAAGCAAGATTGATCATGCAAGAAACAAGCAAGTGTGTACGATAGTGAGATAAGAATGACTTAGCGTGTATTTAGAGATATGAGTTTATTTTGGGCTCGAGATTGAGTGGAAAAGGTTGGATATCCTTTTATAGAAAAATGGGATCTAAAACTCCACCGCCCAAATGAGGGTAGGACCGCTCGGGCGCTAGTGTCTGAAATGGGTGCTAGTGTTTTGGACTCAGCTTTGCTTCTGATCTTTTCAAGGTCTGAACTTGTATTCTTCCTTTCACTCTCTACCACATCCACTTCATTGTAGGGTTTCACTGTCACACTTGAACCTACAAAACAAACCCCAACTACCTGTACAAAGCTCAAGCAAACATTAGATGAAATAAATAATGCATATGCTTGAGTTGTATTGAACTCGATGATCACTCCAATGTAATTGTCATCAAGCATTACACTAAATTTCAGACTCTATGGAGATATAATGTGTGTGTGATTGAATTGTGTCCCATAAAGCTAGGTTTCCCTTGTGCTAATCACACCAAGATAGCGGGCTACAACTACTTTTCCCCCAAGATGAATGTGTGAGATGGAATTCATAAATAGCCCCTCCTATGAGAAGTAATCTATCATTAGAATGTGAATCCATGGTTAATCTAAAATCCTTAAAATTTATACAAGGATTATCCATTCTATCAAAAAGTGAAAAGTAGGCAAAGTAAAACCCTTACGAAAAGTTGAATTATAAATCTTTTTAGGAATAGGATTTCCATGAAGAGAATTATTATCAGTTCTAGCAAAATAGGCCCTACTCTCAAGGGTAAGGGTATGGATCTTATTTTGCAAATCAACTACAACATGCATAAGAGAAATAACTTCTTTGGGAGGAATGACATAAACATTAAGGGGTTAAGTCTTTCCATTATATTTAGCCATAGGGATGTTATTAGGTTGAAATTCAATCTTAGGATCAACAAGTTGAGAACTAGGAATAGGAACATGGGAAGAAGAATCAAAAGGAAAAGAATTTTGCATGATTTTATCAACAAGCTCAACAACATGCATATTATCCTTATTATCAACATTATGTACACTAAATTTAATAATATTGAGAGTAGAAACATATGCATCACTAACTTTTCTATATTTTAACATATTATGAGATGGAAAATGAGTATTTGCATCATTAGGAAACATACAAGAGGTGGAGAAAGAAATATATGACTTTTGAAGCACAATATTCAATAAACAAGCACTTGGTTGAGAAGAAGAAGAGGGGATCTGAATATCATGATCAAAAGTAATAGGACCAACTCAAATGATTTGTGCATATGTAAGTGTAGAGGAATAAAGAGCAAAGTGAGGGCCATTTAGGCTAACATCTACAACATCAAAATAAGTATGGGTATCACAAGCATCATTAACAAGACCTTCCTCTTCTGAAAAGTTAACTAAATCCTCAACAAATGTATTATTTGTAGTAATAGATTCAACATCACTATTATATTCATAAGAGCTAGTAGCCTTAATAGGGGGTAGGAGAGCAACATCAAGACTGGGGTTGATAAGATTTCTAAATATAAGAGTGATTTTGGGATGAGGTGTAGCCGTATTATGTGACTTACAATAGAAGGTATCTTCCTCTTGGGGATTGGAAAAAATATTTTGAAGACCGGTCATAGGAATAAGATCATACTTGGGGGAAGGAGGATTGGGATGATGATTTCGCAACACTTTTTGATAATCCATGAGGAATACACAAAATGAAGGATCCTAGGGCAATCTAGGGTTAGATCAATAAGTGGGTTCACCAAATGATTTAACAAAATTTAAATCATAATAAGAGGAATGAGATCAGATGAATATAATAATAACAAACAAGATCAATCATGCAAGAAACAAGTGTGTATAATAATGAGGTAAGAGTGACTTAGCTTGTATTTTGAGATTTTGGATGATCCTGGGCTAGATACTGGGTGAAATAAGTTGGATATGGATTGGATATACTTCATCTAAAAAATTGGGATATGAATCTCCTTTATACATGACCTCCTAGATGAGGATAGGACTGCCCGAGTGCTGGTATCTAAACTGGGTGCTAGTGTCCTGACAAGATCTCTACTTTTGATATTTTCAAGATCTGAACTTGTATTCTTCCTTTTTCTCTTTTTCGCATCCAATTCATTGTAGGTTTTCATTGTTGCACCTGAACTTATCAAAACTAACCCTACTTACATGCACAAGGATTAATCAAAGATTAGATGAAATAAATAATGCATTTACTTGAGTTAAAATGACCTCGATGGTCACCCCAATGTGATTGTCACCGAGTGTTGCACTCTATTTCAAACTCTATGTAGTTCTTGTAAGTGTGTGATAGAATTGTGTCCTTTGAAGCTAGGTTTCCCTTGTGTCAGTGGCAATAAGATAACAGGCTACAACTAATTTGACCGCACTATGAATGTGTGAGATGGAATTCAGAACTAGCCCCTCCTATGCAATGAGTAATACAACCCAAATGAAGTCCTTGAATGTTGCTCTTTTCCCAAGTAGTAGATAATAAGTAATAGACCAAGATGTCCAACCCCTAATAATAGTGAGTTAGTTGTGTATATATATGACTTCCTTGTTTGAATTTTGACACTTAGTGACACCAAAGGCCAACCCAAAGAATTAGAAAAGACCCAAATTTAAGTATCAAACTATAACTTAGGAAACAAAAGAGAATATAAAAAAGAACACATAAGGGATACTAGCACCCAGGCAGTAGTGTCTTTAATGGGTGGTACTGTCCAAAAGCCAAGAAAAAGAAATAAGAACGAGAATAAGAATAAGTATAAGACAATATCACAATAAAAACCAATCAAACAAATTTAAGGATTAGGAAAAAGGTTTCACTAGTGTATAATTTTCATACTAAAAAAATATGTATATAACAACATACTAGAGGCACGATGTAATAGTAATAAATGCATAATTTTGTGTCCATGATTAGATTTGTTCATAAGAGGACCACTAAGAGGATTTTCTTCAATGAAAAAACTATCTTAAGGGTCATTTTATGTTTTATGTGTTGCAAATTCTCTAATTTTCAACCTTTATTTAATTTCATTGATGCTTTTAAAATAGGAAGTCATAATAAAAAGGATGTATAGAGACTTAAATAAGACTCTAATGAGGCTTCTAAGTTTTACTAGAATTTCCAAATCTTCAACATCGAGCAATATTCTACCACAAAAGGACAACCAAATTTTTGGGTTCATGGGAAAGGAGAAAAATTACATCTCTGAAGTTGTTGTATATGTTTAATTTCATAATTATTAGAAAGGAACAAAAGAACAACACCAAAACTAAGGAATAGAAACAACTAATATAATAAAGAAAGACAATATAGAAAGTAAATTGCTCTAATAATTACAAAACTAAAGAATGTGGATGAAATTAAAAGGTATGCCAATAAGGTATGAATATAAGGATGTGTAGCCCCATTTAAGGACTCTCACAAATAAAACCCTACTACTTATTGCCAATAAGTAGTAGGGTTTTATTTGTGAGAGTCCTTAAATGGGGCTACATATCCTTATATTCACTCCAAAAGTTTAGCAAAAATATTATCATGAATACCAATCAAAAACTTAACAATTTCATATGCATATTATGACCTATGGAAAAAATGAAACAATCAAGAGTTTTTGGTTGAGGAAGAGTCACCTCAAAATCACACTCATTAAATGCATGTAACTCTTTTATCTCAAATATAATGGTGTCTAAGGTTGAGGGTTTAGCTAGTGCCAATTTCTTGTGATGCTCTTCTTCATTACTATTAGCTTCGTCAAGTGGTGTGGATCACACATTCCCCATCTTCTTTTAATGGGCATGGAGGATTTCCATCCACTCCTTCTAATTTGTTATAATTTTTAACATTATATCTACCTCTTCAAATGAAAAGGTGAACTCCACCATCTTCTCTATCTCAGATTATGTTGCCAAAATAAGCTCGTAACCTCATTTTAAGAAGCTAAGTTTTGATTCACCTATTTTCTCATTCTTTTGAATCTTTCACGGTTTCTTTAAGATGCTTTATGATTTATAGGAGCTTCTAGAAGGTTTCACATATGTTTACATGAAGATCAATGTTTCTACCATCAACATGACTAGCTTTGGAGAATAAATTGATTATTATCATGTTGAGGACAACCATTTTTCAACTTTTCAACATTGTTGGGTGATCATAGTCAAATTTGAGAGGAGTTGAAAACATTGGAGCATTCTTTTCTAACTTTTCTCCTCTTTTTAATCTACATAAGATCACAACTATGATTTTCCTATGGTGTTGACAGTTGAACCCAAGCTCCATGTATGTTCACAATTTACCTTATGCCACATTTGATCTCCCAATTATGTTATAATTGGTTTTGGGGATGAATCTAAGGCTTTCATGGTTTCATATTCATATTCGATACCTTCTTGGGTTATTTTACAATTGTCCCTTAATGAATTTCAACACTCATGTGTTTTACAATCAATCTTGGAGTGTTTTTGAGAAATTGCAATTGAGAAGAAGCCTTGGGACAACTCTTTGTCTTTGAATTTTTCAAGTTGTAATCAGTTAAATATTTAATGGTGGTTGTTTTAGTTATGTACACTTTGGGATCCATCCCGTATTTGGCAAGGAAACAATCGAGCGACCTTTATAACAAAAATAGTTCAATATTAAGTAGAGAAAAGGCTCTACTCAAGTTAACCTTTTTTTATCATTGAAATCAACTAAGAAAAGAATGCACAACAAGGAAAATTGGGATTGTGCCACGTGGTGTAATCCTTGAATATTAGAGGTCATGAAGGTTGACCAGAGCAAAAAGTTGAGAAATTGGCTAAGTTATGGATAAAACCTTGGAGCCCGTATCCAACCAAAGTGCCACATGTGTCACCAATCATGGAGAGTCAAATGTTAGGGGAGTCAAATAGAAAATTGACTAAGGCATGGTAAAGAGTCCAAATCTAATCAATCATGAATGGTCCACGTAGACCAATCACGTGAAGTTGGGTCCCATAAAAATGGATATTGAGTTTCTTAATGGATAAAGAACTCAAATATTATAGTCAATCATGGATTTTCTTATGGCACCCAACCACATGAGCCCATAACTAATCACATCCTAACATTTGGCCCAATCATAGAAGCTCGTATGTAAGAATGACTAAGCAAAGGGATACTATTGGAGAAAATGGAGATAAAGCCCAAAGCATATATTAAATCATGAAATACAACATGGCTTAAATTTTTTCCTAAAAATATGTTGAGTTACCTTGGAATAGGCCAAAGCAATTGTTAATGAGAATGGGACACATGGTAGGGTAGAGCTATGAGGTTAAAATTGATGGCCTTATGCCTATCCCCTAGGAAAATGACATGGGAAGATTCAAATAGTCATAAATTTTAATCCATAACACCAAATTAGGTAAAATTAGTCTCATTGGAAATCTCTTAAGGAGTATTTATTGTTATAGGTGGTTTTAGGTCATTATCTACCACATTTTGAGACAAATTTGTAATCATAATTGTCATCTACCATTTTACCTTTTTGCTTCAAATCATGATTGTTAGTGGGTCTCTTTTCCAATGAGAACGTTTATTTTCAATAGGTGTTCCATAATATGCTTTGAGGTAGTTTAGAAAATATTTTCACTTGATTAGCTTTTCAGAGGTCCATGATCATTGTGAAGGAGATAGCCATGAGAAAGGAAGATATAATTTAACATATTTATGATATTCTTATCTCGTTCTTCTCATTCCCCCTTATATTTTCTCATATTCTATAAATGTATCTATGCATGTTGATATAAACTCTCCTTTAATGTAAGGTTATTATACCCTTTTGGGTTTCCAAGCATTATGATTTTCCACAACTTTGCTTTGAGATTTTGTAATAGATCTAGAGCCTCTTTCACTTCTATAACAAGTTGTGCATCTCTCAGTCATTAATATTATGTTGTTGTGGCATACGTCTACCCTATAAATTGTGTTATTGCTTTATTTCCTTCCTCTCTTGTGTGATATACTTTGCATTGGTGTAATTTCATAGTTTTAATGCACTATGTCATAAATTAATATAGGTCATTCATATTTAAATGTAAAGTTAATTATGGCTTGTATTTTCCCTTTATCATTATGTTTTTTAATTTTTCCTCTCGTCACAAGGAGAGTGGTCCCTTTTTCTCTGGTGCATAACCAATTTTTTTTATTTCCAAATTTCCTTCTCCCCCTTTCCCCATGCAAGTGTTAGCTTAGGACTGGTTTAAGGAGTACTAGTAGGCATTAGATTATATTATGATAAGAACCAACGTTATTTGGAGGTCTACCTCAAAGAGCCAAGGTCCCCCACATTCGAGGCATTCCCATTATTTTTTTCGAGAAATTGATCTTTATTCAGTGCTCTTGTGCACACAATTTGAGAAACCAATGACGAGCGTCATTGGTATTCACACTTTTGTTATCTCATGATTGTCAGTCTAGGGTTGTTTCCATGGCTATTTGCAACAAAGGAAATGGTTGAAGCTATGCTCAATACTTATTTGTTAATGAAATCAATCAAATACTATGCTAAATACAATTAAGAAATGAAGTATATTAATGAACATGGGATTGCCAAACTTAGAATTGAAAATACTAAAAGTAATGAAATTATTGTAATTAAAATAAATGATGCATAACAAAGATAAAATAAATAAATAAATTTCCCTTCATGTTGGTGAGGGTGGCCCTTTCTCCTTCCCTCTGATTTGGTTAAGAATTGTAAATCGCACAAGTTGATTTATCATTTAATCATGCACTTTATTGAAATAAAAGAATTTCTTTTACAACAGTCAACGAACTAACTCTACAATTATACTACCAATGCTCTTTTATATCAAGAGAAGTCCTTATCACTCTAGAAGAGGATATGTTATTCGCAATAACTATTGTTAGTTAACTAAGAGATTTCTATGACAATAACTGATTATTTGAGGAGTTCCAATTGTGGAATAACAAGTACATGCAACACTTAAATCAGATTCATCATGTTAACTACAGATGAAGTCCTTAATTTAATTTCCATTTATATGGTTAATCATTGTAAGAAGATGTCAAAGATCATGCATTGAATTCCTATAATCATGATGATTACAAGTTCTTATGTTCATCGCTCCACATCTTCAATTAACCGAGTGTTAAGTCAAGCTTGCATGATCCACATAAGTTGCGCGATGGATTAAATGTTATCCCATGTTTCATGCCCTTCATACCATGTCGACTCATGTGTTGGCTGAATCAACTGGTCATCTTGCCATCTAAGTCATTTGCCTTCTTTGTGTGATTCCTACATTTCAAGCAAGCCATGTGCTTCACAGTGAGTCCTGCACTAATGCACGGACGAGTCCTATGCTAGTGCATGAGTGAATTCTACGTTGGTCCATATATGAGTCCTATGATGGCTTAATATATAATCTTCAAACACATTGTTAATACACATAAAGATCCATTTTATGCATTTTTGAAGAAACATACACAAGATGAAAATAACAAGGTTATGCACTAAAGTTTGTTTCAAAATATACTAAAGTATTAATTATAAAATGATAATATCATCCTTAGTGTAAAATGATAGTGCATGAGTGAATTCTACATTGGTCCATAGATGATTTCTATGATGGCTTAATATATGATCTTCAAACACATTGTTAATACACATAAAGATCCGTTTAATGCATTTTTAAAGAAACTTACACAAGATGAAAATAACAAGGTTATGCACTAAAGTTTGTTTCAAAATATACTAAAGTATTAATTACAAAATGATAATATCATCCTAGTGTAAAATGATGATATGAAAAATGGGGGTTTACATATTAGGAGGGCTCATCAACTAGTTGTTTATGTCATTCCTAATGGGAGAAGTTGTTTAGATTTTTGTTTTAACGTTCAAGTGTTCCATTGTAAACGTTCTAGCCACCTTGGTGCCTTCAACTGAGCCAACAGTTTTTTACATGCTCGGTGAGACAAGTTTGTATTTTTCTTGAACATTTACAATATTTGTAGATGCAAGGATGCTTTTTTTTATAATTTATATAAGTTTTGGTGTGTGTTTTATCTCATTTTGTTTTTAAACCACGTTTTCAAGTACCTGGTGAGTCCATTGATTAAAGGGTCCATTTACCCCATTTGTAGATTGTTTTCATTCATACCCTTACTTTTTATAATATGGTTACAAATTCATTCCTTACATACTTACCCACTAGAATCCTTCTCCCCATTTTCATGCACCACATCAATATCATATGCATCCCCATGCATTCGCCCAAATCTTTCCCGAATATCAGGGATATGAGTATAGTTATGATGGATTTGTTTATACACTAAGTCAAAAAAATGTATATGGATATCCTACTAAATATGGTAGTTTTCAAGAAAAATAGTATGCATATGACAAAGATATATTCATCATTTATCCTAAGATGCATTAAAAGATTCAAGTCGTGGAGGAAAACATGAGGAGAGAGTAAGAGCTCATTTTAAATATAGAGGCCAAATAGTCTGGTCCTAAAGAGCCCTACCCATGGGGTGACTACTTATAATCATATAGTCCTCCCACTCAATAAATTAAAACCTTGCATCCCACTCTTCCCATAAGACATTATTTTAACCATTTTTTAGATTACCCTAAGGTTTACTTTCCTCCCAAGTAAGATAATGTATTCATTCAATAATTTTAACCCTAGCAACATCAACCTATAACTCATTTGTTCCCTCATTTATTGGGTCCATGTTGTTTTCCACCCTTTTAACATCAATATTATCCTATATAATCCCATACTCCCCTTTATTTATAACATTTCATCCATTTCCCATCCTTGCCTAAAGGATTAACCAATTCCCAAGGCTTTCTTAAGGAAACCTTGGAGGTCATGGTGATTTACAAGATTTCTCTACTCAATGCCCAACCATATTCAAGCCTATATTTGAACTTGTATGGATAGATATAGATGTTCCTTATCCTCCTGATGAAGAAGGGCCTATATGTTTGGGGAGGCATCTTGAGGATTTAGGAATCAAATAAGAACATTTACAATGTTTGAATGAGTGAGTCAGAGAGTTTGAAATCAAGCAAGCTCTTCCTCAAGAGATACATGACAACTGACCTATTGTAAGTACATTATGGTTAGTCGAGATAAACTCCATAAAAGGAAATCAAGAGATAGTTATTTAAGATTGGAATGAATATAAAAATAAATATGAATTCATAATTAATCCCATTCAAGGCAACTTTGTATTCGAAATTGATCAACCCAAATTTTAGAATGAGAGACATGAACTCAAAGATGAAGAAAATGGATTCTTAGTCACTAATGATGATCAGTTAAAGGAAAGGAGAGAGATGATATTGTTGCGATCCTTAGAGCATATATTTATAATAAATTATAGGTGTCATAACATCTAAAATATGAGAGGTTTTCTAAGATTGAAACTTTGGTGTAGGAAAAGGAATCAATTGAGCTTGTAAGTCCTCCATTACAACCTATGTTATTTTATGATGAGAGGATTCTTGCTACCACCAATGCTTCAATGATGTTTAGATGAATCCGTAAGTGGATAAGGAGGAAATTAAGCCTACAAATTTTATAAGCGAGGGAAGCATGAAGGAAGAACTTTATACCATATTTGAAGACTTTGAGAACTTAATGATTTTCATTGGGGATGAATATGATGATCAAACTATATCTTCACTAATAGAACCCACATGGGAGGTGATCATGGGCTCAAAAAAGTTCAAAGTCAAGGAAGATGATATAAAAGAGCCCATGGATTTGGAGGAAGAAAAGGAAGATGCATTTATAAGCTTTATTTATGGATCTAAGCACATGGGGAATGAATCGTTAAGAGAAGATGGTCTATTGGCTTTAAAAATTAGGTATCCTATTATAAACCTATCCATCTCAAATCCTAATTAAAATTTGAGATCTATCATGTTAACTTAAAAGCATGAAGAAGAGTTTTCAATTACTAAAATTCAATTGTACACCTTCACAAGCAAAGCAAAGAACAAGAGATGGTGTATTCTTTCATTGGAGTTGAAAGTTTGTAGAAAGAGGAGATGAAGACCCCATTTTCACTCCTCTCACTTTCCATAGGTGTTTTAAAGGGGATTCTACTTCTCCCTACCTAATAGTGGTTTTGTATACTTTGGTATGTGCATGTTTAGAATTGCATTAGAATAGGTTTGATTTTATATGACAAGTTTTTTATACACTCTACATATTTCATTTGATATACATGTTTTGTCAAAATTGTAGATAATTTTTTGTCACTCTCAGATGCACTATTTAGAAGTCATGCTAGTATAGTTTCAGTAAAATTTTCAAAGTGTAAGGTTTAGGAAGTTTCTAAACTTCCTTTCCAAATATTTCAGATGTTTAGGAAGACTTTATGCCCAATGAATATAAAGGCTACTAATATTTTCAACTAGCAATAAAATTCCCCTTGTGAGTCGCCAAAAATGTTTCCAAAATAAGCTCACAACCTCATTGTGAGAAACTGAGCTATGATTTTCCTTTTTGCTAACACTTTTGAATCCTTCACAGTCTCTTTTTAGATGATTTATGATCTATGGGATATTCTAGATGGGTTTTAAAATGTTTTAGGGAAGAAAAAAGTTTCTACCATCAACAAGACTAACTTTTGTGAAGTAATGCATTATTTTCGTGGTGATGGTGGATGTTTTGGAACTTTTCAGTTTTATGGTGTGTTAACACTTGGATTTTGGAGGAGTTGAAAACATCGAGGCATTCTTTTCCAACTTTTATCTTATTTGTAGTCCACTTAAGATCACATATATGCTCTACCCATAATGTTGGCAGCCAACCCCTAGCTCCACGGATGTTTAAAGTCTACCTTGGGGATTTTTTTGCACTCTCAATTGTGTTATAGTCAATTTCAAGGATGCGTCTAATCCTTACATAGTTTCATAGTTTGATTTGAGACACTCTTGGGTTATTTTAAAACTGACCCTTAATAAATTTCAACACTCTTGTGTTTTACATTTTACCTTGGAGTATTTTCAGTCTCTTGCAGTTAAGAAGAAGCCTTGTGAACAATTCACTTCCTTTGATTTTTTGAGTTATAGTCGATTAAAGCTCCAATGGTTGTCACCTCAATTATTTACACTTGGGGATTCATCCCACATTTGGCGTGGAAACAATGTGTGTAACCTTTATATACTTAAACAATTCAATGTTAAGTGGAGCAAAGACTCCACTTCACTTAATCTTTTCTTGATCACTAGAACTAACTAAGGAAAGGGGGCACAATGAGGCAAATTGGGGTTGCACCACATGGTACAATCCCTCGAGATTAAATTTTGGGAAGGTTTAGTCAAGTAAAAAATTAAGAAATCAACTAAGGCATGGAGAAAACCCCAGATCTCATAGCCAACCAAAGTGCAACATATGTCACCAATCATGGATAGTTAGATATTGTGGGAGTCAAGTCGAAAATAGGTTAAGGCATGGTAAAGATTCTAAATCCAAAACTTTGTGAATGGTTCGTTTGGACTAATCATGGGAAGTTAGGTCTTGAGAAAATGAAGATTGATCTACCCATCAATGAAAGAACCTAAATCACATAGCCAATCATGAATTTCCGTATAACACCCACTCACATGAGCCTATAGCCAATCACAACTTAACATGTGGCCCAATCATGAACTCTTAGATGTCTGAAGGACTAAGCAAAGTGAGATCATGGGAGAAAATGAAGATAGATCCTGGAGCCTAAAGAAAATCATGGGTTGTTGTGTGACACAAAATCTATCCCTAAAATTTATTGATCTGGCTTAGTTCAAATTGGTATAGTCAAATGAATTACCAATGAGAATGGGACATATAGTAGGGTATAACTCTAAGGTTGAAATTGACAACCTTATCATCGTCAACTGCCCAAATGACATGGGTAGATTCAAACATGCATAACTTTTGCTCCACAACACCAAATCAGTGAAAATCATTCTCGTTGGGAAGCTCTTAAGGAGCAATTCTTGTTAGAGGTGGTTTAAAGCCACTATTTACCAAATTTTAGGATAAAATTGTAATCATCACCTCTAACTATTGTTTTCACTCTATGTTTTGAATCATGATTTTTAATGGGTCTCTTTTTTAATGAGCATATTTTTTCTAGATGGGAAAGGGTTCTAGAATATCCTTTGAGGTAGTTGAGCAAATGTTTTCAGTTGAACATCTTTTTCAGAGCTCCGTGATCATTTTTAAGGACATAGATGTGAGAAAGGAATATATACTTGAGCATATTCTTGATCCTCTTTTATGTTTCTCTTTTTCTTCCACTTCCCCTTCTCTCTTCTCCTTTTCTACAAATGCAACTATACATATTCAAAACTAAATTCTCTTCTTTAATGAAAAGTTACTCTGCCCTTTTGGGTTTCCAAGCATTTTAAGTGTTGAGACCTCTATTTTGATCTTTTTTAATGAATTAAGTTCCTTTTTCACTTTTATAGAAAGTTTTGCATCTCTTAAACATTGATATGATGTTATTGTGGCATATATCTACCCTTTTAATCATTTTATTTCTCTCTTTCCTTCCTCTCTTATGTGTGAGTGTAATTGCATGGTTGTTATCCACTTTTTCGTTAATGGACAAAGGGAGAGTTAGATTTAAATGTAAAGTTAAGTGTCTCCTATATCTTCCCTTTGGCATTGTTATGTCCTCTTATATCTTGTCTCAATTAGAATGATCTCTTTTTCTTTGGTGCATCACCATTTTTGTTTATTTCTAGATTTTCTTTTCCCCTTTCCTCAATCAAGTGTTCACTTGGGACTAATTTTAGGAGTAGTGGTAGGCATTATAGTATATTAGGATAAGAACTAACTTTTTCTAGAGGATCACCTCAAGGAGCCAAGGTACCAAACCTTGGAGGAATTCCCATTTTTTTTGTCGAGACACCAATGTTCATTTGGTGCTCTTGGGTACACACTTTCAACAACCAACGGGTTCCTCTAAATCACTCCTAATATCCACAAAAACCTACACATTGGAACACTCAATATTTATAAGAAAAGGTAGTGGTTTATTCTAAGGAATCAATCTATTAAATTATTGCAAAACCTTATTCAATGCAAGCCATGGATTACTTATTATGCTCTTTCATAATATCCGCATGCAAATCCTCTATTTCACCTATAATATCCTTAAAATCGAAGTCATTGCCATAAAAATGTTTATAACTTTCATGTTTATCCTTATCCACCGTAAATGGAGTGATTGACTCTACAAGCTAATTGTGAACAAAATGGGGGCTTATGAAAATTATAATGTGGGAATACTTGAGGTATTTTTGGAACAACCTTATGAAATTCACGAGCAGATAATTTTTTGTTTAAGGTGACAACCTCAATATAAGTTTAAGCTAGTGTGCTCACATTGGAAGTTTTCAAAATGATAGAAATAAGGGGATCTAAAGAATGGAGGTAAATGTCCAAGATGGTAATCTCTTGAGGTTTATAGTTGATGGGAAAGATGTTGCAAAGTTTATGAAATCTAACATTAAAATATATAAGCTACTCATTGGTTTTTTTAGTGTGATTAGCTAATTCATAAGTGTGAAAGGATTTAAGTTCTCCAAAATATTGAATAACTATATATTCTAATTCCTTCCACCTGCAAACAGAGCTAAGGGTCGGTCCCCAAAACTAGTCATACTCTGAATAAATCAAAGTAAATGGAAACAACCTGCAACCTACATCTTTGTGTTATACATACAGAAAACTTAAAGCATTGTTAAAGGCAACAAAATGTTTATTAGTAAACTCACTTTTATAAAATTTGGGCAAGGATTTGAAGGCATTCTTTGGGATATCATGTGTGGTACCAGGAAATCTAATCACAATCCCACCCATCCAAGGGATGTTTTCTTCTTTTATTTTTTATTTTTTAATGGATTTTTTTAACATTTTAACAAGGCCCGTGAAATGAAAACATACAAAAAAAGACCCCATAGCTCATTTAATGAAGTTTGTTCTTTACCTTCCTTTTAATGTAAAATAGATTGTTGATGAGATTTTTATCGTCATGGATGTCAGCACAAACCAAACACCATATCTCAATAGGTTTTTATCCACTCATTTTATGACTTGTTGGATGTGTCTAAAGCACAAGTTGCAGGCATGCAGTCTTATAAATGACCAAATGGTAGAATAACAACATGTGATGTATAGCCTTTTCAAGGGGACATTCAAAAAAACTTAAAAAATAGCCAAGGGCTCTTAGAAGTTATTAAAGTGTGTTATCATTCCAAAAGACCAAAGGCAATCGAAAGAAAATGATATTCACAATGATACCAAAGTAAAAATTATGGATCATATCTAAAAACTAAAAATGGTGAAGAAGGTTAGAGAAAAAAATAAGAATCAAACTCCAACAGAGATTCACTTTCTCTAAATAACAAATAACAAATGTAAAAAACCAGTCATCTACTGACTATAAATTTTACAAATACTTGTGTAAATGATGGTGTAAGAGTATGAGTAAAATTTGTGAGTACATCTAGTAGCCACACCTCTATATAAATGAATTGAAATAATATAATAGCTAATAACACATCCTACTATGATAATTATGAAATATCTAAGTTCTTAAAGCAAAATAGTCATTACACAATCAACTATAGGAAACAAAGAAGAGAGATTAGTGTCTAAACTGGCCAAAACAACTTTTGCACATCTTAATAAACTTGTAAAATATAAAATAAACTTCTTAAAACTATTATTAAGCTAAATAGATCACAACATTCATATGAGATTGAGAAAGAAAAAGCTAAATTAACATAGTTTTATAGAAAATTGTAGAAACTTCTATTAATTAATTTAATTTTCTCTCATCCAATGGGTAGTGGGGGTAATAGTTCTTGGGTCTCCTAGTAATTAGGAGGTCCAAGGTTCAAATCTCGGCACCGTGTTAAGGCATACTACTACTGACAGTTTAGATACCTTGGTGTTAGGGCACCACAATAATGTGGTTTAATATGTGGGATAGTCGAGAGCTTAAACTTCCATCCTTAGATGGTTCCACGGCCGGTGTGGGCTGATGATGCCACAAAGGGCTAGGTCCCTCTCCCTAGGTAGCCTAAAAAAAAAAAAATCTCTCCTTCTAAAATATAAATTTCTATGCCTCATTGGGAATAGAAAATTCCTCCATCTTCTTTAAACGTGTGACTAAGCACCAAGGTAAAAAGACATGGCCATTTTAACACACAACCACGGGGGGACTGAGATAAAACTAGGCAACATGGAATTTGTAAATAAAAAATTCACCCAGTTGGAGATCCATCCAAATATTTAAGAGTTACATGCAATGCAACAACTACTGAGTTATTATCTTTAAACGAGGATTTAAGGAAAAACCAATGTTTTAAGTCTAAAGATCTTTAAATGGATCAGATTTGAAGCACACATGATTGTACATAATAAAGCATATTGTTTTAACATAAAATACCACCAAGGAATTACATTAACTAATTCATAAATAATAGGTCCCTATCTTTGAAAGGAACGGGGGTGTTGTGGTCACAACACTCCTAATAGGAGATATTGAAATAGGGAGGATTAGGAAACTTTTCTCGAGCTTTAGAAATTAAGACCAAGTATATCTCAATGATTTAACAAGTGGTGACCAAATTTTCAAGTGAGTAAATAAGTGGGGTTTGATTCGTATGACTAATATTCCACATAAAAGTTGACCTATAATGGCATTATAATATATACATGTAAAAAATAGCCATTAGAGGGACCTAGATAGTATCAACTAGTCGACCTTGTCCTTGATGGAAGAGCTTGTCCAATACAGAAAAAATTTGAAGTGAGGGTCTAGAAGTTTCTACACAAGATATTAAGTATGTTTTGGGACTGACATAGGTGTTCATGTAGGTGTTTGGGTAGTAGAATGAGATATTTCAAGCCATGGGATCATGCATTTGAGCATTGTTGATGTGTGCAAGTCAAGTGTAAGGGATATAAGCCATAAATAGCATTATCAAGTGGCAAATACGAAATTTGGCCATCCATAAGATGAGGCATAAAGCCTTTAACTAATTCGTTCAAAAAATAAAGTGAGATTAGAAAAATGTAATATCAAAACTAGGGTTTTTATAATTGAGATTAATTATTAAAAGTGTAAATATGAATTATAAATTAAAAATATAATAAATGACAAAAAATCATATATTCTAAATTCATGCAAAACAATTATTCATAATATACAAACTCTATAAAGTTATACCTAGATGTTAGGGTTAGGGTTTACAACATATTCATCTGAATTTGGATGAGATAGAGTGATGGTGATTCGAAAGTGCACAAACATGTTGTTCATTGTGTCATCGAACGATCTTGAAAATCTAGGGAGGTTGAAACCAAAGGAGCTTAGATTTACATGTGCATGATAAAGTCACTTAGGTGGATTTTTACTCTATGGTTACTTTTGTTGTGTGTAGTATGATCTAGATTCTAGTTTGTGCACAATATTTTCCTATGTCTTAGGATCAATATTATATATTTGGATGTCCATGATCTCACTTCTATAATTGATTTAGAGATTATTATTCACCAAAACCCTATCTTTTTAATTTACCTGAGAGCCTAAAAAGGGGTTAGTTTGTAATGGTTGAGCTTCTTCAACACCCCATGAAGTTGAGAGATGCCTACATAGTAATACTCTAAAAAAATCAAAATGATGCAATTCTCCTTCTTAGTAAGTGTGTGAGAACATGTGATAATCGATTTAATTCTACATGTCATTCCCTGGAATCCAATGACATAAGAGATAATGCATATGATAAAAGTGCTTAATATTTACTATAAGAGAAATAATTTGTGTTTTAATAAGTGCACTCATGTTGTGAGGAGTCCCTCTTTTTATAATGCTTTAAGTGATGTGTTTATATAGTGACCATACCTCAAATTTTAAAACTTTTGGCACACAACTGACCTGATTCAAAATTAGAAGCCCCAAAATATTGATGTAAAGAGATACATTTTTGAAAATTTTTGAGCGAAAATAAAGAGAGGACATAGTTGAATGCCTAGTAAAAAAATTTGTTGGTCAGATATTTCCGATATTCTCAATGTGTCATAAACATAGAAAAATGACTCAAGATGAAATACACAATGTGTTGATTCCTAAAAACACGTGAAAATAAATGAATGAGAATTGTAAATGTGTTTAGTTATAGTTAGGTAAGAAAAAGACTTATAAGGAAGTGTTGACACCCCATCTAATCCTTATTATTAGAGTTAAGAAAACATACACACAAAAAATCCATTATAAAAAGGGGTGTTCGATTTTTTGGGTTTTTATAGTATTGTATTTAAATTCAGATATAGTGTCAAACTTAAAAGTTATACATAACATCACACATAAAATTGAAAATAAAGTATAATCTTGAGTCGCATATTATGCCAAAACTAAAGTTAAATCTTTAGTTACATCTCAAGTCAAAATTTAATTCAAGGATAATGTCACCCTAATGTTATGATGTTAGGCATGACTTAATTTGAGACTTAAATTATGATTTAAGCTCATATTTAAATTGATGTTATAAAATATGTCATTTAAAGTCACACTTCAAGTAACCCTTAAGTCACATGTGCCCATTCACAACTTTGTTCACTTCTCACTGCTTCCGCTTTAACTAGCCGCTCCATCCACTTTGAGGATTATATATCCATGCCCCACTCTCAATTTATAGGGGATAATTTTCTAGGTCAGGAAATATATATGTATAGGTCATGATAGACTACTCGCTTGCTTGTGCATTCATATCTTAACCCTCAACTCCAGTGGTATGTTATTATCATCTCTATTACCATATACCTATAAAGGGAAGTTGAGATTTTTAAGGTGGATTTCGGTTCGTGAATTATGTCAAAAATCACCAAAAAACTCAGAGGACAATAGGGTTTAATGATACCTATTTTGATAATACAATGTTGAGACGTGTGAATGCAAAGTAGTGTGAGAGACTCCTGCTTCCAATGAATGAGAGAAACATGCACACAAAGAGACAACTAGAAAAATATAGATATTATATAAAGATAATGACAAGTTGCTCAGAGAAGGCCGATCCCAGGAAGCAAAGGGAATCCTTGAAGGGTGTCAACTCATTTTACAATTAAGTGATAATGATAGCAAGATAATTGATGATAAAAGGATGACTATAAATCTAGAGGAATAGAGGATCTTGCTCCACTTGATGAGCAGCCCAAAAAAGAGCTATATCAAGCTTGAACACCTTAAAGTACTCAAACTAGGCTAGTTCGGTGGCATCTCATTCTTCTTGTATGACTTCAAGATGATCTTCGATGTTGTTGATGTCTAGTGTCAAAGAGATGGCATAAGTATTCAACTTGTGTGCGATGTCAATTTGCCCCTAGATAAAGGGTTGTTGGATGATATAAAGGTCGTATATGCTTGTGATCAAATGTACTTAACCTGATATAGTCATCTATAAAATAAACAACTTGAAAACAAGTAGATCAGATAGAAAACAAGATGATATACTAATTGCACATGTGATAAATACGCAACCTGGGCATATCGAGAGTGGGGTGTTTGATTAGAGATAGTAATAGTTCTTTGGTGATAGGTGGCTCCTTCCGTCTAAAGGATGGAACTAGCATCGAGGCTAAGGCTCAAGCCTTGCTTGAAGGATTGATATTAGCATTGCAAGTTGGGTGTGATAACTTCATGATTGAAGGGGATTCATTAGTTTTCATTATGGATGTTAAGAGAGGTAGACCATTATCTTGGCACCTGGACTTCCTTTTTAAAAATATTCTTTGTTGGCTTGGTAAGATACCCAACTGGAGTATCAAACACAAATATAGAGAAGAAAATAAAGCCACCGATTTATTAGCAAATTATGGCATTATTAATAGAGGCAGTTCAGTCATCTCAGAGTGTGTCAACTTATGGGAGAGGTTAGAGGCACTTATTGTCAGTGAAGGACGTGAGGATGTTTATTAAAGAAGGGAATGTGGCTTCATTCTCTTTGTATTTTCACTTTTGGAAAATGGTTTCAGAGGCTATTTAGGGAGATTGGAAACATGGATTCTACTCCATGTGAAATGGCCTTTGCTAGAGGTGTGACGAGGGCTAGGGTTCAAACTTTCTTCTGGGCTGAGTCGAGATCGGTGTGTGACACTATAGAGAAAGTGTTGGGAGAGGAGTACATGGTGGCCTTTACTCATTCTTAAGTCAATTTGGAGATAGCCTCATGGTTTGTGTTAAGGCTTCTGCTAGTTAAGAAGAGTAAAGAGGAGACGAAAGATATAGCCTTGCATTTTATAAAACCACAACACCGTAGTGGTTTGGAGGAAGCTTTGGAGGTGGTAAATGTGGTGCCACCTTTGTAGGTGGCGAGAGAGGAAGGGCTCACGTTGGAGGGAGCGATGAGTGTTATTACAGCCCTTTCAACAAGAAACGTGGATCTTATGTGTTTTGCTTCAGACATCCACACTACCTGCTCTGTTGGGTTAGAGGGAGGCAATCAGATAAAGAAGCTCGATTTACCTTGTTTATCAATGCCTATAATGTTGGAGTCGGAGGTGGAAGAGCGATTCAGGAGGTAGGTAGGGTTCACATACAATTTCTTATTAAGGACTATGAGGGAGAGGGTGATGGATGATATGAAGAAGAGGATAATAAAGAGAGTTTCAAATTCAGTGGAGGAGGTAGCCTTGAATGTCAACTGAGTTAGTTGTTTGGTTCTCTTTGTTGTTCATGTGGTTTATCATTTTTTTTGTGGCTCTTGTTATTTTTGTAGGCTTTTATTTTTTGGGTGTTTTCTATTAGTTGTCTAGAGGTTTTCAAATGTAACAGGTGGGATCCCATGCAATACCCCGGTTCATAGCTCCAGTCAAAAATGTTTAAATATAAAAAAATGAGATAAATATGGTTAAAATGAGAAAATGACAGGGATCACTAGCGATTTGGGGTAGTCACTGGCTATTCAGATGAATCACTGGCAATTATTGTAGAAAAGGTTGGTTCTTTGATATGATGCAAATTGGATATGCAACAAGTAATTTACGAATAAAAATGGTCTTCAATGTGACTTATTGGCAAACTGAATTTGAAAACATAAGAAAAAAATCTTAGATTTGCTGAGAAATGTTAGAACAAAATGTGGTGGGAATCTTACAGAGTTTACAGAGTTTTCAAGGATGTGATAGGGATGTTGGAGGTGCCAAGATGTGTGAAATGTAGTCCTCTAAGTCTTTAAAATAACAAAGCTTCAAGTGAAATGCCTAAGGATCTATTTTATGGAGGTTTGATGTTGTTTGTATAATCACGAGTGATTAGTTAAAATTTTTGGCGACACGGAAAAAGTGGGGATGGTAAGGTATGTGTTAAAGGAGTTGGGAGGTTAGAAAGTTAATTCTAAAATGGGTTATGATGATTTTTAAGTGGTTAGGGTGGTTTAAGTCATTTATGGTGAGTGAAATAGAGTTTTACTATGGGTAAAGTGTGATTTAATAGGGGTGAGGTTTATGACATATGCTTTAGGAATGACATGATATAAGTTTAATATTTTGAGTGTGAATGTGAGGAGTGTGGATAAGCAATGTAGGGTACTAAGAACATGTGTCTACATTTTACCCCTTTTTATCAAGTGGTTTGTGATGGACAAGCTACTATATAAATATGAGTGGAATGATCATATTTTTGTTGGATAGGTGGTCCCCATCAAACTAGGGCATCATTACGATGAATTGCAATGGTCACTAGGTTTGAATAGGTTACTGGATGGGATAGGTTCTATGTGATGAGTGTGTTTTAATTTAAGGTTCCCCAAGAACTGAGACATGAAATATATTTCCACAAAGGTGGGATTGTGTGGACAATAAATTCAATTGATAGGGGAACCAATAGGTTATCAACCTTTAGACGTATGACTTATAAGGAGCGGTGGGAAAAGGTTCTCTAAAGCATATAGTATCCATGGTTTATCGAGAGATACATAAGCTCGATATAAAGGATGTTGCCACAAAGGTGGGCTTACACGATCCAGGAAGTCAAGTGATAGGGGAACTAATGGGTTCTCCACCTATAAACATATGAATTGACAATGGAGGAGAGGGAAAATTTTTCTTGCAAAGCTTTGAAATAAAATTGAGATAGGTTTGATAAATGGACAAGTATTTATAAATGATTGATTTAATTTAATCATTTCAAGAGGGTCTTGGGGCCCAAAAGAAGGAAGCACATACTATAACAATTTGCAATTGGTTGATAAGGGAGGATGATGAAAGAATGATGATTTGATAAGGTTCAGAGGCCAAAAATGATATTTTGGATAAAGGGGAGGTAATCACTCAGAGATTACCCTAGGTCATTGGAAATATGACAAAAATTGTCATTGGCCATTAGGCCCAATCGTCCAGCAATCGGGTGGGTGGGAAATTTTTTTGATATAAAAGGGAGTTTGGGAACTTATTTGTCACCATCGTGATTAAAGAATTTAAGACAACCCAAAAAAACCCTAATTTTCAATTTTTTTTGATATTTTTCAGTGAGATGGAGGGTAGCTTGGAGGTGTGTTGAGGTGACAAAGGCCCACTACATGCCAAGGTAGGTAGTGTTTTTTAAATTTTATATTTTTGTTTTTTTTTTTTTGTTTTTTTTATGAAAATTTGCTAGCAATTTCTATGAAATCACTAGTGATTTATGGGTCATTGGAGATTTTTATGTGGGTCAGTAGTGATTTAAGTAGAATTGCAATTGGTGATTGATGTGTTTAAAAAAACTTTGAATTTTGATGATTTTTGATTGATTTGTAATGGATTGTTTCTAATAGTGTTGTTGGCTCATTCTGGATGCAGGATAGAGATATATTGACAACACTAGATAAGATCCTGAAGATACTAGATAATGTTTGTGATGATTTTTTGGGTGAGGATTGGGATCACTTGGAGGAGGTTAGATTAGGAGGGATGTGTCATTATAGATGTATCCCTAGGACATGGGATTATTATTAGCTCTTGTTTGAGAAATGGGACCATGTCACAAGCACATTTCGGTTGCCTACTAGACAGATGATGATTACATTAGAGGATATACACAAGATCTTACACTTATTGAGTACAAGGTGAGTAGGTGTATGTGATTTATGAGGCAGGTGGAAACCTTATGATGCAGTCAATTGTATGGTGATGATGAATGTGATGTGGTTTATTCTTCTAGAGGGATTTCATATGCGGATTTATATAGTGATGATGAGGAGGGTTATACGGGCTTTATTGATGATGATGATTATAGGTATTCAGCCACTACATCCTACCAGATTCAGCCGAAGGTAATATTTTCATGGATTTTTATTGGAGTGGTAGCTGACATGATGGATTATCAGGACCATATTTCTCGGGCCCCTACTTTGATTGGCACATGTTTATAGGAAACTATGGTCTTGGAGGAATGGATGCAGATTTAGGGTTGATGGACTACATCATTTTTCCAAGTTGGAGTGTTGGGTCCTACAAGCACATTGATCAGTGGATCCGTAAAAGAGGGGGTGTCATGGATGAGATGGGATGAGTTGGAGTAGCCAGTGGGATTCACGAGGTGGAGATTATATCATACGGCCATGGGGCCTGTTAGAGGTGAGGATCACTATAAATACTTCCTAGTCGGCTTACAGGGTCGAAGACGTAGTTTGGAGGCCTTATACAGGTTTTTTGGTATAGACCAGGTGTAGAGGGGGAGTTGACGGCCTATGCAGTAGGATAGGTGGATACGGGTTCAGAGAGGAACCCATGGGATCTTATCATATTTCGTTCACATGTCAGGTGACAATTCAGACTTATTTAGGATGTGTTAGAGGTAAGCAATGGCCTATAGACGAGATGATGGAGATTTGGATGTGGCACTTGCCAGATGTATAAGAGACAGTTGAGATGGAAAATGAGGAGGGAGTAGGGGTGAGAGTGGATGCACAGGGGTAGTGGTGGGGCATGATGATGTTGATGTGACATAAGGCTTACATGTGGCCTGGTGACAGGGAAGCTAGATGGATTTGAGAGGTGGGTGTGCGAGCTTCATGTAGCGGTGCCTTTACACTGGAGGGTGGAACTGAGGGAGGGAATGAGGATGATAGAGTGGGATTTATTAGAGGCTACTATAGTGATTTTAGAGGCTGAGAAGGTTACGTTGTTAGCTGAAGTGAGCCACATTGATTGGTGAGACAGGGACATGAGACACTATGACTGGTGAGAGAGATGGGTTGAGCCAACATCTCACTACTATACATGCGAATAGCTTACATAGAGCTAGAGCTGATAGATACATGTATATAATGAGATAGAGAGTCCTTGTAGTAAAAGGCCTTTGGGTATCAATCCATTGATTCGAGCTATGAGCTATTCATGCTTCTATAGATTAAACTAGTGGTCAGATGGGGCCACCTGGTGGTGTGAGTATGGCTAACTACCAAGAACTAGGTGAAGAGCTTTACTATTATGAGGACTTAGTGAGGTGAGGCTTTTAGATGAGCCTCGTTATCTTGTGTTTTTGGCTCGACAATGGTAAGTTCCATCAGGTAGTGCCACAAGCATGGGTCTAGCCACTTAGAGGTCCTGGAGAGGGACCAAATCAGAGGTCTAGATGATGATTAGGGAGATAAGCACTTAGAGGGAGTGTTTGATTGAATGAACATTCAATTCACTAGGTAGTTTTGTAGACTCATTTTGATATATTTTTGATGTATAGACAAATTTTGATGTATGAGGCTCTTTTAAATCCCTTATTGATGATGTATTTTGATAATGAGGCTTTTGAATCGTTAATGATGTATATATACATTTTGATATATATATATATGATTTTGATGTTTGAATTATGTTTTGAGTTTTGTAATGATTACAGTGTGATGGATATAAATGTAGTTGATGATGATTTAGTTAATGAGTTTAGTTATGATTTTGATATGATGAGTTATGGATGTATGTGAAATGTATATTTTAGATTAGAGATGTATAATGTGATTTTGATGATTTGGGATATGTTTGTGACAAATAATGATCTTGTTGTTTGATTAATGCACTATAGATGGATAGAACAAAATGTGGGATGTTTGCTTCCTTACTATTCTGGACATATATAGTGTATGATGGTAAACTGATTTTATATGTATGATACTGCACATGTGACCTTGTAATTAATGTTAATATATGACTCATAATGGTTAGTCATACTAGGATCATAAATGGATGTGGGATAGTTGTATCTATCCTTTTTTGACATGGGAAAGGTTTGTATGTAGCAAGCACTGGGAAATGAATTCTTCTTGATAGTTCCTAGGTTTTTTCCCCTGTTGTTTTATTAGTTATCGATTACAAGTTGATCGATGCGGGAAGATTACATTTTATGGGAAAGTTGATCAATGCAGGAAGATTTCCTGGGATGGTTACTTTTTTTATTTTTGATATGAGGGCTGATCAATGCAGGAAGCCCTTTTTGATATGAGGAATGATCAATGCAGGAAGTCCTTTTGTGTATTTTGATTGGGTAGCCATCCTTTGAGGGAGTGGTCTACGATTTTATTGACTTTTTGATTTTATGGTAGTCATCCTTTGAGGGAGTGGTCTACGACTTTATTTGACATAATTTGATTTTTGATAGCCGTCCTTTGAGGGATCGGTCTATATTTTGATTGTATCCATCCCATAGATATTTTGATTTTTGAGTTGAGGGAAAGCCTAAGATAACCACTTTAGAAGGGGATAAGAAATGCATGCAATATACACTTATTTCTTTGTCATGTCGTTAAATATGATAAGATAAGGGGATGGTGAGAGTAATGATTGTGGGGTTACCTAATTTTGAGAAGGGAACTTTTCCATGTAGAACATGTTATGAGTAGAGCCATGGTGCCCATATTCAAGGTCATGATAGGTATGCTGATGGAGGATAGCCACATGATTCCAAATCATTACGAGGTGATATGATGTGTGGGCTTGATGGATGGAGATCATAGTTTGACTAAGGTCTCGTGAGTCGATATTTTAACAATAGAATGGCTGCACAAGTGCAAGGGAGTTAAGAGGCTCCTTTTTAGGTTTACCATCAAGGGAGGCTAAACGATAAGCCCAGACCCATATTTATGAGTAATAATATATGGTCCAAGTTAGTTTGGAGAAAACTTCCCACGTTTACTCTTTTCCATGTTAGTGACATGTTGATTTTCTTTGAGAACAAGATCACCAACATTAAATTCATGTTGTTTGAGATGTTTGTTATAGGCTCATTTGATTCATTCTTGATAGATGTTGATGTGTTGAAGGGTAGTTAGATGATGTTCATCTAACAGTTCTAGTTGTGATAGGCATTCTTGATGATAATATTCATCATGGGATGAAGTCTTTGAGAGAAACACATAAGGATGGGATCTGAACTTCGAGAGGAAGAAAGACTTCAGTGTCATATACTAAAGAGAAGGGTGTAGCACCCATAGGGGTTGAAATTTGGTCTGATATGCCCATAATGCAAATGGGATTTGAAGATGCCAATTTCTACCAGCTTGGTCAACAGTTTTCATGAGGATTTTGTTGAGTGTTTTATTGGATGCTTCGGCTTGGTTGTTAGCTTGTGGATAATAAGGTGAGGAAAAGTCTAAGCTTGATGTTGTAAGTGTCACAAAGTTTTTGAAATTTCTTATTTTTGAATGATTTTCCATTATCTGTGATGATTTTATAAGGTATACCAAAGCGACAGATAATGTGATGATGGATGAAGTCGATGATCTTATCTGCTTTAGTGGAGATAAGGGGAATTGCTTCCACCCATTTTGTAAAATATTCAGTTGTTGTGATGATGGAATTGTGTTGTTCTGATGAGTGAGGGTTGATAAGGCCAATAAGGTCAAACCCCCATTGTGAAAAAGGCCAAATATCTTGAGCGGGTTAAAGAGTGTGGCTAGGGATATGTGTGAGATTGGAATGTTGTTGACATTTGACGCATTTCTTGACATAGTCACAAGTCTTGGTTAAGTGTAGGCCAATAGTAGCCCATGCATAGGATCTATTTAGTAAACTAAACCATTGAAATTTCCACCACATATGTCGTCATGGACTTCTTGGATAGCTAGACGAGCCTCCACAGTTTTAAGACACCAGAGGAGGATGATGTCAAATCCTCTTTTGTAAAGGATACCTCCTAGTATGACGTAGTGAGATGCACGTTGTTGAAAAATATTTTACCATTTTTGGATAGATCTAGGAGGGATTTTTCTAGTGGAAATATAGTCATATGTTTGAGTATACCAGGTGTTCAGATGAGCTATATTCTATGTGATTGATGGTTGGTAGATCAATGTTGGTGTAAGATGGTTGATCTAGTTTGTGTATGAATGACAAAGAGTTTGGAATCGTCTGGTGATAAAGGGATGAGAGAGGCAAGTGAAGCCATGGTGTCTACAAATTTGTTAGATGAGTCGAGGGGTGGTTTGAATTTTGTAATGGTTAAAGAGTTGTAGTAAGTCTTCAATGATGGTTTTGTATTTTTGTAGGACCTCATTTTTACATTGATAGATCCCTTTGATTTGATTGATGAAAAGTTGTGAATCTTCCATAGATGTCAAGAATTTGTACACCAAGAAATGGAACGGTCTAAAGTCCCATGATGAGAGCCTTCATATTCTGCCATGTTATTAGTGCATTCAAAATTTAGTTTGAAGGATAAAAAAATATGAGTGTCCAAGGGGGTATTATGACTATTTAAGTGCCTCCCCCTATTTGCATTTGGACCCATCAAAGAACAAGGTCATTTTGAGAGGGGTATTTATGATCAAGAGTGTTGATAGATTCGTTAGGGAAGTGTTCACAAGGTAATTGATTAGAAGGAAGGGGAGCTTCTGTGAGCTGATCAATAATGACCTACCCCTTAATGGATTTCTAAGAGATAAATTCAAGGTCAAACTCAGTCATGAGCATGATCCATATGGTGATGCGATCATTGTTGATAAGGTTTAGAATGCATAGATTTGAGTGGATTAAAGTTTGTGATAATGTAGGTTTTGTGATTAAGAAGGTAGTGACGGAGTTTGGAAGTTATGAAGTACAAGGCACAACACAACTTTTTACTTCAAAATAACAAGTTTTGTAATTGTGAAGGGTGCAAACTTATGTAATAGATGACTTGTTCCTTACCTTGTTCATCTTGATGTGCCAAGCATGGCTCCCAAATCATGGTCAGTCACAAATATGTAAAGATAGAAGGGCTCCCCCTTGCGTGGAGGTGTAAGCACTGGTGGTGATAAAAGATATTGTTTGAGGCATCAAAGGATTGTTGAAAATTATTGTCCCACTTAAAGTGGATGTATTTTCTTAGAAGATGATGGAAAGGTTTAACAATGGTCTGATAATTGAGAGATGAAATGATGGATAGATTGAAGCTTTCCTTGAAGGCTATGAAGTTGTTTAAGGTTGGATGGTGGAGGCATTTTGATAATGGCTTTGAATTTGGTAGGGTCAACTTCAATTCCTTTGATAGACACTATGAATCCTAAGAGTTTTCCTGTGAGAACTCTAAATACACATTTATCAAGATTAAGGAGGAGAAATAATGTGCAAAATAGACAAGGATGTAAGTTTTTAGATCACATCAAGGACAACTAGATGGTCTTTTTGGTGTTTGGATTTACCTAAGAGATCATCTAAACATAGTCTTCTATGGATTTTGTGGATGAGATCATGAAATATGTAGGTCATGGCGATGTTGATAAGTAGCTGTTGCATTTTTCAGGCCAAAGGGCATTAACTCTATAGTAGAAGGTTCCCCATGGGGTGATAAAGGATGTCTTGTGTTGATCTTCTGGTGTGATGAGGATTTGATTGTAACCAGAGAAACCATCCATAAGAGATAACATCTCATGGCCTGCTGTTAGATTGATGAGTTGATCAATGTTTGGTAAGGGAAAATCATCTTTTGGGACAAGTGAGATTAAGGTCTCGGAAGTTTGTACAGATGCACAATTTTCTAGTGGCTTTAGTGACTGGAACAATGTTAGAAACCCATTGTGGATAATCAATAGGTAATATGAAGTTGGCTAGAAAGAAGACATTGAAGTTATTCTTTGACTAATAGTGTGATGCGAGGATGCATCCTACAAAGATTTTTCTTCACGGGCTTAGCATCTGGGATAGTGACGATATTATGGATAATGATATTAGGGTCTATACCAGGCATGTCACTGTAAGACCATGCGAAATATTAACTGTGTTTGGATAAGAAAGTGGTGAATTCTTAGAGTTCACGTGGGTCTAAGGCTTGGCCAATCTTGACAATGTGTGGCTCTTGTGATGTGTTGATATTAACATTGGTGGTTGATTCATTGAGAAGTGTAGATGTGTTAGAGGGTAAGGTTTTCTAAAGATAGTGATCCTCAACACCCATATAAGTTAGGATAGCATCATCATCGTGACAATGAAGGATGTTGATAGTAGGGGAATATTCCTCTATCATGTGTGGTAATGTTAGGGGAATGGTTTCAAATTTACCATTAGCTTGATAAGTCAACGGTCCAAGTGTAATAGACATTGACTAAAAATATTTTAGGGGGAATAGATACAATGTGTCATTGTCATCAGAGGGTGAGTCTAATAATGGTGACACTGGTGCTTGAGATTCTGATGTTGATAGTGATGGTTTAGAAGGAGATGCTTTAAACTCGAGGCCATGTTTCTTGTGAGGTTTCCTCCAGTTTTCAAAGGGTAAGTCATGTGGACCTTGTTCATACCGGACCAAGACTGAAGCCCTTCCATGCACAATGGTAGAGGTAAGTTTGGGAAAATTGTGGTTTGTCTAAGAATGAAAAGTCTTATGAGAATGGTTTAGTATGTGTTGATTGTCAAGATGAGATGAAGGGTGGTTGATACCTCCATAAACAAGTTGTGTTAGAGGAAAGGGGGACCAAAGGAAATGATATTTCCTATGTTAGGCTCATAGAGTGGTTGTTTTTCAGGCTCCCATATGTTTAGGTGTAGGGAGTGCATTGAGGGTTAGGAGGTGATACTCCCCCAATGAAAGAGGTTGCATGATGTATCCTTGAAGGATTAATCATCTGGTAGTTTGGATGCAGGAATGAAGGAGCTTGTAGAAGCTTGATCTGAAGACATGGAATTTTGTAATGGAATAAAATGACATTAGGCTTGTAGGTCATGTGACAAGATTTGAATGGATTTGGATCAGTGGGAACCATAAAGGTTTTACCCTCATGTTCATATTTTAGACATCGATGCAATGTGGATGGGATACAAATGCATAACGTGTATCCTAAGGACGACCTAGTAGTATGTTATATTGGAACTCTCCTTCTACAAGATAGAAGAGCTCGTGGAGGATTTTAACACCTATTTTAATAGGTAAGATGATTGTGCCTAATGTGGGGGCAATAGTGTCATTAAAGGCATAGAGCACATGATAGGATGATTGAGAAACTATGGTGTAGGTAACTGAAGTTATTTAAAGGTGTGAGATGATATTATGTTGATGTTAGCACCATTATCGATCATTACTCTTTTGACCAGAGTGTCATTGATTTGGGCGGTGATAAAGAGAGGAATATCATGGTCCTCAGGTTGTAAGGATGGGATTTAGAGTCTTTGAATGTGATGACAGTGGACATTTTAAGTGCACCAGATGAGGTTGGAAAATGGTTGGGGTCATCTGATGGTACTAAAATGGCTTAAAGGATTCAATCATGGCTTTTCAATGTTGTGGAGAGTTTTGAATGAGCTCATAAAGAGACATTTTAACAGGAGCTTGATGTAACTGTTTAAGGATTGTGTTTTATATGGATGTAGTGGATTGAGTTTGAGGTACTACAAGAATGGACACCTTGGATTTAAAATTGATGGGTTGGATGATTTAGAGGGAGCGATGGAGATAGAGACTTTAAGCCTCATTTTGATTTAGGGATTTCAAATCTTGTGTGCGTGCTCTTGTGGTTATACAAACAACATCTATCTAGAAGAGAGGGGATTTACTGGAAGAAGCCTTGTTTTTACTAGATATGATGTCAAGCGATGGTTTGGAATTAGTATGTTTAGGGGCTTGTGGATTCGGTTTGATTTGATGTTTGGATTTAGTTATATTGAGGTTGGTGGATGGATTAGGATGATTTTTGTTCGTTGGGAGAAGTCCTTTGCAATGAGACTTCAGATTATGGCATGGAGGGATTACAGTCCTATGTGTAGTGTCCAAGTATTTGATGATAAGTGTAAAATGCCTCATAGTTATACCAGCAATGTTTCCACCCCTGATAAGAGGGATTAATAGGTGGAAATGTTATGATTGATGATTGCACAATTTTTTCAAGGATCTTAGTGTAATATCCTGACATGACAAGATGATGATGAGGATGATGGATGTTGAGATATCATTTGATGGTTTAGAAGCATGAGATACTTGAGTCATGTTTTGTGTGGCATGTTTAGGTGTTAGTTGAGGGATGGGTTTAGATTCTATGATAGTGATTGTAAATTTGGATGAGGGATGTGGTCCCAGAATGGAAGGTAAGGACATGACATCTTGTGGGGTGTTTTTCTGGTGAGTGTCTTGTAAGATTTATATCTTTTTAGATGGATGATTTGTACATTTTTGTATTGGATTACCAAGAATTTTAACTTGGTGTTGAGTGATGTGGTATTGGAAAGAGTTATTTAAGATTTCAATGTGGGTTTCTTTTCTTGATTTCTAGAGGGAAGATATGGGAATTTTCTGTGTGAGTGGATGTGGTATTTTGGATGTTGTGATGTGGATGGACTTAAGATCTCATAAGTGAGGAGATGAAGATATTGGTCAGTTTGGTTGATGTTTCAGTTGTGGAAACAGGTGGGTATTGTAAGATGTGGGTGAGAGCTTGTTTAATAATGTTGATGATATGATGAGACCCCTATGACATTGGACTGAGGTTGATTGCTAGTATGGGGGATGATTCAGGAAAGGTTGTTTAAACACATCCAAATTTTGATTAGGAGGTGTGTTTAGGTTATCAAGTTGTAATTCACCTTGATGGTTGATAAGGTCTTGGAGGACATTTCTAAATGAAGACATTTCTCAATGTTGTGTCCTTGGACTTGATGATATTTACAATAATAATTTTCTCTATACCATGATGGTTTGGATGTGGATATTCATCAATAGGTCAGATGGGAGGGAGATTAATCATACAAGTAACAAGAATTTTATTGAATATAACACTATAGGAATCCCCTAAAGGTGTGTATTTATGTTGAGGCTTGGATTTCAGAGATCCAAATGACCTTTGGATGCAGTTTTTAAACAACAATGTTTGTCAAACCTTTAGATTTGTCATTGTTAGAAGAAGTTTTAAAGGAGGAACTCAAGATTTTGGTTTCTTAGATCACAATTTAACCTTTCCATCCTCAAGGGTGCAGAGTTATAGTTTTTGGGCCATGGTAAAGGCCTGTCAAATGTTTGGAATGACTGAATTTGAAGTGTTGATGATATGTGTTTGGTGTAGGATCGAGAAAAAACTCGATCAACTCAGTTTGTGGAAGGGAGAAGGAAAGTTGGTTGATAATTCCTCACCATCTAATGATGAAATCAATGACAATGGACTCATCCTTGAATTATTTTCAATGCATATATGTCAATGATAGATATTTTATGGGTGATATTGATAGAAAAGTGTTCTAGGAATAACTGTGCCAATTGTGCGAATGAGAAAGGGAGTGTTATAGAATACTATTGTATACCAATGGGGTAGGCCAACCAAGGACATAGGGAAATTCCTCAACATGAGATATTGGTCATGAGTGATAAGATAACATGCATGAAAAGGCCCTGATATGTTGTTGTGGGTCCTCCTTACTGTAGAATTTGATGAATTTTGGGAGTTCCCAATGTGGAGGATAAATTTTGAAAGGTACTGATGGATTGATAGGTTCATTGCAGATTTTTTCATAAGTGAATATTTTTTTATGGGTCCATAGTGGCGACTTCAAGGCTAGTAATTTTTCTTAGTAACACTTGCATGGGATCATTCTGAGGTGGTTGTTTGTTTGAAGAGGAAGGAGTGGCTTGATTATAAGTGTAAGGGTTTGATTGTTGATATAAATGATATGGTAATGAATATTTTGAGAGGGAGGAATACTTGCTGGATATTATAAGTGTACTGAGAGACTAATGGTTGTGAAGAGGATTGAACATATTGGTAGGGATAAGGAATAAGGTGTTGACATGAGGTTATGATGGTTGTGGGATTATTGAGAAGAGATGTAACTATCTCATGAGATAGGGGCAAGTGGATGCCTTATTGTGACAAGGGAACAGAGTACTAAGCAATGAACTCATGTTGATGGGTGGTATAGATGTAAGGAATAAATACAACTAGATTTTGAATTGAATATGTAGGTTGTTGATGAAATAGGTTAAAACATGATGAAAGGATTTGTAGAGAGAGGGATACCAATTAGCTTACAGGAGGAGGAGGAGTAGTAGAGACTGTGTGACTAGATGTAGATGGATTAAAGTAGAGGTAGAAGTTTGTGTGCTATCCTGTGGGATAGATGAGGAAGCCAATGGCGTACATGTGGTTGTTGGTTGGACATGTCTTGTGATGAGATGGTGTTAAGGTCAAGACTAGCAATGAGAGAGATGAAGTGCTGTTGACATTCCCTAGCATCACTAGTAGAGGGGTAATGAGAGATTTTCTCAATAACTGGGTTGATAGTTAGGTCGTAAAGTTTGGAATAGTCAAAAACTGTTGATGGTAGAAGATGGAAAATATTCTGGATAATGGACAATGAAGATGGATTCCTTTTGCAGCAAGGTATATATTAAGGGAAATTGGATTGGAGTCTAAGAGTTCTGTAAATACCGAATCACCACTCGAGAAGAACTGTGAGGGTCGAGTTAAGGAACATTTGATGTTGTTGATTGCATGCTTGGAGAATGCAAAGGTTCCTAATTTATTTCTATCATAATGGATTTGTCATGCTTAAGATGTTTTGAATACGAGACTGGATTGATTCTAAGGATTGGTCAAATGGGTTTGTCATATTTGAAATGTTTTGAATGTGAGACTAGATTGATTCTAGGGATTGCTGAAGTGGGTTTTCATGTTTGTGTTTTGAAGGTGAGATTACATTGTCTAGTCAAAACCTTGAACTAAACAAACAAACAAACAAATAATAAAGAAAAAAAATATGGTTGTTAAAGAAATGAAAGTCACACAAATCACAAAAAATTTTTCTTTTGATTATCTTGATTAATTTAGAAAAGTGTGAAATAAAAAGATGGATGAAAAGGAACTAGGAAGGAGGCTTGTTAAAGCTAGTTTCAGGTGTGTTAAGGCTGGAGTCCTTGATATATACGAAGGTACAAGAGGCCCAAGTTTGTGTTGGTGTCGTATGAGGCATGATATTGGGGCCTACCCCCTCATTTCATGGTCCCACAAATGATAAGGGTGTCTGGTGCTTAGCTGATATACCACCCACCATTTATTTATACTCGACCAAAACACCGAGTCAGCTTCCCCCTTGGTGATGAAATCCAAGTAGGTAGACCTAGAAGGATATGTTTAGATGTAAGTTTGATTTGTTATGTGGTCTGTATTGTGTGCGGGGAGAATAGTGAATGTAATAGTTTAACCCCTGATATGACTATATGAGAAAACAAGAATGAACGTTTATTTTAAAACCAAAAGAAGGATGTATTTTGATGAAGACAAATCAGACAAGGAATGTGATACTGAAAGGAAAATGAAATAAAATAAGCATACCTATGATCGCCATTCACTTTTTGTTTTTCTTATTTAACATGTTTTTGAGAAAGCAATGCCAACACACTTTAAGTTGAAAGGTCAAATGACCTGACAAAAAACAAAGCAAAAAGATATAAAATATGATCAAAGAAAAGGGACAAAGGGTCCCACCAAGACTACCAAAATGTTTAAGATGGACTTTGGTTCATTAAGTATGTAACAAAACACAAAAAAATTAGAGGACGGTAGGATCTAATGATACTTGCATCAACAATATAATGTTGAGATATGTGAACGAAAAATAGTGTGAGAGACTCATGCTTCAACGAATGGGAGAACTTGCACATAGAGATAGTGGAACAAGATAAATATTATATAAAAGATGACAAGTTGCTTGGTAAAGGTCCATTCCAAGAATCAAAGGGCTTGCTTGACAGGTGTCAACTTGTTTTACAATCAAGTGATAATGATAACAAGATAATTGATGGCAAAATGATGATTAGAAATCTAGAGGGATAGAGAGATCCTGATCCACATGATGAGCAACCCAAGCAAGAGGTACGACAAGCTCAAACTCCTCAAAGTATTCAAACCATGCTAGTTCATCAGTGTCTCATTTTTCTTGTATGACTTTAAGTTGATCTTCTATGTCGTTGATGTCCGGTGTCAGAGAGATGACATAAAGACTCAATTCATGTGCAATGTTGAATTACTCCCAGACAAAGGGTTGTTGGATGATAGGAAGGTCGTATATGCTTGTCATCAGATGTTCTTGACCTGATATAGTCATCTACAGAAAGAAACAACTTGAAAACTGGAATATCAGATAGAAAACATGTTGATATATTGATTTCAAATGTGAGAAACATGGTTAAAATGACAAAAGGATGGGGATCACTAGTGAATTGGGGTAGTCGTTGGCGATTCAGATAAATCACTAGTGATTACTGTGGAAAAAGTTGATTCTTTGATAGGATGCAAATTGGATATGCAACAAGTATTTATGAATTAATAGTGTATTTAATGTGACTTATTAACAAACTAAATATGAAAAGATAAGACAAAAGCTTACCTTTGCTGAGAAATGTTAGAACACAGTGTGGTGGGAATCTTAAAGATTTTAAAAAAAATTCAATGACGTGATAGGGAGGTTCGAGGTTCCAAGATGTGTGAAATGTAGTAGTCCAAGTCTTTAGAGTTATAGAGATTCATTGTAATAACTGAGGATCTGATTCATGGAGTTTGATGTTGCTTATATAATCATCGATGATTAGTTTGAATCGCTAGCAACCTGAAAAAGTGGGGAAACCCACTTGGAAGTAGTTTCAACCACTTCCAAAAGGGTTATTTTGGGTATGAGGATGAGTAAATATGGCTAGGGATGTGTTGAAGGAGTTGGGAGGTTAAAAAGTTAAGGCTAAAATGGGTTAGGATGAGTTTTAAGTGGTTCGGGTGGTTTAAGTCATTTAGGGCGAGTGAAATAGATTTTTACCGTGGGTAAAGTATGATTTAATAGGGGTGGGTTTATGTTTTAGGAATAATAAAATAAGTTTAATATTTTGAGTGTGAATGTGAGGATTGTGAATAAACAGTGTAGGTTATCGAAAACATGTGTTTACAAAGACTTTAAATTTGATTTTAGGGATGCAATTTGGATTTTGATTGGAAACTTAAAGGTGACTTAAGGGAGACCTAAATCATGACTTATTTCAATCAAAATGTTCTCGTGATATTATAGGTTCATATAAGATTTAAATGAAGTTATAATTCTACATCATTACAAATTCTAGGTTTATGTTTGATTTACATGGGCTTGACATGGTTCATTATCACAAATTATAGGTTTATATCGGATTTACATGGACTTTGGATGGTCTATCATTACAAATTACAAGTTTATATCATATTCGCATGCATTTGATTGGAAATCTCATCTTATAGATTTAAATAGATTTATGGCACTTATTCAGATGTATATTTACATGAGTAAAACACAAGCTCGTCTTTTCATATTTAGTCGCACCCATGACATAGTTTATAATGGAAAAAATATCATAATGGTTGATGGTGCAAACAACCTAATGATTGATGGTGCAACCAACCTAAGGCTACATGGTGCAAAAAACCTAATGTTGGATGGCAAAAGCATCTTAATGTTTGTTCTAATCGTGAAATAATCCTAATGTTTGTTTCAATATTGTAAGAAACCTAATGTTAGTTCTCATATAAGATATTACAAATTTCCCTTACAACACAACAAGGGAAATCATGTGTAATCAATATATGCTTTATGCCATTTTACATGTTTCAAATTTCTTATATTGATTTTATATTTATTAAGAATCAACACATGTATTTTCCTTGTGGTTATAACTTTCACATTGGGTTGGTGTGGGGAAATATCTTTAGGTTAGGTATCATCCTCCTATGATTGGGATGCGAGGTTTGTATTCACATGTTTCCTTTGCTTCGAATCTAACACTTTCAATACTATATTAAAATAAGAGCAAATGTAGTACCTAAATTCTAGTTTTGTGGCAATTGGCAATGTTACGCTCGCATTTATGTTGACATTATCCCATTTATCTACTTATTGATTAAACTTAAAGCTTTCTACCCAGTCCCATACCCCGAGTCAACTAGGTCTAGTTACCTCTTTAGCTTAGTACTTGAGTAATCACAACACTTGATATAGGAAACATCTTTAGACTCTATATAAACCATATCTTATTTTATATTTGATTCCATTTTAAGCCTGGATGGGTTAGTGGGTCCCATAACAAATTTGGTCAATGAATGTCCCTAGGCTAAAAAACATGTCCCTTATCCTTATAAGAATCATAATTTCAAATTCGCAACTTGCCTTGGTCTACTTAGGTCCACTTGAGAAGGAAATCATTCATTTGAGTCATCTATATAAACAAATGCACCCTTACTCATTAGGGACATATAGGGATCCCTTATCAAAGGTACAATCTAAAAAGGTCATTGAGCCAATCATCAAGGGAAATCTCCCTTATAGAACACTACAAACAAGTTACTCAATGTTGAATACATCTTCATTGTTGCCCCAAGTCACACATCTATGCATTACAATCAAACCATGTGTCAATTGTTAAATGTTGAGGTCCAAATCGAGTGCTCCATCTTGTTTGCTTTTTCTAACCTCTCTATCGTCATAGGGTTTGGATAATTACATGTGGATTGATTCCTCTTTAGAGTATTAGTACATAATGAAACAATTATAACATTAATGGGGGTGTAATGTGGTTAGTCTGACACATATTATGGTTTACTCCTTTTTAGGTAAGCGATGAGAAAACATATATATGTATATAAACATCATCCATAACTATGCATGGCTTGATCCTTCTTTGGAGTATTGGTGCGTATTGCACCACTTATCACATGAATGGGGGTGTAGTGAGGTAATTCTAGTGCATATGACACTTAAATCCTTTTTAGATCAATAAGCAATAATAAGACATAGATAAGCACACAAACACCATCCAAAAACCAAGATATAAGAAACAACTCTAGACACATATAGAAAAAAGGTGCTAGAGTCAAATTAAAATTTAGAACCTAGAGGACATATTCTTCGATCCTTAGATATATTTTCCTAATGAACTTGTCCCCTAATAGATGAACTTATTCTACATAGATTTCCATATCCTCAAATTTTACAAACATATTTACAACAGTTTGCACAACACTTGAAGTGAGATTATCTCACTGTTACACAATTTGAGTTTAAATTGGGGTGAATACTTTCTATGGCCTTAACCCTAAATGTAATTTAAGTCTCCTTTCAAGAAGTGTGTCTAGTAATCTGATTATCCTTACACAATTTAGGATCTTGTGATTTATGTATTCGTTGTTTTCAATTATCTTACACAACATCATAATATCTATATAAGAACAAACCTAGAGCTGGTATTACATGTATATACTTCAAACATTTATACAAAGTTGAAGGAATAGTTTTCCTTGTATTAATCCATGGGCATCTAATTAACATGTTGAATACATATTTAATAGTTAACACTAAAAACTATGTAGTCATCCTCTTAGGTACGAGTCATATGTACTTAATTAATCTTCTGAGTGTCATATTAATTAGGTAAAGGGTTAGTAAACACCTTGACTCGTGAAATTCGTATTACAACCATATTTTTTATAGGTGCATTAAGAACTTCCACTAAAATAGTGTTGTCATCGATAAGTTACTGAATCTTATGCCATAATTCTAGACATTTGTTGGTTATATGTTCAATACATCAACGATAATTACATTATGATTTGTTATCAAACTTTGGATATTACATCATATTTAAGTCAAGTTTGAAAGGTGGAGGTAGAATCAAAATATTTAATTCAAGTATATCTTGTAACACTTTATAAGGAGTTTTTTCCAAATGTGAAAATTATCTCCATAAAGGAGTGAAAAGAACCATAGGTTCACCTTATTGTGCTTCATTAATGGTTTTAGTATCAATATTATATGGTGAATTAGGATTAGTACTGTATGATAGTTTTATTTGAAATTTTGTTCTAGTAGCTGTGGGGGTATTATTTCCATATTTAGGCATTTTGGCTGCGAGGAACTTAGTCCCACAAACCTTAGTCATTTGGGATAGGTATTTGAAGGATGCATACTCATAAAACACGTCCTTCTTCTTAAGTTGTGGAGCTAGACTAGCGATAAAAAATTATCATAGTTCATCCTCGTCAATTTGCTTTGGTCCTTGAGAAAACATGATCTTATATCTTAACATATAGTCAACAATGTTCTCATTAGGTTCTTACTTGAATTGAGCAATTTGAGTAGAGGAAACCCTTTGCTTGATGCTAATAGAGAAATGAACTAATATATGGTTTATTAAATGTTGAAATGAATGCACGAAACCTCCTAGAAGAGTGTAAAACCAATATAACACATATTCCTCAAGAATTGATGGAAAGAGTTTGGTCAACTACTTGTTATCCACATAATCCATGCATGAAGCAACAAAGGCTCGAACATGTTGTTTTGGATCCATCTTTCCATTGTATGGAGAAATTTTAGATGAAATAAATCATATGGGTAGGGAATAACTAAGCACCTTAGGAGCTATTGGATTATACAATAAGCTAATGATACTTGTAATATAAAATTTATCATCTCCTTAATTCAAGATAATGATTTGATCTTGTATGTCTTGTAATTTTTGAGTATATGCATTTTAGAAGAGGAATTGTACTAATATGTGTAGAAGTGTTAGAATAAATTACATTAGGAAGGAAATCAAATTGGAAGGTGCATCGTTGGCATTTACTGTTGGTCCGAAAATTTGTCGCTTGGGCAGATCTATGGATAAATGAGCCAACAGTGTGCAGGGCATAGCCCCTCTTTGAGTCAACAAAGCGAAACTAGTTTATTGCTATTCTACCAACAGGAATCTGTGCAAGTTTCACAATATTCCGCCTTCGGGGGTTTGGGATCTCATCCCAGTAGGGTGTTTCCGACTGCGAAAAGAAAGGAATGAAAGAGAAGATGAAGAAAGAGCAGGTCTGAAGGAAGAAAAGAAATGAATTCGAAAGCAGAAAGGTCAGAAGGTTTATGTTTTGGGATTGGTAGTAAACAGAGCCAAACTTACTTGCATAAACGAGCAAAGCAATACTGATGAATAAATGACAATAAAACAAAAGCAGATTTAACAGAATAAACACATAGATCTGACATAAGAAAGATCTGATGCAAATAACACATGTATTCAACACAAAGTCTAAATATTGTATTAATAATTATTTATGTTACAAAAAGCTCAAAGTCTTTTCTTCTCACTTCTATTTTTCATCTGAAAGATATTCACTCGTTTACAATACAACAAGTATTGGGGTATTTATAGAAGAAGGAGATAAAAGAAGGCAAAAAGGAGCCAACCACCTATTTACAAAGATATTTACAAAATATCTCAAAGTCATGTTGACTTTTGACAACTTGATGGATGACATCATCCCATGGTGCAACATGGATGATGTCATCTTTTGTTCCAACATACTTTAGATATTTACAAAAAGAAAGTCGAAGAAGAGAGAGAAGAAGAAGAAGAAGAAGCCACTATTCATCATCATCATCCTGCAGTCGAAAGGGAGTAGCCTGCTTCTGTTGCTGCTCAGGTGACGAGATGTGGAATTGAGCGCGGTATTCCATGAACTTGTTGATCATGGGCCATAGTTGATCCTGGGAAGGATCCTTGTGTCACTCACTGATCGCCTCGCAAGCCTCCCACTCGTCTATGAGCTTCTCTGGGAGTTTGGAATATTCTTTTTCAGCTTCTACGAGGAACCTGATGAAATCCTGACAGGCCAGCAGGTTATTGATGGACTCTGTGTCAAAAGAGACCTTTGGCCCCAGCCCTCGCAAAACGATCTCCTTGAAGATCTGGATGGTTTCATCAACTTTTCTCAAGGTGAAGGAAGGAGTAAGCAGCCCTGGAGACATGTTGAGAACGATTTGTTCCATTTGATGCATTGCGTCCAGGGCTTCCTCCTTTACCTTATCGATCTTTTCAAGGACAAACTCCAGTTGATCCATCCGGTAGTCTAGAGTGGAAGTGACTTTGTTGAGGGCTTTGGGATGACCGAAGACACTGAACTTGACCAGATCTTCGACTGAACAGTCGAACATTTGTTGAAAGGTCTCATGCTGTAGCCTAGCATGGTCCAGCTCTTCTGATATGGGTCCTGCTAGTGTTTGGAGCTCTTTATTCACCTTGTTGATGTTCAGATACAAGTCAGAGAACTTGGCGATTACTTTTTCACTGTCTTTGAGGATCTGGCTCCTCCAAGCGGAAACTGCCATACCCTACTCGCCGATCTTTGCATATTCATTAATTTTATCCTAGCTCAGAGGCTTAGGAGTCTCGGCAGCAGTTGCGGGAAGTGCACTGCCCATATTTTGTAAGGCTTGGAGCAGACGTTTGTTTTGCTCTTTCAGTAGCCTTTTCTCTTCTTTTGTTTCTTTAAGCTTTTTGCAGAGGGCGTCAACTGCAGATAAGGCTTCTCCTTGAAGGCTCTCAGAAGATGTACCCATTGCGACTTGAGTCACTGTATAATCTGTCGGAGACAGATCCTTTTTATCCTTGAGGGGATTAGGGTATGCGATCTCCATCACCCTCTCTCCCGAAGCACTCTGAGAGAAGCGTGTGACAGGCTTCTGTCTCTTTGCCTCTTTAGACGGGATTACGGAAAATTCCATTGGTGCGATGGGAACTTTCCTTTTTTGCTGACTTAAGTGCTCGGAGATCCAGGCTGGACTTATGGGAGAAGGGCCGAAAACAAAGAAGGGGGGCAACTGCAGTAGTAGAAGGGAAAAAAGTGGAGACACTTGGAGGCGGCATCGAGAGGGAGGCCGAAGAAGTGCTCACGGGAGGAAGAGATATTGCAGGAGAGGAAGACATAGGAAGGGAAGGGAGCTCAGTGATGAGGGAAGAAATGGAGGGGGACAGATCCGCAAGAGAAGAGAAGATGGACGAAGAAGCAGGAGGAACAGTAGAAGAAGGGGGAGAGGACACGACCAAAGGGATGGTTGCTTGAGTCACTCGAGGAAGGGAAGGAGGAGAAGAAGAAGGGACAGAAGGGACCTCGAGTGCTGTAGCAGTGCCGAAATCCTAAGTGGATGGGCCTATTGGAACATCTTCTTCCGCTTCTTTCTCTGGGGAAACCAGAGTTATAACTTGTTCTGGTGCAGCGGAAGGAGGACTTTCAGGAGATTCCTCTTGAGTGGTGCTGGATTCACCCTCTTTGCCTTTTCCTTTGCCTTTAGGCTGCTGTTTTGATCTAGGAGGTGCGTTACCCAACGAAGAGGTTGTGAAATCGACTCCGAGGTAGATGAGCCCGTTCATTCGGCACCAATGCTCTGTTTTGCGCAAAGTTTCCTTGACCCTTTCCTCAATTGTTTGAGGAGCTTTGGTTCTATCAATTGCCGCAAAAGGCCAATCGTCCCCACCTGTATCAAGATATACTTGATCTACTTCCTCCTCAGTAGTTTGGAAGTCTTTGGGGACGATGGCTACCCCATATTGGATGATTTCTGCCAATGCCAACCGAGAATGGTCCTTCCTTCTGAGCTCCACTTCATGATATAGGTCAATGTAAATATCCTCGATCTGAGGGATATGGATTGGATCGAGCTTGGCCCTCGGCAGGCAATTCCTCGGGTCGAAGGTAGGCCTTGCTGGGGAGTCATGTTTCAAATTGAGCAGCTCCAGCTCTGCAAACATGTCTTTTGCCTTGTGATGAGGAAGACATGTATATCTACCCACTGTGAGGGGGAAAGGAGTCCCACCCTTCTTTCTTTTTTGACACTTTTCATGATAAGTGACTACCTGTCTTGACAGCTCTAGCAGAATCAACTTCGGTCTAGCATACCTTGGCAATCTAGTTGGCTCTCCCAAGAAGTTAGTTGCCCTTAGATAAGTGAATGTGGGGAATTGGGTGAACAGGGCCCCCCATTTCTCAGTGGTTGTCACTATGCTCTTGGTGGTGCGACCGTAGGTCATATTTGGCCTCAACAGGCAGATGATGAAGTAGAAAAATGCATCGTTGATTTTTGTAAATTGAGGGATGCTAATTTCCAGCCTCAATTCTGGATAGTATTCATATATTTTGACCTGGGGCCAAACCCCATTCCGCATCAGGGCTGGGTAGTCCCTTTCTGAAGCTGCAGCGTAAACAACATAGGAATTCATATAGAATCTCCCAGTTGTATTAAATTGTTGTAGCTGCTCAGAGATCGTGCTACTTATTATTTCTGCCCAACAAAAGCGTTGATCGGGCACATTCTTGTTCATCGTCTCAAGGTACCGCAGCATCCATTTGTGGAAAAAGTGGGCATCAGGAAGCCCAAAGACTCTGCTCAGGAACGTGATAGTGTCGCTGAGCTCCTCTGAAAAATCACTGCGGTGAATGATCTGTGGCCAACGGGTCACCACCTTTTTGTTCTTGAGATAAACCTCGTTCATCAGCTGCATGCACTGATCTTCATTGTCGTCCCATGCCTTGATGCAGTCGTCTTGGCTAACGGCCACAAAGTGCCGGTGATGAGGAACGCCGAGTATTATCTCAAAGTGGCGGGTGGTGAGGTTGATTACGACCTCGCCCTTCTCATTCACGACACACCTTGTGTCTTTGTTGTAGCACCGGGCAACCACCATCATGAATTCATTGTTAACGACGCTGACTGGGATTCCTCCAGCGAAGTGCAGGGCACTGCCTATCAACTTGTCCATCCATGGACTTCTTGTAACTTTCTGAGTCCTGACCTAGAAATCCTCCAAATCAATATGACCCAACTCTGAGTCTCTGCTGTCCAGGTCACACTCGGCCTGGGAATCGGGCATTCTGACCCTCTGATATTTATATTTCATTTCTTCTTCTGTGAGCTTGGCCTTGCCTTTGGATTTGGTAGGCCTCTTGCTTGATGTTGACATATGTTCTTCTGAGCTGAGCTGCTGATCTGCAAGAATAAGACGTGAAACCCAATCGAAGAAAGTCGTGTCAGCTGCTTGATTTTCCATTGAAATGCTTGACAGAAGAAAGAGTCAGCAATTTAAAGGCCTCGGGGCGTATGGCGCATGGATATTGCAGTTTGCAGAGCTAAATAGGTAAGGTGCACAGGAAAAGACTGTTGCAAGGGTTAAATCAGCGCCAAAGGGCGCATGGCGCGCAGACACTGCAGGATGCATTCTGTGTTGTTGTAAGGACAAGTGTGCCTGCGCCATATGGAAGTATTTTGTAAAAGGCACATGAAAACTTTGTGTTGCACGGGAACAGGATGTGCCCGTGGCGCATGGATCTTTCATGTTGCACGGAACATCGGTGCGCCAAAGGGCGCATATAAGGTTTATATAACATGTGCATTTTGTGTGCTTAAGGGAACTGGCGCGGCGCATGAAGGGTCCGCATGACATAATTTGGCGCATAGAAAGAGACTGTTGCATGGATGCTGGGTGTGCCAAAGGAGAAGGAAAATGTAGTTTCCTTTTTAAGGCTTGGTTCTTTAGAGGGTTTCCATATGGCTAAGCTTCTTCTGCAAGCTTCATTGTGGGATATGAAGATGTGCTATACCAAAAGGGGTTCCAAGCTATTATTTTTTAGGACAGAGCTTCCTCTACCAACAGATCTGGAAAGAGGAGGAGGAAATGTGGAAAGACAGCAAGGGGGGAAGGAAGCAAATTCATGAATTTTATCTTTCTTTTCAATCCAAAACACACCCACAAACAGCCAAAAACCATAAAAACAAAACGCACGAAGGGCAGAAGGCCACTTACCCGGATATAAACAATGAAAAAGCATGAGAACGGGTCCACAACGCAATCGAAAGCGACAAGGCAGGTGCGCTGACAGGGTCAGAGAAAACAATGAAAATAGTCACGTGATTGCCCCGGTGACAATGACAGCGCAGACGCGCCTATATATAGGCGAGGCAGTAATAAATGCGCCACCAACTTTCTAAAGGGGCGCACCAAATGAGCTGTCGACATGAGAAAGCATGCGCCCTTTGGCGCACCGAAAGACTTGTCAACATGAAGATATGTGCACCTATGGCGCACCGGAAGTGGTGTTGACAGAGGAAAATGTGCGCCTTTGGCGCACCAGAAAGGCGCAACAAAAGATATGTTGACAAGAAGGCGCATGCGCCCTTTGCATACGCAGGGAAGCCTCAACATAGAGAGGCGCATCAAAATGACTACTGACACAAGAAAGTATGGCGCCAAAGGCTTTAAAGGGGGTGCATCAAAAGTTGATGTTGCATAGTCATTCTATGCGCCTGGCCAAAAAGACCAAAAATGACTAAGTTCGGAAAACCAGATTTCCCGGGAAGGGATTTTGCAACGTTCCGAACGCAAAGGGATCCCCGACGAGGGATCAGAACAAAATTTCGGTATGGTTATCTGTAAAATTGCCCTTGCCAATTTTACGGGATAACACATTAGGAAGGAAATCAAATTGGAAGGTGCATCGTTGGCATTTACTCTAGGCATAACCAAAGAAGCAATATACTATGTAGGTATAGGCATGACAACTTAGGGAACAACTTGTGATGCCCCTTAAGTAGGAATACTAGGTGTAGAGCAACACTTGTGTAGGAATATGAGCAAAAACCATATTGGTTTGAGCCAATATGGAGAAAGAGATACTGTAATAAGGTGGATTTGTATCAATCAAGGGTTATATATGAGTTTCCCGGAGTGAGTTTTTTAGCAAGGACCCTTTTTACTTTTTGGGCAATATAAAATAACTATAGATTTAGTCAATATTTAATAAGATGATTATTCTAAACTCATTTAACAATTACAAATGTGTTACAAATCAACATCAAAATTATGATTATTTATATACTTGACTTTTTTAATAACCATATCACCATTAACATCAATGGAAAAGGAAACATCAACATCACTATTAATCGTCATTTTACAATACGAAATACACATATGAAAGGAAGGGTTTGGATAAAACCATAAAATTGAAAAAAATAGACTTTAAACTTGAAACCCTAAAGGTGAAGAACGAAAACCTATCTTACATAGTTCAATAGAGGATCTGGTTCACTAAATGTTTTAATAAAATTAATCTTTACTCATAACATAATTAAAAGGGAAAAATAATCCAAGACTAATATACAGGTAACCCTAAAATGATCCTCAATAATACTAAATATTGATCCTCTGATATGTTATGATACTTGGAATTTCACAAAATGTAATTAGGGTTAGTGATTAGAATGAAATCACCAACATATGTAGACGTAGGGTAAAATAATATACTTAGATGACACGCATAGGCCGAAAAGATAATAGTTTAGAAGGTCCACACATATGTCTTTTGTAGTTATATTCCTATTATATATTTATGTGTAGATTTGCATGTGTTTTTTCAATCTTCTATTCATGTCTAGAATATTGTGGCAATTATAAATGAAATCCTAACTTATGTGCCTTGACCTAAAAAATGGATTAGTATGAGCAGACTGGATAACATCACCACATCCCATGATGTAATGAATGTTGCCTACGTTCTAATAGTTTGAAGAGGGATCAAGTTGCATGTAGTAATGCCAAGCTTGTGATGAGATGTAAGCAAAAGAGAACATGAAATATAGAACAATCCCTAACTCTTAGTAAATTGCACTTTGGACCTTGTAGTTCAAAATTATCTCAACGTAGTGATCTAGGACTACCCTTGGATGTTATTATGATAATGTGCTATAAGGAGTGCAAGATGTTTTAATGGTTTTTAGATGTCCTCCCCAATTGACAGGTTAGGGTGTGTTTGTATTCATAGACGACCTTTCATTAATTTTACTGCAACTAACTGTAGAATATTACTTAGGTTGACTACGTAAAGTTGCCCAATTGAAACTGTGACTATTCCAGAGGATGAGAGGACACATTGGCGGTAAAAGGATATGTTTGGGACTTAACTTGTCTATGAACCATGCACCTATCCCTAGATGTTAGAAATTAGAACTGAGATGTGGAGAGATTTGGATATATATTCAATGAAAAACTTCAAGTGGTTGTGATAAGTTGAATTGGAGAAAGACTATGGACTAGTGGATAAGTTGGTATGTGAAAAACAAAAGAGATGACTGAAATTGGTCAAATCTATGTAAATGGGCTATATATAAAAAATAATTACAAAAGGTGACGTTGTGAAGCATTCTCAATAAATTCAGAGTATTACAATTTCATTATGCTCCACATGTTTGAATGCGTTGTAACATTCTCTTGTGAAGATGAAATATGTTACGAGATTGTAACCCAAGCCTCCTTATTTATCTTTTCACTTTTTTTATTAATACTAATATTCAATCATTTCCTAATAACATTGGTTTTATACATATCACAGTGGAACCATAAAATCCCCTTGTTTACTTTTTAAAAGCCCAAGCCAAACCCAAAAAAAAATACATTTCGAACATATTTAGTTAATAAAAATACTATGAAATGTCACAAAAATATGAATCTCTCACCTTATTAAATTAATTGCAACACTTAAGGTTAAATAATGGCATAGGGAATACAACAAATACATAGAAATGGGTTTCAAAATTCAAATTGAGTGCTCCTAATTATCCTTTTCATCAATTCAATCTTCCTAATGGTATAGTAAATGGAAAATTAATATTTAGCCGAACTTACAAGTATTGTTAATGTTTATAGTTGAACAAAGTAACATTCATTGAAAAATTTATTCTTGAGAATTCGAAGATGGTGCTCAATTGCCATGTCAATTGCAATATTCGATGAATCAATGAAAGTTTTGTTAATAGGGTCATGATCTATTTAAGTTTTTATCATTTCCATGACTAGCCCAACAATGTCGACTACCACTCCACGAATGACTACATACTTTCACAACAACCACGTTGAACAAGGAGACGTTGACTTCAACCTACATGGAACTTTGACCATGGACAATTCATCTACCAACATGGGTCATTTCACCTTGCAAACCACCAAATTGCAACATCAAATGGAACCACATATAGAGAAATTGACTTTATTGTTAGCAATAACGGTCCTTTGGGTAGCGGAGGCAAGGTTGAATATGCCCATTATCTGACATAACAACTACGACACATGTCAATATGTGCCTCAATAATGAGTTCCATGTTCCCTTACTGCACGATAAATCCCACAACTTTAAAAAAATTTCAAATATATAAAATAACTAGCAAGCCACATAAATACATAGAAAAACATAAAATACATAAAAACCGAAGGATAGGCCAAAGGGAAAATGAAGGTTGTATGGACACAACAAGTCAAAATAAGAAATATAGTTGCATGCCTTCATATCGACCTCCACATGGTTCTCCACCATCGACACCCAAACTTCTGTGTAGTTGTTCTTGTAATCGCTTCTCCACTCCTCTTCAATGGAGGGGTTGGAGTATGTGATTACATGGTAAGTCTTCGACTAACCCATTTTGATGATCTTCTCCTGTGCAAGGCAATGTTTAATTGACTACACCTAACCACTTAGGCAAGGATTTACTATTTCTTTAACTCCTATTGATGAGTAGATGGCGCATGACCCTCCTTGAAATGCGTCCTCCTACTTGGGGTCCTGACAAGGATGATCCTCCTCCACACCCCCCTCATGCCACAACTTTGTGTGCTTGATGTTTCACATGATATGTTCTAAATTTCAGTAATTCTTGTAACCATTTTTGTTCAACAATTTATATGATTGTACTTATTCCGACATTTCTTTTTTTTGAGCCATTCACTAATAAGTCACCTTTTAGTGAAATTTATTACGTTTTAAAATAATATGATATATTAATGAGTTCCACTTAAAAAAAGGAAATAAAAATATGCTAAACATAAATAACATTATGCCGATAGACAATGAAGTAAAAACCCTCGCGAGAGCTTAGATCTTCAAAACCCCATATCTTTTAAAGTTTTTTGTCATTTCTTTGACTAACCCGATGATGCCAATTGCAACTCCACCAACAGACTACATACTTTCACAACAACCACGTCAAATAGGGAGACGTTGACCTCAACCTACATGGAACTTTGACCATGGATGATTCATCTACCAACATCGGTCATTTCACCTTGCAAACTGCCAAATTACATCAAATGGAACCACAAACATATATTGACTTTATTGCTAGCGGTCCTTCAGGTAGTGGGGGGAGGATCGAATATGCCCACTATATGACATGCGCCAATTTGTGCCTCAATGGCGAGATCCACGTGCCCTTACTGTACATAAATCCCACAACTTTAAAATAATTTCAATTGTATATAATAACTAACAAATCACATTGATACAAAGAAAACCATCAAAATACATAAAAATCGAAGGATACACCAAAGAGGAAATGATGGTTGTATGGACACAACAAATCAAAATAGGGAATAAAGCTGCATGCCTCTGTACCAACCTCCATAGGGTTCTCTACCATCGACACCCCAGACTTTGGTATAGTCATTTCTGCAAGCGCTTCTCCACTCCTCTTAAATGAAGGGGTTGGAGTCTGCCATTGCGTGGTAGAGGTCTTCGATTGACCCATCTCAACGATCTTCTCTCGTGTAAAACAATATTTAATTGACTATGCCCCAACCATGTGGGTAGAGATTTACTGTTTCATTAGCTCCTATTGATGACTAGATGACACACGGTCCTCCTTAAGATGCACCTCCTTCTCGAGGTGCTCCTAAGGACGATCTTCCATATACAAAGTAGCCCTCATAGATTGAAATTTAACACTTTTTGGTTGTGGACTATACTTTGGAATGCAGAAAGAAAACCTGGATGAATCAGAATTTTAAATGGATGAATAAATGGGGCATCAACTTGCAAGAGTGTCCTAACAGCAACAGGGAAATACAAAATTATGTGATAGAAAAGTTCAGGACTGCCATGTGGACGGGTCAGATTGGTCGAAAGAAAGCACATTATATCAGAGAATTCAATCCCAATGGGGAACATGATGAAAAAGCTTATCTAGGGGCAGCTATCAGGGGTAAAGCAAGGATTCTAGTGGCACAGTTAAGGACCGGATCGCATCATCTTCGATGCGAAACTGGTAGATAGACTATTCCAAAGGAAGATTGGGAAAGGAGAATTTGTCTTTTCTGCAGCAAAGGGGTCGTCGAGAGAGAATGACATTTCATCATGGAGTGTCCAACATATGATGATATTCGTATTCAGTATGAAAACAACTTGAAGGTGGACAAACTAGAGGAACTCTTCAAAGAAACAAAGCTTCAAGCGACCGCGGGTTTCATCCTCAAGATTCACAGCCGAAGAGCGGATATTGAAAGGAGTCTGAAATCTGATTAAAATCTCAGTTTTTGTGGTCCCATAGGCTCTTCAGTCTCGTGGACGTTATTAAAGTCTTTCATTTCATTTCATTACAATAATATGAAGTATGGATGAGTTCCACTTAAAAAATAAGAGGAAATAAGAAAACGCTAAACATAAATAACGCCACGGCGACAGACACTGAAGTAAAAACCCTCAGGTGAGCTTAGATCTTCAGGCGATCACTTGTGGGGGAAGGTCTCAAGGCATCGAGCAATGGCCAATTTTCTTGCTCAGTTTCAGACAATAAAGAACACATCCGAGCGACTTATTGTTGCCAGTAAGTCATTTCTTCCGATCGTTTTTTATGCTTTCAATTAATAATATTTATTACTATATTTGCCATAATATTTAACGCTATGTCCACTCAATTTGCAATAAGGATTCCTACAGCTGGTTATGTTTAAGATCCTGAACGAATGAATTCCTGGAATTATCAATGTTAATGAGTAAACAACTGCATTAGCACAGATACGCATTTAACTTAGATTGCCGGCTTCTTGTAGTCTCTAAAAGTCTTAATATTTTTACATCAGCCTAATGAATTTAACGTAGGATATCAGCTACTTCAACAAAAGGAGAAAGGAAACAAATATTTTAGTCAAATTTAGTCAAACTTATCTTCAAACAGTAACCCAAATATGCCAAACTAAGATTCAAACACAATGGGTCCACAAAAAAAAGTACCGGAAACCATGACAGGAACAGAAATTACAGTCTCAGGTGAGCACACAGTTAGCAATGGAAAGCAAGGGTTTGAAACGGTGAAACATGGGCAGGGACCACTGTTTGCTAATCCCATGGGATCATGGGATCATGCTATGCAACATTCCATAGGGTATCCAACTATTTATCTACATCCTAGTTTTAACTGTTACATAGGGACAATGGCTGGAGTGCAGGGATCATACACCCATCCATGTATAACAGGGGACGCAAGGTCAGCTTGCCAGACACAAGAGAGAGGCTAATATATGTGAATGCAAAACAATACAAGGGAATCCTAAGGTGTAGATAGACTTGGAAACTGAAGCACAAAATAAGTAAAAAACTCACAGTTATTCTACCAAAGGTAGCACATGGCTTCCCAACATGAACAAATACAACAAAACAAATGCAAGATATTCAGGGATCTAAAGTTCAAGATGTGGAGAAGGAAAAATGAGCAGCGAAACACATGATAGAATAGAAATAAATCAGACCATAAAGCAATATCTGTAATATCCCTGAAAAGAAACTTCTAGCAAATTTGGATATTTCCGGAAAATCCTAGGAGCAGCAGTATTGCAAAAATAAACTGTTTACAATAGCAGCAATAATCTGATTTAAAAAAAAAAAAAATAGCGAACCAATACGGGAAAAAAAAAAACTTTTATTTATTTATTGCCAACTAGATACAATAAAACGATACTGGTGTCTAAAGACAATTTCTTGGAGCTGAATTGGCAGAACACTTGCACCTTGAATTGTTATTGCAACCCCTGAATGGAATTGCCAAACTCAGATGTGAGGGTTTTCATCCGTAGATCTGTGTGTAAATGAGGGTTTTTGTCCTCTATCATTGATGCAAAAGTAGAGGCTACTTGCAGACAAAGAAAATAATTCATAAATTTCCAAGATGTGCTACAATGAACCCCCAAGTCTGCCTTTATAACTCTCAAACACTCCAAAGTTGGTGCCCCATCCTAAAAATAGGATTAAACACTTTAAATAATACTTTCTCCACCCCTTATCCTAAAATTAGGATTTACAAAAACATGCAGCTCTTTTTTTTATTAAATTTAACTAAGAGCCTAATGATAGAAGTCAACATTCTATTATTGTTTTATTCTAACAATTTTTTTTTGAATTAAAAATATAATTTAAGTGTCCTTTTCCAATTAAAATATAAAAATATTCTTGGACCACTTAAATTAATTTATTTTCCTCTTTTAATTTTCCCTTAGCCTACGGAAAATAATAAAAATAAGCTTCAGGTATCCGGAATTAATATTGAAAATGGGACATTACAGTCCGCCCTTCCCATAATTGCTTGCTCTCAAGCATTTGCAAGTCTCTTCTGCAAATACCTGGATACCAAACTCTCATGTTCACATAATTTGGAACTTGTATGAACAAATCTATGTACCCTTTGCCACTTAAAGTGTTCTTCGCTCTATTACCATTCCCACTATGTTGTCCATGATGACCACACATATGTAATGACTTAGTAGGAAGCATCAAATCCACAACACTTTCATACCTTTGGCTGTCCTCAACTTGTTCACCTTCCTTTGTTGAATGAAGCTTGGTTAAGATATCTTCAACATCTCCAACCTTGTGACTCGGAACTTTTCGGTTAAGATCAACATTCTTCTTCACATGGAACTCTTCACACTCAACAAGTGAATCTTGTTGATGCATGCAAACATTAGATGTCAATAAAACATCTTCATGATTCTTACTAAAGTCATGAACACATTCAATTTGCTTCTCATAGGTTGTTTTGAAAATTTCAGCAAATTGAAAATCAACATTAGCAATTGGTAAAGCCCTTTTTTCATTTTTATGCATCTCAACGTGGTCTTCTTGGAACTCCACCCCAAAACCTTCTTGCAAATTAATAAAATTGGTGAGGGAAATGACATCTCTAATCTCACTAGGAAGTACCTTGTACTCCTCATAGCTAGTAGCAATATCATTTGCTACGGTAGGTTGAATTTCTGCCTCCCAAATTGCTTCCTCTTTACGTACGAAGTTTGGCTGGAAGGGCCTAACAGTAGAACTAGTGACCGTCCTCTGAGTGAGTTGGTTATTGTTCACCCTTAAAGAACTTCATTGTTTGGAGCCCTTTGCACATTCGTGCCTTGCAGAGCTTGGATCAACTGACCCATCATATTAGCTAACTTGTCCTGTCCCTGAACAAGCCTATCAAAACGTGCATCTTTCGGGTCCCTGATCTCCAAGACTTCTAGTTGTTCTGTACCTTTCTTCTTCTCCCTTTGTTGGTACTTGACTTCTCAATCACTAACTTGCATGAAATTCAAAGTTGCAATTTTTCTCTTTTTTTTTTGCTTTTCCATTTTTTTTTGCTTTTCCGCTTTTTTTTTTTGTTTTTTTTTATACTTTATAAATTTCCTATCCATAGGCTGGGAGGAAATTTGCTCTGATACCACTGTAATATCCCTGAAAAGAAACTTCTAGCAAATTTGGATATTTCCGTTAAATCTTAGGAGCAACAGTATTGCAAAAATAAACTTTTTACAATAGCAATAATAATCTGATTTTTAAAAAATAAAAACAACGAACTAATACGGGAAAAACAAACTTTTCATTTATTTATTTCCAACTAGATACAATAAAATAATACCGGTGTCTGAATACAATTTCCTGCAGGTGAACTGGCGGAATACTTGCACTTTGAATTGTCACTGCAACCCCTAAATGGAATTGCCAAACTCAGATGTGAGGGTTTTCGTCCTCAGATCTGTGTGTAAATGAGGGTTTTCGTTCTCTATTACTGATGCAGAAGCATAAGCTACTTGTAGACAAAGAAAATAATTCATAAATTTCCAAGATGTGCTACAATGAATCCCCAAGTCTGCCTTTATAACTCTCAAACACTCGAAAGTGGGCGGCCCATCCTAAAAATAGGATTAAACACTTTAAATAATACTTTTTCCACCCATTATCCTAAAATTAGGATTTACAAAAGCATGCAGCTCCCCTTTTTATTAAATCTAACTAAGAGCCTAATAATAGAAGTCAACCTTCTATTATTATTTTATTCTAACAATGCTTTTTGAATTAAAAATATAATTTAAGTGTCCTTTTCCAATTAAAATATAAAAATATCCTTGGACCACTTAAATTAATTTATTTTTCTCTTTTAATTTCCCCTTAGCCTACGGAAAATAATAAAAATAGGCTTCAGGTATCCAGAATTAATTAATTTTGAAAAGGGGACATTACAATATTCTGAGACATAGTATGCAGCCATCCCTTAACATTACATGCTTGTAACAAGGGACAGTCTTGGAAAATAAAGAAAATGGTACAAACGACATGGAGACAGGCTTTATCTCATACAAAAAAAGGACAATATACGCTTGGAAAACAAAAGAGAGAATGACGAAACAAATCATGACAACAAGGAAACTTATAGCCCCACATCAACACTGTTAATGTGGTCGTTGGAACTATATGTCATGGACCTAATGAGCAAGATTTGGAAACGGAATTGTAAATACTTTCAAGTGCTGGTTAGTTTGTGCAATTGACTCATTCACTATAGTATTTTGTCCTTCCAATTAAATAATGTTGTCAATTAGATTCAAATCTTATGTCTCAATCCAATACATTTGTTCGTAGAATGTCCTGAAGTTCAATGATAGTCACAATATGCATTTGCGTCATAGTTCTCAGGTAATGGTTTAGAGGAGTCGATCTCGCATCAAGGAGGTAGTGATATCATGTTGCATTCAAGCAACCATTTAAGCACTTGGTGAGGACTCTTGAATAATTGTGCAAATTGTCTTCGCTCTTGAGAAGGAAGGACCAATCTATCAGTTGGTTGTCTTACTATATTGACATAATTTTTGGATTTGTTCTTAGCTTGAAAAGTAGGTGTATCATTAGCCTTAGCCTTGAATAGCATCTTACGTTGATATATGCCTCCAATAGATGTAGGGGCGTTAGTTTTTGTATTTAAGCATGTTTGCTGCAAGGAGCTTGATCTCATAGTTTCTAACCATATGACAAGGCTTGTCGAAAGATTGAGACGTTTGAAACTTGACCTTGACTATGATAGGTTAAAGTAAACTTTGAGTGAAAATATGTTGTAATTCACTTTTGTGTAATGGATCTGACATCTTTGTAAGGATAGTCTTTAATTTAAAGCACATAACCGCTAATAAGCTCATTAGCTCCTTGTTCGAGTTGTGAAAATGTAACCTTTGGCCTATTGTTTATTAAAAAATGTGCTAAGAAGCTATCGTCCAAAGCATTGAAAGCATGTATGTAGTCCGATGGTAGGGCGTAAAACAAATCTAAGGCTTATTGAGACTTCTTGGGAAGAGCTTAGTTAACAATTTATCACTAAGCACAAAATCTAGACATGAAACATAGTAAGCCTTGACACGCTGTGAAGGGTCACCCTTGTTGAGTAATTCAAATTTAGGAACAATGAAACCATTAGGTAGAGGGTAATTAAGGACCTTGGGAGCAAAAAATTTGTGTAATATATCATGAGAGTTTGCCATATGGCTTGTTTTTTTGGGATCCTTGCTCTAATTATAAGGTCTTAGCTTGCATATCCTGAAGTTGTTGTAAGGGTGCAGCTTGAGACGTAGTGTAACACGTGTAGACGTAGGCACTATAGTGTTTTGAGAATAACCTCAGCCAAAATATGAAGCTCGATAAACAAATCTAGGAGGCATAAAAGTAGGTCACGAAGGAGTGTTCATAACAATCTGAATAGCAGTATATGGTGCCACCATGGTAGGCATACTAGGTGTAGGCAACATGGTAGGAACAATAAGTGTAAGCAAATGAATAGAATCAATAGTAGTGGTAGCCTTGTCACCTAATATGGAATATGACCCTCTATAGGCAAGATAAGAGCATTCAAAGGTTCAACATGTACTTACTCTGGTTTAGATTCCTTAGCTAACTTGTTTTGTTCATCTCTACTCACATCAATCATTGTGTCAATTTCCTTGGGATGAAATGCAATACATTCTTTCAAATTAATATATTTCATATGGATTAAAACTAGTAAAATTTGAAGCAATCTATTGCATGTGAAGTTGAATGAAGACTTGCGCAATCCCGCACCGCCTTGCAAAGCATGCCATATATGCCACAAGGCCCTTTACTATGCCACACAAAATTACTCAATGACGTTTTAGCCTTTCTTTTCCATAAAGGCTTACTTCTCGCTGTACAACATAATCAACGTTGGTTGTGCAACACAATGGATGCCATAGAGTACCACCAATGCCGTGAACACCTTGTCTCGATCTTGCGCAACTGTGCATGCCTTGCACTAACCCATTTTTGCGCACGAAAGCCGCAAAGTCTTGCACAATGTCACCAATCCTTGTTGATCCTGTGGTACATTCTAGATGTTGCGAAAGCTTTATGATGCCACACATTCTGCAGGGTCCACTACTTTTATCGCCATGATTGAATCTTGCATGGGGTCGAATCTCTTGTCAACATCGATACAGTTAGCCGAAGCACATGTGGGCCTTAATTTGTTTTCCTCACCCAAGGACGAACCAAATGACTTATAACAGAGGAGATTCCACGAGAAGGCACTTGTAAATTGGTTGGAAAGACTTATGGGGATTTGAGACATTTGAAGTAATCTTTGCAAGGCATCTTTACTTACAAAGGTATTTGCATTCACTTGCTTGATCCTTAGTAGAATCCTTTGAATAGAAAGGAACACGAGCATGTAAACTATCTATCTTGTGTAGTGAGATTTGTTGATGTAGGCATCTATTGTGATGTGGCCAAATTGAATCAATTATGGTTTTGCAAAAGCTTAATAGAGTCTACAAGCTTAAGATAGGATAGGTCATAGGATTAGAATTCTTAGAGAATTCTTGCAGGATCTTATCATAAGATTTTCATTGAGTGTGGAGCCATTGTGACCAAGTTTGTAAATGTTGCCTCATATTAATAAAAGCTTTATTGTTTGTTGTTAAAGTTGTACTTGAGTTGGTGAGATCTATCTCTGGATTTATGGGCTGTGCGGTATAAGGCATCACTTCATTGGGAACCCTAACCATGACAACATCATTTTTGCTATTAGAGCAAGGATTTTAGGTCATGTCATAGAGTTTGGTGATTTTGTGTGAGACAAGTCTAGTGAGTGATCTTTAATTTGCTGATGCTTTCCATATTTGTATGTGTGTGTAGAGAGTAGCTTTAGGCATCTTCCAGTATTTGGTTTGTTGAGTAGAAGGCTTAGATCACAAAGGCTTGTGGGGGTGAGTGATTGTGAGGAAGATGGTGATGACACATAAAATGGATGTCAGAGCAAATAGATCCCCAAGACTTGTAGGCTCAATTGAGATGATGAGAGGAGTACAAACTCATTTGAGGCTATGGAATCCGTGCAATGCAAAGGAGTAGCGGTGGATGATGATGAACATGCATAAAGAGCACCCGAAGACCATGCCAAAGATGGAAGTTTCAAGTTATTTTGGGAGCTTAGATCTGTAAGAACTCATCGACTGGATCATGGAAAATGGAGTACTTCGAGTTCGAAGGCATAAAAGATCCCATGAAGTTAATATTTTCCTATATTGAGTTGAAGAGTTATGCATCTTTGTGGTGGGAACACTTGCAGATTGAAAGAGTACGTAGAGTCAAAGACAAGATCAAGATTTGGGATAGATTGGTAACAAAGTTGAAGGATAGGTTCATGTGTATAGATTACCGGTCCCATTTGTTCAAGTAGCTGCAGAATTTCTTTTAGACGGAACTAAGTGTAAAGAAGTACACAAAAGAGTTCTATAGATTCACCATCAGAGCGGGTCATGTGTACGACAATGCTGAAATGATCTCAAGGTATGTTAATGATTACGTATTTTGATTCACGATGAGTTTAGTATGATTAGATTGATATTTGTGCAGGAGGCCAATTAGTTTGCACTAAAGGCGGAAGAGAAGATGTCCCATAGACAACAAGGCAATGCGCGAGGTAAGGATAATTCTTGCTTAGAGGTGGAAGTTTTCACAATGATGTATGAAATCATGTGCATGAGGCTGAAGCGAGCTCCTCGCATGCACAGAGTCATGCACATGTAGATCTTTTTTTAGAGTAAGAGGATGCTAAAGAGGTAGATGATTCGACAGAACCTATTTCTATTGTGGAGAGATTGGACATCATGTTTTTGAATGTCCACAAGCCATGTGAAACAATAACAAAAAGATAAATGATGCTAACAATCTTTTTGCTCAACACGTAAATGCAGAGAGTAATGTGCTAAATAGTTGTGCAAAAGAGTTAGAGTGTGGAGAAGCTCTCATGACGAACAAAGTCTTGCTAAAGCCAGTGTAGATGGAGAATGCACCCATACAAAGAAAGAATATGTTTAGAACTGTATGCAAATTAGGAGGTATGTGTTGCAAATTAATTATTGATAGTGGTAACACAAATAATCTTGTTTCCAACAAGATGGTTGAGAAGCTTGGCGTGATGAGAGTTGTGCATCAGAATTTGTATAAGGTGTCATAGTTGTTGAAGGGGCATCAATTTCTTGTGAATGAGTAGTGTAATTTGTTTATCAAGACTGACACATATGAAGATGAAATCTTGTGCGATATAATATCCATGGACGTATGCCATGTGTTGTGTGGCTGACCTTGGCAGTATGACATGACGGTGATACATGATGGCCGTGCAAATACCTATACATTGGTAAAGGACGGAAGAAGGTACACCTTAAAACCTTTGAAGGAGGTGAGTTTAGAGGAGTTTATAGATACTGTTGAGTTCAGGAAGGAGTTCCTAAACGAAGTGAAAGGGAATAGTGAGTGTTTTGCGTGCATTTCAAGTCTTACGCAAAAAATAGGGGAATGCGTAACCATGCAAATAAAGGAGATCCCGCAAGAAGTAAAGGAGATGCTAGGTGAGTTTGTGGGTACCATGTTGTGGGATATTTTTTGATGGTTTACCAGCTACGCACAATATCAATCATTAGATGGACTTTGATATGAGGGTCTAGTTTACCAAACGAGGCCACCTATAGGATGATGCCTATGCAGAATGATATGTGAAAGCAAGGGCAAGAATTTCTTGACAAAGGGTTGATTAGAGTCTTTGAGCTCGTGCATCATACCCACAACATTGACACTGAAGAAAGGAGGTGAGTGGAGGATGTTTACTGATTCCAAAGCCATCTACAACATTACCATCTAGTATAGATTTCTATTATTGTGCATAGATGATTTGATGGACTATTTGAGTGGAGCAAGGTACTTCATGAAGATTGATCTAAAGAGTGGATACATGAAGACAAGAGGGGGATGAGTGGAAGATTGTGTTGAAAATGCAGGATGGATTGTATGAGAGGATGGTCATACCATTTGGATTAACCAATGCATTGAGCACATTCATGTGGTTGATGAACAAAGTGTTGAAGCCCTATTTAAGTAAGTTTGTCATGGTTTATCTAGATGACATTATAATTTTCAACAAAACTCAGGTAGAACACTTGGTCCCTTTGCGAGAGTGTTAGTGTTCGCGTGGGGAGAAGCTGCTAGCAAATTTTAATAAATGCAATTTCATGTAGAGAGAGTTCGTGTACTTTGGATTTGTAATACCTCAAGAAGGATTGAAGATGGGTGTTAAGAAGGTGCGAGCTATAGCAGATTGACCGTCACTCAAGAATGTTATAGAGGCTTGAAGCTTCCATGGATTGGTGAGCTTCTATAGGAAGCTCATTAGAAGATCTAGTGAGATTTGTGCACCGATCACAAAAGTGATCCGTGGAGACAAGGAGTTTGTGTGGACCGCAAATGTAAAATATGACTTTCAAAAGTTGAAGAAGCTCACAAAGCAGCCAATGTTGGCCTTGCCTGATTTCAATAAGGTATTTCAGGTTGATTGTGATGCGAGTGAAGTAGTTATTGGAGTTGTGATGAGTCCAGTGAGAAACCATTCGCATATTTAGTGAGAAACTAAATGATGTAATGAGAAAATATTTAGTTAATGATCAAGAGTTTTACGATATAGTGTAAGCTCTAAAGAAGTGGAAGCATACTTGTTGCCCAAGGAGTTTGTGTTGTACACAGACCACCAAGCAATGCAATTCATAAATAGCCAAGGGAAGTTGAATCAAAGACACATGAAATGTGTTGATTTTTTGCAAGTTACTCATTTGTCTTGAAGGACAAATGTGAGAATTCAAACGAAGTTGTAGATACATTGAGTAGAAGATGCATCTTAAAGGTGAGATACAAGTGAGAATAGTGGGGTGTGAGGCAATGAAGGAACATTATGCGAAAGTTGAAGATTTTAGAGAAACATGGAGAGCATGCATAGAACTAATGAGTGTCAATCGTATGCCTTGGTTTGACTACTTATTGTAGGAAGGGTTATTTTATAAAGGCACACAATTGTGCATGCCTCGAGGATCAATGAGGGCGAATTTGATCCAAAAGAAACATTGTGGAGGATTAGTTAGGCACTTTTGAATTGGTAAGACCTTGGTGTAGATAAGTGAGATATACATATGGCCGTGGATTGCTACAAATGTGTGTAGATATGTGTAGAGATGCAGAGTATGCAAATTAGTGAAGGGGAAGAATAAAAAACAAAGGGTTGTATCAGCCACTACCAACACCTGAGAAACCTTGAGAGCATCGAAGTATGGATTTTGTTTTGGGATATCCTAGAATGCAAAAGGGTCACGATTCCTTTCTTTGTTGTTGTAGATAGATATTAAAGATGGCACATTTTATTGATTTTAAGAAAATCAATGATGTTACACATATAGCCAACTTTTTTTTCAAGGAAGCTATGAGACTGCATGGATTACTGCATAGTATTGTATCTGACAGAGATACTAAGTTTGTGGGTCACTTTTGGCGCATACTATGGAAGAAATTGAACTTGAAGTTACAATTTATTTTTGTGCATCACCCGTAAATGGACAACCAAACGAAAATTGTCAACATGAGACTTAGCAATTTGTTGTGATGTTTGGCTGAAGAATGTTAGAAAATGTGCACAAGGAATGAAGAGAAACTGGAATGCACACATTATCATTGTATGTCCCGTCATTTTATTATGTGAGATATGGTTACAAAATAGTTGAAGTGGTTGCAACCGTTTATTAGTTAATAATAAACTAATATTAACTTAATACTAAGTCTTATATTTTAATACCCCCATCTTAAGACTTACATCATTGAAAAGAAGATAGAATTACAATCTTCAGAAGCTTTTGTTTTGAACAACAATTCTTGGACCAGGTAGAACTCCATCAAGTTGCCTCCCTAACCCTCGTAAAGGCGTAGTTCCCGAGTTCCCAAATTCCAATCCCCAAACTCTCGAATCATAGAATCTCCTGAATTTGTTGGACAACCCTCCATGCTGAGCTGCTCCCACAGTGCTCCATCAGTGTGTCTTGTGACCCTTGTAAGGTAAATTTTTGAGATCCATTTACTTTTGAATTATCCAGGAAGCCATCTATGCAGGTTTACCTAGATTGGACTCCTTCCTATCATCAAAACATCAACTTCTTATAATACGTATAAATCTTTCTGCATCATCAATAAAATCTTTGGTGAATTTAGCATCTGGTGGATTGTCAACAAAGGCCTCATTTGCTTCATTTGGGCTATCTTTAAGTTTGCCTTTGAGAACATCATTAGCTCGAATGCAACAATTCTAGGCTGTATGACCTCTTTTCTTGCAATAATAACACTTAACTTGCTTTGTGTCTTTATCTGATTTTATGTGACTGTTTCTTGTGCGGGAGTATAATGGATTTTTATGTGAAGAATTACCTTCTCTATTGTCCACAGTTCTCTTTTCATCAGATGAGAGAGCTGAAATCATATCTTCTAGGCTTTGTGAAGGCATTTGACTAAGAGTAAAAATGACATTGCAATACGAAGAAGGTAAACTATTTTACAAAATGACTTTAGAATCTTGTTGTAATGTCCCTTTTGGGTTAAAATAGTACCAAATGAGTCTTTTCCCAAAACCCCAAAAATAAAATTTGAAAATATGCAAACTTAGCTAATAATAAATTCCGGGGAAAAAGAATGAAATATTCAGTAATTTAGTTCTCCAAACCCTAGCGCCTAGGATAAAATCAGATTCCCACACCTTTAGCACTCTAAAAAATTATGAAATTAATCTTATATTGCAGCCCTTGAAGTTAGAAGTCAGAAAATACACTCAAACAATGAATTTCAGTAATTCTGGAATTTATTATTGGTTAAAACAACTGAAACTTCAAAAATTCATATCTCCCGGAATACTTGGAGTTACAGTGCAAATGATAGCTCAAAATGACCACAACAATAGAAGCTATCAATTAAAGCAAACCTTAGTTTTTTTCCACTCACAGGGAAGACCCCCGAAAAACTGTCATGAAATCTCCAAAATGGGGCGCCAAGTTGGAAGTGTGCCCTAGCATGTGTGAAACCCCGCTGCCCTAAAAATCTGAAATTACACCACACAAATCTGCTCCAAAACACTTGCAATTCCTGAATGGAATTGCCCTTGAATATTTGAGGGTTTTCGTCCCCAAATATGTGAATCCAATAGAGGGGTTTACGTCCCCTATGGCTGAACTGGATGAGGGTTTTCGTCCTCAATAAGCTCCTAGCTGAAGCGCTGCTCCAAGTTGTATAAATTTGTATATATATTTTACCTCCTTAAAATGGAAACCCTTGATTTCCTTTTATATCCCTCCAAGGGTGGTGTCCACTTTGGGGACTCAAAAGCCGACAAGTTATTACCCTTTTTTTTTACTTAAGGGTCATCCCTCATGGAAACACCCATTTAATTTAATTAAATAATTTGTCTTAATAATTAGAGTAATTAAAATCACTTTTGGGGGCAAATTAAATAATTGTTTACAACAGTACCCCCTTTTAATAATTAATTATTTGCCTTATGATTTCAAATGATTAAATCACTATTCGGGCAATTTTAATAATTATTAAAATTATTTTGAAAAGGGGACATTACACTTGTCATCTACTGGAGCTTTAACCTCTAATGTCTAAGAAGAGATCTTAGATTATTTATATGGCTGGATGTGGTAACATCACCATCCATCTTGAATCGAAAGAGTTGAAGCTTTAAAGAAAATTTAGCATTCATTGCTTTTGCCCCCTAACAGCCTATTCAACTTATTCCAGATATTTTTGGATGATTTCTCTAAATCTATATGGAGTTCAAAAATTAGAAAGAGTAAGCTCGATTATAGCTTTAGCTTCTATCATCGTGGCTTTCCCACTCTAACAATTTGACAACATTAGTGGGTTGTGTTTCTTTTCCATTAATAATACCCACAATTTTTTGCTCATTATTAGCATTTGTATTTTAACTTTCTAGGTGTGAAAGTTGAAGGCAAAATGTTTTTCTACTGGGATTTCCATTTTTAAAATATATTTAGATGGAAAAAATAAGTGAATACTGATAAGTATGAATACTTTAAAAATGTCCTTGAGTTTGATTGGTATGAAGCATTAAAATGTTTGAGACAATCTGAAACCCTTCCGCTACTGTAAAACTTGTGAAGCATTTTGAAATTCATATGTGGATTCTGTCACGTGCCCTAACAGAGATTTTTGACTAGGATATTAATGGCGGATGGCAGAAATGGAGTGTATTTCCTTTGTGACTTGATTTGGTGGGTTCCGGGTCCTTGTTTATGAGCTTTCTAATCCTTTTGACCACTTTGCAGGCCCGCATAACTCGTTCTAGGCCCTCATGACTTATTTTAATCTTTATTTTGCCCTTTGACCACTGCACGACTTGTGTTCAAAGTTGTTATTCGTGATTGTATTCCTCATTATTCATATGATAAAGATATGAGGAGTTCATTCTAGATTTATAGCAACTCCTTCCGATGTTCTTGTGCCCTTTGAGACTATATGATTCACGTTTTTGCACTAGATGACCCACGAAAATATTGTGAATGTTCTTCCTTCGGTTTGCAGATTCCTTCGAGCACTAAGGGATTTGATACCAAATGTTAGAAAATGTGCACAAGAAAGGAATGGAGAGAAACCAGAATGCACACATCATCATTGTGTGTCCGTCATTTTATTATGTGAGAGATGGTTACAAACTAGTTTATGTGGTTACAACCCATTAGCTTATACTTACTAATATTAACTCAACAGTAAATTAGAAGTCTTATATTTTAATAAAGAAAAGGCAGGACCATGTGATTCAATTCGATCCTCGTGGGAGGTCATGTCAAGCTGGTAAGGCCAATGGGCCTGTGGCATTTCCCCATGGTATGTTAACTGCCATCTTGGGAAAGGTGGTATGCGAAGGTAAAACAATGTGTGCAAGAACAAGTTCTTGACTTGTAGTGATTCCTCCCTTACTTTCTCTTTCAGGACTTGATGCAAAGGTTTACAGATGTATGAGGGAGTGTTCCTCCTTGGAAGAGATAAATTGTAACCAAATTTTCCTTGAAAATAAAAAACTGGGATTAGATCGACCTTTAGCTTTTTCTCCTCATGTAAACCTCTTTCCTACCAGTTTGAAATCTTTAATGTAAAAGGATCACGGACATGTTCTGATCTAAAACTCTATCCTTTTCTGTTTTCTCTCTTTCTTGATTTCTTTGCGTCTAAATGACTCTAGAAAATCTCACAAGTTGATTTTATTTTTTTATCCAATACTGATGTAGCAAGATGAAAATGATAGTCGTTCATAGCGCTTTTCCCAAATAGCTTGCCTCAGATTCTGATGATATGTCTTCTTGAGTATCTGCAAAAATAAGATGTGGGTTGCAAGATATGTGAGATTTGCACGCATGCAAATGACATGCAACAGTAAGGGAACGAAGTCCCTCCTCAATGAAGGTGAGGCTGCCTTTATTGAAAACCAAAACAATATTTACATCTGTACATTCAAAATTGTATGTGGGGGGTGTTTTGGAACATCAAATGGAAAGAAATGTGAATGAGGGAGATGGAATGGAATGAAGGAAAGAAATGGAAAGGAATGAATGGAAGGAACATGCAATAGCTAGGTAAAAGTAGAGCCTAATATTGCATAGAGGAAAACAATGAATAACTAACTCAAATAAAGCAGAGTTCGAATCAGCTAAACAAGAATAAGTAAAAGGGAACACACATGAGCAAGTAAATATCAGAGCTTGATCACTGTGAACAAGAACAACAGATTAATAGTGTTGACAATAAGATCCAAGACAATATTAGCATGCAAGATTTAAACACTAACATCTAATGAACATAAGAACATCAAATGCTACAAGAGATAATGAATGGGACACAAAGTTCATATTTCATTAACTCCAAAATGTCTTCACAAAAGAACACAAAGTTTCTTTCTTGAAACAAAGCTTGCACACAAAAGTATTTTCTTCTCCTCTCTCAAAGTCACCCTTACAAATGAGCCTCTAACTTCCTTTTATAACCCAAAAGTTGGTTACAAAGTAGTTAGGGTTTACATGAACATTAAATAGGGCATCTTAAGTGACTTTGACTTTTTCAACCAACTCCTAAAAAGTAACTTGAAAATAGAAACCACTTAAGTTATCAAAAGTTTCCAAAAGTGAGTTTAACAATAACATCACTTTAAAATACCATTTTAAAACATATAACAAGACCCAGTGCCTTATCCATTAAAGTGGGGTCCACCTATCTCAACCGTATGAGAAATGGACTCTCCCACTTTGTTAGATACCAGAAAGCTATTCCCCTCATCCCATTGGTGAAATTAGGATTTGCCGCCTTTTCCAATTGAAAAGATCTGAACCTTCCCAATGTTTGAACATCTTCTCTTCTTCAAGAGGTTCACTCGGTTGAAGCACAGCCTCGCAGAACACCTACAATTCCAAAATCCTACTTGGCATATCATTTAGATTGACCATTTTTTATTTAGCATTCTCAAACAAGTTCCTCAATTTGATACAACGTTCCATTGAAGCGGAAGAGAAATTGATGGCAGGAATGTACATGTCTTTGAACAATTGTGAGAATTGTTCTTCAACATGTTCTGATGGATGCCTCTGATTATGCTCGTTCACAAGATCACAAGGGATTTCAGCTATGAACTCCTGAATTGAGGTGAGTGAAGTGAAGGCTTCACTGCATATGCTCTCGTAATGAATCATAGAATCTTCGAGAAGTGTCTTCCGTGACTTGAGATGTAGACACCAAAGAAAGCGTGTCCCTCGACATTCGAATTCAAGGATCCCTTCAATGGCTAGAGTTGTAGATTCCATACTTGTCATCTCCTGTAGACTAGGCAATATCTCATCCAGATTTGATATGCTTGAAGCAAAAGATTCCTTAAAAGAAAGGATTGGATCTAGGTATGCACTAATGTCTTCATGGAGCTTTAGGACTGCTTTGATTGTCTCTCCCCCAAAAATGAGAATTTCTGAAAGCCAGGATTTAGTGACATGACCCAAAGTGTTTATCTCTTTCGATAGATTGAGTGTTTCTTCGTCAGGGCAGCCACTGCATCGGGTACTGGGAAAGTGGTGGATATTGGATTTATCAAATGTTGAACATAATCCACTAACTGATTCTTTTCGGCCTTGAGTTGAGAGTTCTAAGATTTATATTTCTCAAGCCTTCTTAGCACAATATCCATGGAATCTCGGGCCATTGCCATGTCACTTTCCAATGTAGACTTCCCAAGTCCAAGCCTGGATACTTCATAGTCAATAGGTGTCATGGCATTACGCTCTTTCTCAACTCATGGGATGGCAAGATCCACAAATTTGTTTCCATCTTCATCCACCACTATTCTCGAGAATACCTTAGGCTTCTTGGGAATGACATCATTTGAAAGCTTGAAAAGGGCATCGAAGTCGATATCAATTGCCTTGACAACCCTCTTTCTTTTCTTAATTTCACAATCAACCCAAAAAGGGGTCTCCTTCACCAACTCTGCATACAGAAGCCTGGAGTCTGAAGCAACATTCACATTGTTCTCGATATCATTAGATTCTACAAGAGTCCTTTCCACAACTTCAATCTCCGGGGAAATAACTTCGATATCAACCTCTTGAACCTTAAGGAGACCTTGAGAAACCTCCTCATGAAATAAAGGTTCAGAAGCGTTTGGTATTTGGACCTCTTGCACTTGAGTAGACTCTTGTGCATGACACAGCTGAGGAGTGTTTGTTATGAGCTTCCTTGAACTATCAACAATGTGAGTAGAGGAATCTCTACTTGAAGTGGAAATCCCTGATACACGTTCTCTTCCTTCAATAGGGCCAGGACCCTTGGATGTTTCTCCTCGTGACACCTTCTTTGGAGAAGTGGATTTGGGAAACCACTCTTTTCTAGCTTGGTGTGTATGGATAGATGGCATAGAGGTTGATTGAGAAGAGGCTTTAGTTGACTGGAGACCTCCTCGTGTTGGAAATTTCTGTGAACCTGGGGTATGAACTTGGATTGATGGTAACTTTGCAAGTTCTCATTCATACCAGGCTATGCTCCTTTCAAGAATCAGTTGATTCTTGTTATCAAGAGAAAATTCATCTCTTTTGGTCCAATCAATTCGGGGCAATGGAGTGAAGGCAACGACATCATATGAGGGATCAATAACATCTTCACCATCATCCACTAATGAATTTGGAGGATCTCTGATGTGGAAAGCCTTGATTTGAGCAAGGGTCAGGCGGGAAAATTCTCACCTTCTTACTTTGTGTTCATCTGAACAAGCAGCCCAAAAGTCTTCCATGGTGGGATTATGTTGATACTTTGCTCCAAGAGCCTTTTGCATATATCCATTGATGTCAAATTGGGATCTCTTCACAAATGGATGTATGGTAATGAGAGAAAACTCCTTCTCCATGAGTTGTGCACTGAAAGATATTCAGACATTGGTATTCCCCAATTTGGATTGGGAAATGGATGCCTGAACGATGTTTGTCACTGAGAAGACAATGAACTTGGAAAAGTTGTCGTGCAAGCTCCATCAATGCCCACTTATCACTGACATACTTGGGAAGCTTCCATGGAGTGCCTGCAAATCCTGCTCATGCGAATGTAGGAAAAGGATGTAAATTGAATAAACCATGTTCCCCACTGAGAAATGACAACCATGACATCTTTGGAGAATCTTTCTTCCATATTTCTATTCAAGTTTCTAATCACGCGGAAGGTGAAAGCATCATTAACTCTCCTGAAGTGATGAGAGCTATTCTTGAAACTCAACTGTGGATAATGGTGAAAAACACTATTTGATGGACCCATGATGCCTTTCGTTTCTAGCCCCGAAAATAGCTTCCTTCTGGCCACTGCATAAGTTAGGTATGATGTCATGTAGAAACACCCAGTCATCTTCACTTCGATCAATTGTTTGTGAAGAGTATCATTGATGATGGTGGCCCAATCTACAAACTCTCTCTTGGCAAGGATGATGCAGATGAACTGATACATCCATGGGTGGAAAATCCTGGCAGAGGGTAGACCGAAGACTCGGCTCAGAAGAGTGATCATGTCACTGATTTCCTCCACAAATTCAACGTGGTACAATTCCTTGGGAAGCCGGTCAACACGAGGCCTCTTGGTCACTAACCAATTGTTGTTGACCATCTTGCTCCACCTGAGGGGTTCTTCATCCAAAAAATCTTGCGCTGACTTTTGAGTGATGTCAGCATTCTCAGGGAAATCAGGGATGCTGAGAAATTCTTCGATGTGCTCTAGGTGTGATCAAGAGGAAAGGCTCACGATTATCCTTGAAAATTCCTTGCCTTTCGGGATCATAATGCTCCGCGCAGGTGATGACTAGCTCAGGGCATTGCACTGAAACAGGAAAATTGTTGCTTGAGGCAGACCACTATGATAGAGCCTATCTGAGAATATGGTTTTCCCTTCGGCTTTCACCCGATCACAAAATTGTTGCACGTTGATGTGGCCAAGATCAGTGTCGGTGATATTGTCGTATGCAGACTTGATGGAAGTGGGAGGAATGACCCCTTGGAAGTCGTATTTGAGTGCGGACTTGTTTGACCTTTCTACTGACTTCTTCGATTTTCCTATAGATTTGTTAGATTTTTCGGCCATTATGAATTTTACAAAAAAACAAAGTGGGCACGTAAAATGGTGTAAATGGTGTTGGGTCTTAGTCTCTAAATCACCATAACGCAAGGAAAAATATGACTCTTTTTATTATTATTATTTTTAAAATAATAATAAGCGGTTTCGAGGTTACAATTTTTTTCAAAACGGTAATACAACAAAATATTGAGACTAAGCTCAAATCACAAACCGGGCTAAAATACTATGATTTTGGACTATTTTTTTTTTATTCCCGGTTGTAATGGCTTTGTGCATAAATCGATTTGAATTATTTAATTCTCTACCTCTTCTGTTGCCTAGCTTTGAGTTGCCCCTTTGATGCCTGGTAAATGCATTTTTTATCTTTTCTCCTTGAAAATGCGTGGCCCTCAAAACTGAAGGCTTCGGTGAATGCATCTTGTGATTTTCTACCTCTTCATGAGTCTGTGTTGCATGCATTGGCCGCCTTATGCATGAATTTACCATGGGCAATGCGTTTACAATGAATACCTTGGTCTCTGAAACTGCCTGTTGAATTCTTTGGAGCTGCAAAAATGCGTGATATTTTGGATTCTTTGGACTGCACTTTACTCTTCCTTCAATGCGTGGATTGTTCTTTTTTTGCGCTTGGGCCTATGCTATAAAAATAAATGCATTTTTAGAATTTCTTTTACCAATCAACCTGTGTGGGCTTTGAAATGTGTACTTTCCTTACCTCTTGCTTTGCCCAATAAAGGAGTGGAGCTACTGTCTTTCACCAATGTGGCTTTCCCTTTTTTTTTGGCTGAGCATGGACCTATTGATGCATGTGTGGACATTATATCTTTCTTTTTTACCTTGGCGTGGAAAATGGCTTTGACATTATCCTTATGCGTGGAAGTTGAGCTGCTTTTTTCTACCTTGTGTGGACTTCTCTTTGCTCACATGAATTCTGGTAAATATCCTTGGGAAATGGTTTGACTTCCAATACACGTGGACAAGATTTTCCTCCTCTTTGACAGCTGTGGACTTTATTTTCTTGGACTTTGGGACTTGCGTGGCAACAGTTCTGGATGAATGTGTAGCTATTGCTTTGTGAATATGTGTTTTCTTTGGCATAATGCTGTGACATTTACATCTGCAATGGGCTTACTCTGCGTGGATACTGGATTTTCCCTTGAAAATGCATGGAAGTGCTTCTTGCTTTTGATGTGTATTTGCTTCCTTTCCCTGAATGGACTTTGCAAAACTTGTGTTGTCTGTGAATTAATGTGCTATGAATCTTTGGAAAAATCTTTCTCGGAAAATGTCTTCTACACAGAGGAAAAGTAATAAGTTGGAAATAATAATAAGAATTTGGAAATAAAGAGCCTCAAAGCTTCTTCATTACTCTTCGCATGACTTTTTCCACAGAGTTTCACGAAGGAAAATGTTAAGAGGATTCAAGAAGCTTTCTCATAACCATTTCTTCTTTCTTCCCGTTGAAATAACCAATTTCCTCTTTCTCCGGGTAGTGGGCATTAATTGCCAGTGGAATATGGGAAGAAGTTTAACCATTTACCCGTGACAATGGCAAAGTCGGTTGGCAATTCCCATCCATTTCCCCACATGGGAAAATGGGAGATATCTTGCCATGTTTGACATCCAATTGGGTTGGCAATCAACAAGGAAATTTCCAACAAGTGGGGGAAAATGGAAATTTTGCCAGGAAAGGGAAAATCGGGAGTGGAAAGCCAACTTGGCATTCCCAGCAATTGGAAGCAGAATTTTAATTTCCCACGACAATGGGGAAGCGAGAAAAGTTCTTCCAAATTTGTCAATCAATTTTAATGAAGATTAAATTAATATTTATTTAATTAAAAACCCCAAAATTTAATAAAATTAATTTTATTAAATAAAAGGGTAAAAAATTAATTAAATATTAATTTAATTAATTTTAAACATGGTTTGTGACATGGCGGGAGAAGCTCTTACCCGAAATGGATGAAACGAAGGCCAAAACGATCAGAATAATAAAACGATTGATGAAGGTGATAAATCACGAGAAATAACACTTCAATTTAAATTTTTTATTAATTTTTGCGACGTCAAAATTAACAAATTTTGCAAAGTCAAAATTAGCTGAAATGAGTGGAGAAGCAAACTACATAGAATTAGATTGGAGACACTAACTACTTGAGTAGAGGCGTGAAGAAATTGAACACATTCTTGATGAATGTGTAATAAAGACAACTCTTGGAAAGGAGCATAAAGAATATATGATAAAATGAGAGGCAAAGAAGTCGAGGATAGTGAAGTAGAGATTGCTAGATTTAGTCATTCCACTAAAGACCTTTAGACACGCACTTGAGTAGGGGCTCAAGTGTCTTCTTGATGCTAGAACTTTGAGGTTCACTTGCAATCTTGCATCAACCAAAAATAATTAAAGGTAGTTGTATAAAGACTTGCGCAATCTCTTGCCACCTTGTAAAGCATGCTGCGTATGCTGCTAGGAATTTGCAATGCGGTGCATAATTGCTCCATACTGCCATAACCTATCTTTTCTGCGAGAGCTTACATTTCGCTGCTCAAAACTTAAGATGCTGCAGAGTACCACTAATGCCTTACAGAGCCGTGAATGTCTTTTCTTGATCTTGCGTAACAATGCATACCTTGCAATGTTGCCAAGCCTTGTTGATGCTATGATGCATTCTGGATGCCGCGAAAGCTTTGTGATGCCGCATATTCTATGGGGAGCACTACCTTATGCCGCCATGATTGGATCTTTGATGGGGATGAATCTGCTGTTAACATTGATACAGTTAGGAGAAAATGTGGGCTTGGATCCATTTTCCTTCCCCAAGGATAAATCGAATGACCTAGTAAAGTTTGATCTAATGAAGGAGAAACAATGGGAGGCCACCTGCAAATTGGTTAGAAAGGTTAGTGGCGAGTTGAGGCATTTGGAGGAATCTTGGCAAGACATCTTAACTTGGAAAGGTATCTTTGTTCTCCGACTTGATCCTTAGCAAAATTCTATAAATACAAGGGGAGCACAAGCATGTAAATTATTTATCTTATTGAGTGCGATCTGTTGATTTGGACATCTATACTTGGAAAATTTTTCTCCCACTTGATCCTTAACAAAATACTATAAATACAAGGGAGCACGAGCATGTAAATTATCTATCTTATTGAGTGCGATCTGTTGATTTGGACATCTATACTTGGAAAAGTATATTTTTTCTCCCACTTGATCCTTAACAAAATACTATAAATACAAGAGAGCATGAGCATGTAAGGTATCTATCTTATGGAGTGTGATTTGTTGAATCGGGCATCTATTGTGAGTTTCCGAATTAAGCCAAGACCGGTTTTGTAGAAGCTTAGCAGAGTTTGCAAGCTTAGGATAGGATAGGCCGTAGAATAGGAATTCTTAGAGAATTTGTGTAGAGTTTTATCATAAGACTGCCATTAAGTGTGAAGCCATTGTTCCCAAGTCTTTAAATCTTTCCTCATATTAATAGAAGAAACTTTTATTGTTTCTTGTTAAATTTGTGCTAGATGTCTTGCTTCGGTGAGATCTAACTAGGGATTTGTGGGTTGCATGGTCTAAGGCATCTCTTTATTGAGACTTTGAATTGCGACTGCATCATTACCACAAGCGTTGCCATTCGCAACATGATCGTTTGAAACATTGTCATTACGATTAATATTATGAGCATCCATATTTGCATCAATGGAAGGAGCACGTATATCATCAATTGCCACCATTTTCTTTTTCTAATAAGCACAAGATTGAACTAAAGGAATTTGAAACTGTGCAATATGTAAAACACTCAATTTAGCACTTTGCCTGGTACGTGTAGTTGATATAGCTTTCTTAATTTCCATAAGAAGGAAACATGATAAACATTCAAGAAGCTAAGGCTAATGATATATGAATCAAATATAAACAAATTGAAAAACAAACCTAATGTGAAATATAAGAATCCCTAGGTTCTGTAGTTTATTGAGCAGGGGTTCACCAAATTGTTTTAACTAATTTGCACACAAGGGCATGAATGTACCTAAACAATTGACTAATTAGAAGCCTAAATAATTGTACCAAATACGGTAAAATCAGACTTTTGAAATAGTGCATAACTGACTGAAAATTGAGATCAAGAGTGTACAAAGCATGATTAAGTCCCTACCTTGATTGTGTACTTGATTACTGATAGTGGACTGTGGATGCTTGAATAGGCTGAAAATAGAGTTTGAAAAGTTGACGATGTTCTAATGCGTCTGGGGCAGTGGTGGAAATGAGGGCTGTAGAGCTGTCGATAATGTCTCGGAATAGTAGTGGACATCACCGCTTTTGCACTTTTCTCACTGCTTTTGCCATGTGCTGCTGAGATTGATCTCAATTTTTTTGTGCGCTTTTCTCTGTCTCTTGTCTGAAAAAAACCTTCTTCGGATTTGAGTGATGATGGGCAAATGTCTGTATGTGGCTTCTCCTTTGATTCAGCTCCAAACCCTAGCAGTTCTTTCAAAGAAATATTAAGGAAAACAATAAAATTGGTCTAGGCGACCTCCGATTGGAAGCGTTCTGCTGCATATCAGTGTGGAATCAAGGCTAATATAGTTCTATATAGAACAGTATCCCTAGGTGAGACAAGCCTCCACCTTCTCTTTCCCTATATGCTCAATCAATGCAAACAAATGAATTCTTTTTTCGGAACAAAGAATATGACAACATAAACAATTGGACTTTAGAATAGGCTTGAGTGACTTCAATTGCTCTTGATAGCTTTTGTGTAGGTAGAATGATCTACAAGGTGATAGATGTGTGTTAGATGATCTATACCCCCGAAATGTCCTCTAGGGTGTTTATTTATATAGACATTCCTAGGATTTTTATTTATATAGAATTTGTGTAGGTAGAATGATCTCCAAGGTGATAGATGTGTGTTAGATGATCTATAGCCCCTAAATGACCTCTTGGGTGTTTATTTATACAAACATTCCTAGGACGATTTCCCGTTCAAGTCAACCCCAAATTCAAGTATATGCCAACCACCAACATGTACCCAAATGATAAAAGTGACCGTTGGACAGGGGTAACTAGTGGCTGTTGCTAGTCTCCTTCCTCACTATCGAGCACTGTCACTAGTGATAGAGGGACACTATTGACGACTTGGGGGTAAAAGGCCTAGAATAGAAGTGTATGAGTTTGTAGAGGTGTAATAAATGTCCCAAAAAAGTGGAAGTGAATCTCAGTGTGTCTAAGGGTAACTGTTGGTGACGGAAGCGGTATGGGGCTGAATGGGCAACAATATGCTAAAAGGATCCGAATGTGCATTAATTGTCTAAATGTACCAGAATATGCCAAAATTGTTGTTGCTTTATTCCTTGTACCAAATTTAGGTATTTACAAAACCTAAAAGTGGCTCAAAACTCAAAAAAGTAACACAAAACAACACTTGCCTCTCATTTTACCAAAAGCAAAACAAAAAACAACGCACGTACCTCTCACTATCAATTTATGAATAGTGGTTTGTGGTTATTTTATTTATTCTATGTGTGGTATGTGGTTAATAATGTTTATTAGGCTAGATTCTGCTAAATTATTTAATACTTTCTAGGACTGCACCTATGGCAGAAAAAATCACAGCCTGATTCGCCATCCCCGAACCTGTACAGAAAACGACCCAGATACTTTGTTCCATAGTCACTAATTTGCTAGAACAAAAATTATCGCTGCATAGTTGAAAATTGCCAAAGAGTTAGGCGTCACATGTGATATGGAAATTTTGTAAAAGAAAACTTCCCCTAGGTGCGGTTGATAAGGAGGAAGAGTTGGTTGACAAGGTGATTTAGTCAACGAGTCCATATGGTGGAGAGGTTGGCTGACTATGGGAACTTGGTTGACAAGGAAAATTTGGACATAAAAAACTGTCTTATAAACATATCTCATTTTTTGAGTTTTTTGAAGCAACCATTATTAGATTACCTTATGTGATAGAGGAGCTATCAAATTGGGGACTCTTGTTCCAATCACCCTCTAATGAGTTACCAAGTATCAGTGGGGACAACGACTAGTTTTGTGGGAAGCGGAGGGGGAAGGTGTAAGCACCAAAATAAATGTTAATTTTGTTTGCAGTATGAGGCTAGACATTTGGTCAAGGGTGATGAGTAAACTAATGTTTGAATAAAACAAAGTTAATTTGTGTTAGGAAAAGACTAAGTATCCATGGTTATGTTTGTGTATGAGCATTGTTAATTTTTTGTTGGTAGTACTTAGTAGTCAGTTGAATGGTTTTCTCAATTCCCACACTCGTAGGCCTTCTTTATACTTGTAGTCGCGACTTGGACATTGGCTAGGAGCTCTCATGTGTGCAATCTCCTCGGAATTATGTTGTTGAGTTACAGAGTGTTGGTAGTGACATTGACAAGTTTTGTGGGAGGTAGAGGGGGTAGATGTAGAGACTAAAATATAGGTTATTATTTTTGTATTATAAGGCCCAGGGGCATTTGGTCAAGGGTGACAAGTAATGTTCGAGTAAAGAAAGGTTAAGTAGTTGTGTTAGGAAAAGGCTAAGTGTCCATGGTTATGTTCGTGTACTTGCTCTCTTGCCACACTTGCAGGCCATCATTGTACTTATTGTTGTGACTTAGAGATTGGTTGAAGCTCTCATGTGTGCAGTCTCCTTGGACTTATGTTGTTGCTGTACTTGAGTGTACTATGTACAGAGCACACTCAAATCACTCTAGGATCTCTATAATCCATTGTTGTTAAAATTTTACAACTTTAAGGCCTTATTTACAAGAGCTTGACTATTGAAAAGAACTCAATTAAGGGTAAATGTTATAGCATTTATAAGCCATACTAATTGAACTTAGTTAAGGGCAAATGTTTTAGCATTTACAAGCCCTCCTTTATTGAGTGTTAGAAAATGATGAGATAGAATGAAGAGTATGGAAGGCACACATTGGGATTTGCGTGTCTGTGTTTTATTATGCTAGAAAGGAGTTACGGTATAGTTGGGGTAGTCTATAACTGATCATTAGTCAATGAGTAACTTATGTGTAACTATTATCTATAAAATTTTAAACGAGAGCTCTTAAGTACTTAAGTATTGTTTCAGTATCATAGTGGTACATTTTGAGTCCTTAATTTTGTAAACAAGCCTTTGTAGACGCTATGCGGGCCTCTGTAGAGGTTTCTCACGACTACCTTGACAGGACGATTTGTGGGCAATGTAAAAGGCCCTTTGAACTAAAACATTAGAAAAGGATGATGTCGAAGGTTTTGAGTATGAAGTTCCTAAATGGTATTGTAAGTTTTTGAAACTTTAAAGTTCAAGTAGAGTTCACAATTTTTCTTATGGCCACAAGATAAGAATTTTTTACTTGTACATGCCGTTTTCTTGGCGGATAGATACTAAGCAAGATATGGGAGTTGGAAATTGATGGTGGGATATCTCTTGGAGGCAAGAAGGAGAGTTAGAATGTGTGCGTACGTGCATGTACATCCTCGTACAGGAAGATGTATTCCCTACATGTACATTTATATGCGTATTATATGTACACACTTGTATTTGTGCATATGTTCTAGATACATCTTTGTGTGTATGCATGGCTCCATCTATGAAGTTTGTATGTGCAGAACTGCTTTTTAACTGACAACTGTTTATGCTGGACATTTGCTCACAAATGTCTTATGTATGAATATAAGCTCACACAAATGTGTGTATAATCACATGCATATTTGCAAACATAGATGTGGACAGATGTATAGACACTTAGTGCACATAAGCATGCTTTTATATAATGACATTTATATGAATCCACAACAATAGACATATACCCAAGGAAAAAGAATGTAAAATTTAAAATATATCTGCATGTGTGAATTTATGTGTATATACAGGCATACCTGCAAATTGTGTTTTTACAGACATATTTATCCATTTGTAGATATGCGCGCATGCTTGAATTTTTCAACTCTTACCCAAGAATGTGATTATAGAAAAAATAGGCTTTAGTAAATTTTATCTGTTTGTTTGATTATGCACGCATACTTGAATTTTTTAATTCTCAAGTGAGAACATGATTGTAAAGAGAATAGGTTTTATTAAATTTCATTTTCATGTTTTGATTATAAATGCTATATGACGATCATTTCCAACATATTGTTTCTTCCAAATCACAAATTATTGTTAGGGTTTTTTAAAACTAATAATTCTATTCTTGAGTAGTTTTAAAAACTTTGGTAAGATATGGAAATCAATCTCAAGAGTTGAATTTCTGGGTTACAGTTGAAGATGTAAGTGATCTGTGGCCTACAGTCAAAGATGGATTTGAGGCTCGTGTGCCTTTTCGGAAAGCTTGCCTTAACAACAAAGCTCGCAATCCTACTTATGTGGAGAAACTTCCTGTAGAATTCATCTTAACAACAGATTCTCGTCTTCGCAGCCGTTTCCCACAAGAACAATCTCTGTTCTGGTTCCGGCAACCTTATGCAACTGTTGTTTTTGTTACTTGCGAGGTATGCTTATGATAAGAATATTTTCTTATTAATAATATGTATGATTGTACTGTTATTCACATTTAAGGTTGTGACAGTCCAATAAATTCACTATGTAATATGCATATTCATGAGGAAATTGTCAGGGAGTACTTAGAATAATTCTTCTGAAATGTCCTTGTTTTTTTTATGTGTGACATTTGTGCAGTGCATCATTTCAATTATTATCTTTTTGGTGACCAACTGTGTGGATAATAAGGAGGCATTCTGTATGAACCATCTTTCATGCCTAGTGGTTCACAAAGCCCCTTCTCATATGAGCTCGAATGGCCCACTTAGCACACATTGCATTAGGTGATGGTCACTGCGGCGAAGCAGTGGGATTGAAACTAGTGAAATGAATCATTGCATAGCATTAATCGTCATCGTTGAGGCTTGCACCTTGTAACTGAAACTTTTTGGGAGGTCATCTATTCTGGGAGGTCATCCATCCCTGTAATATTCCTTCTCAAGCATCTGTAACCATGGAGTTTTTCCCACATTCAAGCCTACTTAGCTTGGAATCTCATTTTGTAAAACCTTTTGCAATTATTGTGCTTTATGAACCATTCATTTTTGGTCTTCTTCTAATTGTTCAGACAGGCATCTGTTCATATCGATGATGGTTTACTTCTCGCAAATATTATCATATTTAGCTACAAGACTTTAGGATGATATTTTGTGATTAGTTCAACCGTTGAATCATTTCTCAATTCGATGCACAATTCAAGGATAGGAGAAAGGCTTATTAAGTTATTCTTGCTGGAACCTAGTAATTTCAATGTCTAGTGTGTAGATGTATGGAACAATTCAATGGAGTAATGATCTCTAACATGGCTATACATGACTTACAATATGATTATTGAGAATACCTTATTTGGAAGATACGTGCATAAGGAAATATTAAGGCATGCGTCATATCGAGTCATCACTTTGATGACCAATTTTTATGAGTGTTCAATTTATTTTATGACCTTTTCCTCATCTATATTGTTAAATAATTGCAAGACCAAGGGACCCACAAAGCACACAAACACCTCTAGGCGAGGCTAGTACTAGATAGGAGGACAATCCTAATGCATCAACCTGGAAAATTTCATTCCAAACCCTGTTCCGGATTGAAAAAGCTTATGGTGCATCTAATACCTCATAGGCCTCCCTTATCTCACAATTATTATTGATGTGACATAATCACAACCCAAAATTTCTTTATTTTTAATAGTTATTTGAGGCTTCTGCAGTCAGCATTGCTTAGCAATGCATGGGTTTGTGGGTCCCCTTGCCTTGTGATTATCACAAATATAGATGAGAGGAAGGTCATAAAAGAAACTACCCATCATGGAATTGGGTGATTACAAAGATGACTTAATATACACCATTAAAAGTCCATCAAAATAAAATCTGATAAAAATTTGACCCTGAAACCTCCAATTAGTCAGCAAAATAAACAAGTTTTCGGTGGTGATTATCATACATAGACGGTAATTTTCAGATAATGCAGGCTTAGAAGGCATTATATTCACCATTTTTTTGGCCAATCTGGAAATGGCTTTTAGGGCGTTGATGTGTTAGCATTTTGTTTCTTTCTAATAGTAACGTCAGTTTGAGGTGCTTTGGTGTTTTGTCAGCTCCCTTGCCTTATTACCAAAATGCTTGAGAGAAAGGCCATAAGAAATGTTTACTCATAGAAATTGGTCATCAAAAAGACTACTAGTACACGGATAAACATCCCACAAAAAATAACATCTAACTGAAAGTTGACTGCGGAAGCTTCGATTAATTAACACAATAAAAAATGTTGGGTTGTGATGCTCACATTGATAATAATTGTTCAATAAAGGAGATTTAGAAGGTTTGACATGCATCCAAGGCTTTTCCATTCCGAAACAGGGTTTGGAGTGAAAGCTTTTGGGTTGATGTGTTATCATTTTTCTTGTCACTGATACCAAGTTCACTTAAAGGTGCATTGTGGGTCCCCTTGTCTTGTGATTATTACTGTATACATAAGAAGAAGGTCATTAAAGAAATGACAGTTCATGGGAATTGGCCATCAATGAGTCGACTTAATACAAATTGAAATCCCATGAAGAAAATCTGTATCTAATGAACATTGCGACCCCGATTTGCAATCTGGGAGCTAATTGGTGCTGTATGTGCCAGAAACATTGTAAATGTCTTATTATTCTTCCATGTGTATATTGAAGTTGGGTTGGAGACCATGGGCATATCTCAATAAGTATAACCTTTCCTTTCATTAATTGTAAATATATTTAGTATGAGATCCAAGAAATTACATACACTTTCATTAAAATCTAGATTGCATGTAGCACAACCCAATCCATCATGACTAGTCAAATTTTAATTGGAGGGACTTCCATCTCAAGGCAATATAAACTAGACTTAGAATCATTATTTGTAGGGCCACAGTTACTATATTGTTATTTTTCATGCAGGGTAACAAGTCCAAACTAATCTAGTTATAATACTTGCAATTGTTGTTGACATAGTTAGAGGTGGCTGTAGGTTCATAATACAAAACAAAATAGAATATACAGCAATAGATAAACGAACAACAGTGCTACTTTACAAGAATCTAAATGCAGTCAGCATCATAAAAACACAATAAAACAAATAGTGAAATGTCTCAAGAGATCTGACAATAGACTCAATGCATCTCTGCTTATATCTGCCTGAATATATAGGCCCAACCAGTACATATAGAGGAAAACATGGCAAGTTCGATGATTCACAACAGCAGTACATTAGATATCATATAATCATTCCTTTTATTAAATACATTATTTATGTTGTTGTGGAAGATTACACAGTTGTTTTTCCACGAGTGACCCTTCAACTCCTAGCTGTTGGAGTTTGCTACATTCCAAATAACAATAGAAAATAGAACTGCAAATATATATTAGAATAAAATATCCCAGTGGGATGCCGCTTAAAAATGCACAAAATACTGAAAATTTGCAGCCAAATAAAATACTGATTTTTGCAGATTTTTAATAGTTAGGGCAGCGAACTCAAGAAAATTAATAACTCCCAAAATATCCACTCAAATCACTTGAAAATTTAAAGGGAGCTTGCTAATAATATAAAGAACATAAGAAAACTATTTTTGGAATTTTTCAGATAATAAAATGCTGCCAGAAAATTACAGTGTGTCCTAGACAATTGGAAAACTTCTAAAATTCGTAACTCTCCGAATACAAGTGCAAAAATTATGAAACTTTGGAAATAACATTTACAAATATAGGAGATGATATTCCAACCTTCAGATCTGAATTCGTGCCACTGGAAACCCCTCAAATAAAGGCTGCAATATTCCAAACAAGTTGCCTAGCTTGGAAAAGGGTTGGAAATTGATGAAAAGGCCTTCAAAGTGATGCCAAACCTTGCTCAATTGGCTGCTGTAAATCTGATCTGAAAACCCTCTGAATATCTTCACCAAATGTCTCCAAAACCCTCAAAACCCTTCCTCTGAAACCTCTGTAAATCAGCCCTGAAAACAGCCCCAAAATGACAAGCTAGGGTAGATCTCTCACTACCGAAGAATGCCCTGCTAGTTAGGAATGGATCTCTCACCACCGAAGCTAGGGTTCTTATGGGATTTCACTCCACAAGCTGTAGATTTGCAAACAACAGTTGCACATGAAAGAAAATAATTAGGTATGCAAGAATGATTTTTTTCTTTTCCTCCCAACTCCTTATATAACTTCTTCCAAGGCAAAAGAGCCCCAATAAACCCTAGTCGCATTTTTCCCTTGGAAAGGCCTAATAAAATAAAAGTAACTTAAGTTACTTTTCCCCTTTTAAGTCGCCATGGTTCAAAAGTGACCCCCCAACGCAAAATTAGAACATTAGTACCATGTGGCCCCTTCCTAACGACAAAACATAACATCTAGTCCCTCCAAAACACCTTTTTGCTTATGTCAACGAAGAATTATAACAAAATGGACTAGATATTCATACCCAATAGCTCCCAGTGTCCAAAGCCCCTTGGGTATGACCAATGCTTGGACTCGAATTGGCCCTTAGGCCTTTGGCGTAGGAAAGGGGACATTACATAGAATGAGTGATCAAACAAAACAATGGGGGTTGATGATCACCCGAAAGCAGATTGCAATTGTAAATCTGTATTTAACACTGGAGTTCTCACACAATTGCGGCTCTCTGTTTGCGTTAGAAGTTGAAATGGTAAAAATATACATTTTATAGGGTTTTTCCCACCCTTTATATCAAAACCAAAAGAAACCCTACTTCACTCACGACCTAACCCTTCACTATCTCCTATCTCTCAGATTATAACATAACTTGAAAATAATGCTAAGACTAAAGGCGAATCTAGGGCCAAACATCCTATGTTAGCCTAGGTATATAGCAGAGGTGAATGGTGTCAAGATTTAATGGCCAAATCTGTCTTGTGGGGTGTTTCCTACCCTCCTCATGTGAGCTGCTTCGCAAACTTTCAGGGAGAGCCCCTTGAGATATATGAGGGACTGTGCCCCTGTAAGAACGAAAGCAACAAACAATGTTGGCACTTGGTTGTACCAAATCTTTTGAATTGACCTTTAGCAACTTGGACTGCAAGTTGTTAGGACCTTAACAGGGCCAATGACGAGGATTGTGTACGGTTTGGTGCAGGCATGAATGGCACCATGCCTGATCTGATCAAAATGCCCTGTGCCATTGAAGATGTGAGTGCACTATTTGGTGAAGATGGAATGATGATCTCAAAAGCACTGCGGACTGCGAGAACCCTTTAAGGATGAAGGCAACAACACATTCGACACTTGGTGGTACTACATGTTGTGAGTAGACTTTAGCAGCTTGGACTGTAAGTCTATTGAACCTTGGCAGAGCCAGTGAATAATACCGTGTAGGGTTTGGTGTAGGTTTGATTGACACCATGCTGAATCTGTTCAAAATGCCCAGTGCCACCAGAGATGTGTCATTTAAATCTGTTGAATATGGAATGATGATGTTGGAAGCACCGTGGACCACGAGATGTGGTTGAGCGTTATTGCAGACTGTAAATATGAGTTGGCTTAATTATAAGCCATGAGAACAAGGCTTGGTGGTGATCCGGATTTAATTGGAAATCTAGAGGAAAACGCATCAAATAGCAGAAATTTAATGTGCTATAAAAATAATCAACCAAAGCAAAAAATCAGACAACAACAAAACAATATTGCACTGTAGTGAAATTTTATTGAAGCCAAAAGTAATTGTCGTGCCCTAAAATTTAGCATGAGATTACCAACTAAAATAGGGTCAATTTTTTTGAAGCAAAAGCATTCTACACTTAGCACCTAGAGCCAAAAAGGTGTCTTGACAATGCCTTTATGATTTAGGATGTGCAACTAAAGACGAGGCACAAAATAATGTTCACCATTTCAAACATGAGGATAATGACAAAGTAAATGACACAGTGAATAACCTTCTACAAGATTGTTCATGGACAATTAGTAGAATTAGAAGTTTTTAGGACAACGGGATTGGTAAGGAATTTGAAACACAATGGTGTAGTGTTGCCGCAGTCCATACATACAATCCATTTGTGCTTGGTTGTCCCAAAACAATGCCAACAAACCTAAACAGCCTAACAGGGTGAGGGGTAGGGTGACCTTGTAGTGTGTCCGCGAACACAACTTTAGGTGGCGGCATGGATCCCAAGAGAAGAGTAATGATGAGGTCACACATCCCCATGTGTGATTTACACCCTTCATTGGACTCAGCCAGCCAAACACCTTACACACATCTTGTTTTTTGTAGATAGTTGGAAATCCAAGAACCATGTTGATTTTGCTGAGTATGGCTAGGTATTGAAGGTTGAGATGTCCACGTCTCATGCCAAAAAATGTTGGTATTATCTTCCACAATCGATGCATGTAAATTGATTGTGGCAAGGTTAACAAACCTATACAAGCCACCTTACCTAATGCCTAGGGCTACTACTTTGTTTTGTTTTACATCAGACACAATACATTTCTGGCTAGATAAGTTTACGAAAATGTTGGAATTTTTCGGTTAACTGACGAATAGATAATAGATTCTTATTCATTTTAGGGACATCTGTTAACATTTTTGACTATGAATTTTGCAACATTATTCAATATGACGTGGATAGCCCATATCCTTTTTACTGCATGTGACCTTCCATCATCTAATGCAATTGAAGTAACAAAACCTGTATTTGCATGAAAGTTTGCATACTAGTCCTTTTGACACATGAAATGCCTGGATGTGCTGAAGCAAAAGTACTTGTGTCTGGTAGCATTTTCATCCTGGCATACACTTGCTCAAAACTCCCGTTCAGCTTCGACTGCTGTCACCTTTGCTTATCCCTTCTGCTTTTTGTCATGATAAAGAGTATATTGTTGCTTTTGGCAATTGTTCTAAACATGCCTGACTTTATGGAAGTAGTAGCACTTCACTTATTTGGAAGATAATCCTTTAGGATTACATTTCCACTTCCCCTCCAATTGAATGACGAATGCACTCTTTGTTTGTCCATAACTGAATTCATGCATCTGTCTGTCTCTGTTCCTTTCGCAATGAGTAGGAACTAACTTGATCAAAAGTCAGAGTTTGATTTTCAGCCATCAAATGTAAGGCTTCTAGAAAAGACTCATATTAGGTTTCAAACTATTCAAAACATGAGCAATCAGGCCGTTATCATCAACCTTTTTGTTGATGGCACCTAGCTGTTCTCGGAGATTTTTCATATGAAGGAGTTCTAACAGGGGCCCACTCTCATGCATCTTTCCTGAAAATAGAAAATTCTTTAGGTACAAAACCGGACTTTAGACTAAAGTTAGATAATTGTTCTTCAGACTGGTCTATAGCAAATTTGCCTTAGTGGCATTTTGGACCTCAGTATCAAATCATTCGACACAGACGAATTCAACAGAGGCCTCCTTATGGCGCATGCCATAATCTGCAAAATCTGCAATAGGCCTTCCTTCAGTGCTAACAATGATTTTATCACAGTTCCAATACTTTTGACAATCAAAATATTTATTTGAGTGTCATTTCTCTCGTGAATGTTGCCTCACTTTTTGTGTCCTTTTGTGGGTTTTTATCCAATAACTCCTTTAGGGTGGATTTCGACCGAGGCTGTTGGACTTGTTTCGTACCATAAGATTTACTGCCAAGACTAGTTTCTTTTCTCTCCTTCCATTCAAACTATTAGTAATTTTCAATCTTGATTGCATGGTGACAGGCCTCTCTCAATGTTTGCAAACTTGATGTCTTCTTGGATGTAAAACCACAAACTGCTACAATATTTGAGAATATGATGTCACTGTTGCTTACACCAACTTTTGCTGACAAGGCATGAAATGTGTTGGTATAATCCTGCACCAGTTGGTTCCCTGTGTGGCACAATTAATGCAATTTGTGTTTTACTATCAGATTTACTGCCAAGACTAGTGTCTTTTCTCTCCTTCCATTCAAACTTTTTTTTGATCTTCACTACATGGTGACAGGCCTCTCTCAATGTTTGCAAACTTGATGTCTTCTTGGATGTTAAACCACTAACTAGTACAATATTTGAGAATATGATGTAACCGTTGCGTACACCAACTTTTACTGACAAGGCATGAAATGTGTTGGTATAATCCTGCACCATTTGGTCCTGACTGTGGCACAATTAATGCAATTTGTTAAACTGGTCAGCATATTTCTTCACTAGGGTAGTTCTCTTCTTTGATGGTGTTTGCAATTTTTTTTTTCAATTCTTAATCGAGGCATCCTTTTGGTTCAACTTAGTTCGATCTTTGTCCTCTTATTCACTGCTTAGAAGACTATGATTTCCACTATTTTTTGACATGTAATGTAGCTTTTAAGGGTGCAACTGTTATCTTTTATTTTCACAAAAAATATTTCTAGAGATATAATTCCAATTCGTTGAGCCATTTGTCCACTTTGTCTGCATCAATTTTGCCTTCAAAAAAATGAATATCAAAATTCACTTGTATCTTAAAGGGTGTTGAACCCCAATGGGTTTGTTTGATTAAGGGTGGGCATTGTAGGGATGATTATTGGAGATTTGTGGCATCATCTCTTGTTTTTTCTTTTCATGGGCTTGAACGATCAATAATTTCAAAGTATCTCCCAGCCCCTCTTTTTCCATTTGGGATCTTTTTGAGCAGCAAGGAAGATAATTCGAAGGGTTGCATGTTTTGAGACTGTGCTTCTGATAGTCTGACCTCGCTTGATGTGACACAAAAGAGTGGGACCGACAACTTTGATAGCACTGCTCTGGATTTAATTGGAATTCAGTGGACAACATACAAAATTGTAGAAATTTAATGTGCTATAAAAATAACAAACCGATTCAAGGACTTGGAAACAATGATAACACAATATTGAATTGTAGTTGAAGTTTTATTGAAGCTTAAGAGTAATTTACAAGAGGGGGGGAAATCTCCAAGAAGAGATGTAAAGCTTCAAGTCTTTTCTATTTTTTTTTAATTCTGATCTTTACAATTCGGATGTCCATTCCTTTCTATATATTTTTAGCAGGGATCGAACAATCTAAAAATAGAATATGAAGCAGTTCACCTGGGAATCTGAAGAGTCATGTGACAAGTTTACCCCCAAGAAGTTGAGAGTTTTTGTTGTGACTTGAAACTTAAAAATTAAAAAAAATCTGTATTTTCTATATTTAGTATTATTATACATTATCATATTTTGCATTTTTTGGGTCCTTCAAAGTGGAATTCAACTTTTGTACTTTAGCCAAATGTCCCTGAAGAGTGTGAAGCTGCCTTTGGTGGCATCAAAACTTATTCATTTCCTGAACTTTCCAATTCCTTTGTGGTTTCAACCTCCGAACCAACAGCCAAGAGATATGATTCTTGAAAGGTGATGTACTAGTTTTTTATTATTCTGCCAAAAGACTGCCCGAAACTGCCATCTTGATCAGGTGGTCTCACTGAAATTGTATTTAGAGAAGCCCCTTGGATCACTGAAATTGAGACGCAATAGTCTCGATTGACAATTTCACTGTTTGTGCCTTGAATTGCTTTACAGCAGTCCGTTAGTTAATTGTACAAACCATGTTTTCTGCCTAGCCTCTTCTTCTTGAGATTGCCTTCAGGTTCATTTTGTAATAATAACTGGTCAAAACAAAGGCCTGTTGAATTTCTTTTCTTTTCTACAGCCTGTTCTTCTTTTTGGATATAGTGGATATGGTCTGATGGTTACTGGCAGTGCCCAGGCATCCCTAATATGTGGTCATTGAGGAGGTATTTCCAGTATACAGTAAGTGCAACCCAGTTACAAAAAGTCTAAAACGAATGGAAGATTCTTCAGTAACCTGTCAAATATTGTTCTGGAAATTTTGTATTCACTCATTTTAAAATTTTTATGCTGTTGTGTTTTCTTATTTTAATCAATAATAGCTGCTTATGAAACTTTAGGGTATTAACAATGGAGTATATGTAAAAGACGACTCTCTCTAAAACATGACTATCTGGAATTTTGCTGCTTTCTGGCACCCAGGATTTTGACGAGTACAAAACAATACTAAAGCCACGCTTAAAGTTGATTGTCCAAAATGATGATCGTGAGTGGTTTATTGTGTTTGTCTCAAAGGCATACTTAAGCAACGACCAAGCAAGCAAATTGATGAAGAGAATATATAGTAAGCTTGAAGTTGACTTTAGCACTAAAAGGCGAGACAGGTAAGCCATCATTCAGTATCTTGTGGCATCTTTTTCTTTGGTATTAGTTCTTTAAAAATTTAGTTGTATATTTCTTGTTTCATGTTTGTGATTGTGAAATGGAGCTTTGTAACATATGTAAAATGGGGGAAGAACTTTGTTATGTTATCTACAAATACATCATGTATAATTATTCCATTATCAAGCATGAGTTCAATAGTAAGAGGAAATTATTCATCTTGTTTTTGTTACATTTTTAACAAATTGTTGAGTTTCTATTTCTTTTTTATGCAATTCTCCTTTGGTGGCTTTTGGAGCCAGAGCATGTCTGATACCGACCTCTATGAGTTTGCATTTTAATTTAGCCCTGTCTATAATTTGTGGACAGTATGTTTTGTCTCTGATCAAGTTTAACACAATTCACTTTCACCACTCAGTAGTAAGCTGGTATGCTGCATATTTGTGTTGGCATTCGTAAGTGCTTAGCTAACATTGTGAATGGAAATTATTCTGCACGTTGTGACCTTAGTTGCTGCATTCGGCAAATTATATGCGAAAAAATCGAAACTCGTTGAATTTCAAAGCAGCCCTAATAAATTGTTTGAATTCGCAAATGCATTCAATTTATTTTTTGCTTTGTTATTTTCAGTGTTCAGCATTTGGTATTGCGGCATGACTGTAATTTTTGGCATTGTGGCATGACTGTAACATTCAGCGTTGCAACATTAAAATAATCCAGACGTTGCTGTGAAATGTCTATTGGTGTCGTGGAGAAGCCTGTGAGGTGAGGAGAAGAACACGGGAGGTCGTGAGAACCTGCAAGGAGAAAAAGTGCCATGAAAAAATGAACCTTTGGTTGAAGCTTATTGATTAGGTCTATGTTTTTATGTGTAGGTTAGCTTATTATACTTTTCGCTTAGCTTATTTTACCTTATTTAGTTTTACGTTATTTTATTAGGTTTAATTCATTTTATTAAAGTTTGATTTACTTTATAGTTTATTATATAATATTATAATCAGTGGTTTTTTAAAATTTTTCAAGAACCTTAATTTCTAAGGTTTTAATATGGTTATAGATAATAGCTTATTTCTTTTTTTAAATCAAATATTTTAAAATATTAATAGTTCAATATATATGTATATATATATATATATATATATATATATATAATATATATATATATATATATATATATATAATTGTAGATAGCTACAATGTTTATTTATAAGAAATATGAAACTATTTAGATTTATTTTAGTTGACTTAATCACGAATTATATATATATATATATATATATATATATATATATATATATATATAATTGTAGATAGTTACAATGTTTATGTATAAGAAATATGAAACTATTTAGATTTATTTTAGTTGAACTTAATCACAAATTTTATATGTATTTTTTTTGGTAATGATTTTTTACGAATTTTATCCTTCACGATTTCGAACACAAATTTGAATGCAGCAACTTAGGTTGTGACAAGTTGAAGGGATCTATCTTAAGTACTCTTTCCAGACACCGTATAAACTTTACGAACTTATATGGTTAAGGATCTCTCTTAAACAGTCTTTTCAGACACTATAAACTCTATGAACTTATATGGTTACAAGAGATATCTTGAAACTCTACATGATGGATGAAAAAACTCATCTTTCAATGCAAAAGAAAGCTCAAACATTTCTTAATGTGTAAGTCAGCATATGAGAGCCAATCACTGAAATTCTGCAGATTGACAGGTAGATTATCCTACTTTTCATTGATTATACTGCTTTGTAGAGTTTATAATTGAGGAATATTTGTAATTCCTCACTACACTTCAACAGAGGTGTTATTGATCAACAATAAACTTTCTTCCTCTGATTTTGATTATGCTCCATGAGTCCATTCAGGAGATTTTTAAAATTAATGAGAATGGTCTAAAAATGATGATTAGATTCTCAGAAAGAGATATAAAAGCAATGCAGTTGACTAAGTTCATGCCTCCAGAGATTTCTATTTTAATTTTTGCTCACTGCCAATTTTAAGAGCGTTGAAAGTATTTCTATGTTCACATGTTTACTCAATATACATGTTTGCTACTAATGTTATTCCTTAATTTAATACTACCGATATGATCCTAGGAACCAAAGCAGATGATCCAATCTTAGGAATTCGTTCTTTCAAAGTCTTTTGCTGTTTTGTTGAAATCAGAAAGGCCTTTGACTTGGTTTAGAGACAACTGCTTGTCCAGGAGTTGAGAGATATTGGCAACCCAAATGCTCTGATTATTGCCGCCTGGAAGCTTTATGAGATGGTTATTGGATAGTTCTGTATTTCTCACAGTTTCTTTGACTTTGTGAATACAATCAGATTCCCCTTGTCTATATCAGTTCTGAGTTGGCTTTTTGCTGCCTAGGGAAAGCCCCCACAAGGGGAGCGTCCTGCGCTCGTCGCCCAATCAACACGTGAAGACCCGCCTTCGTTGTGGAAGCAGCTCAGGCAGGCCGGCAACAACCCACACGTTTATGGCATAGACCCCTTGGCCCAGCCCTCAGAGTCAATCCTTTTTCCGAAGTTATGGATCCATTTTGCTGACTTCCCTTAACTACATTTTTCTATTGACTAGAGGTTGTTCACCTTGGAGATCTGATGCGGTTATGAGTACGATCGAGCGTGAATGGTACTCAGTCCTCTAGATTTTCAAGGGCTGCAGAAGCGTACTAGACACTACAAGATGTGTGGTGCTCTTCCAGCCGTTAGACCCTATCTCCGGTTGAACTGATTTCAGGGTGGTAGGCTGTTAAAAAGAAACAATAACTCTTCCCAGGGCCCTCGCCAACATCTTCAGATTTCCTAATCTTGTTGTTCTTCTCCACGTCCCGGACCAAGAATACTAACCCGATTTACTTTCGATGATCGCGTAAAGTGTGGCCTTGATTCAGGACTTCCCCATCTCTTAGGATCGACTAACCCATGTCCAAGTGTTGTTCACATGAAACCTCTCCCCTCTTCAGTCTTCAAAGTTCTCATTTGAATATTTGTTGCTACAACCAAGATCAGCATCGGGGACCAATCCACCTAGGCTTGCGCCCAAGGTTATGAACAAACCCCGAGTCCTCATAATCATTGGGGTCAAGTAAGGGTCTCTCTCTCTCTAACCCTATTTAACATTTACATTGATGAGTTGGGGGAGTCTCTTCCGCAACATGACCATTTAGATGAAAGTTGTATTTTGCCCAAGGATTTTATAGCTATCCTTCTTTTTGCTGCTAATGATGTCCTCCCCTCACACTTTACTGAGGGCTTATAGTGACACCTTGATGCTCTTGCTTGTTTATGCAATCTTCTATAACGTGCAGTTAACAGGTCACAGTTTTCAATAATTCCAAGTGTTGTCTTTCCAAATTCTGGTTTTTCTACAAAGGGAACTTTCTAGCGATTGCATCGGCCTACACATACTTGGGGGTCGAATTTTCTGTTCTATCCTTTAGCATGAAGTCTGCTTCTCACATGTGCCTTTGCAAGGGGTATGCCTCTCTTTACATTTTGGAGTGTCAATGTTTTTAGATCCACTTCCAAGGCATCCCCTCTTAAGTTATGCCTTTTTGATACAATCATCAAGTCTACAGTTTTATATTGTTCAGAGTTATAGGGACCTAGCCTTTGAGCCATTGACTGGGCTCATAATGAGAGGGTCCAAACTCTCATGCTAGAAGGCATGATCTATTGCAAGTAGACAATTCCTCAGTGCATTGTCCAAGTTGAATTTGCTGTCCTACTGTTATGCCTTGAAAGTGTATGCATGCTTACTTTGTACATATATGGACTCAAATTGTTTGGAACCTCAACTTTGGCTTTGTGAGAGATCCATACTTCAAATTTTGCTCTTCAGAGAACAGTGCTTCACTAGTTCTCACGAGATATTGACACTGTTGATACTTTGAGACTAGGTTGCTCCTTTCTATTGACAGCTCCATTGATAGGTTACCCCCTCTCATGTACTCCCCAGATGCTTCTTGGATTCCTCACAAAGGGCGTAATCAATAGAGATGCTAGAGAGAACATCAACAAATAGTATATCTAGGTCACATTATCTCCCCCTTGAGCTATTGAACCCCAAGCTTGCATTTTGTGTCGAGCATTTCTTTAAAGTGGTGGACTTAGTCACCCTCACTATCTCTAGGGCTACCAGTCGCACGACATGAGATTTTTGAAATATCCCTTGTGGGATGTCACTTGAAATTCACAAAATATATAAAAATCACAGCAAATTGAAATTTTGATTTTTATGATTTTTAGGACAACAATATGCAAAAACAAAGAAAAATTTGTATTTTCTAGAGTAATAATTTCTAACACTACCTAGAAGCTTCAAATAACTTAAGAAAAATATGTAGAATAGTAAACAAGAGAATCTCTCAGATGTGATTTTATTTATTTATTTAAACTCCTGAAACTGCCTAAAAATTCCAAAAATTCACAAGGAGCTGAAATGATCTTTATAAATTCTGAAATTTTGACAGCAATATATATAAATTATATCAAGTCAGATCCAACCTGGAAAACTGAAAAACTCCAACCAAAAACCCTAGAAAACATTGCTGCAAAATCCTAAGTAGATTTGAAAATAAATAAAGCCCAAACTGAATGAAATTCCTCCTAGGAATTCACCAAGTTTGCCTCAAACGCTAGAAATAATTTGATATGTAGATGGCTGAAGTATGGACCAAATAATCTCTCTTCGACACTGAGAAAACCCTTGAAATTCTCTAATAACTTTGATCTGAAAATCTGATTTGAATGAAGCTCCAAATTACCAAACTAGGGAGGACCAGCAATGGCTTCAATATTATAAAAGAGTGAGTGTATGAGTGAATTCCCTTTCTCCCCTAAGCGCTTCCTTTTATAACCTTTCATCGCAACAAAGGGCTCAAAAGAATCCTAATCGACCTCCTTGGGAAAAAATCCACATAATAATAAAATAACTTAAGTTAATTTATCACCACTATGCCCAAAAGTACACTTAAGTTACCCCCAACGAAGAAATAAAATAATAAAGTACCATAGGGGACCATCACACAACCTTATTTCACTTAAGTCACCTCAAAGTACGTGTCCAACGTCGAAACATAACCTATAAATGAAATGAAGGTGCAAACCATACCCAATAACCATCAACGTCACTAGCCCCTTGGGCATGACCAAGGTTAAGACGGATGAAAAGCCTCCTAGGCCATCTGCTCGGAATTGGGGACATTACAATTTCTCCTTGGTCAGATGAGAAGGTGCTGTAATGAATTATGGATTGAAATTGATCATCACATTCTTTGACAGTACTAGAACTGCTATCTTTGTGCCCTTTAAGAGGTAGAGATTGAGGAATGCTTCATTGTAAAAATGCCCCATTTACTATGAGATTTGGGAAAAATATCTTTGTCTCTCTAGGGCTAAAGAAACACTATCTACTTTCTTCAGACATTTAGACCAATGTTGCTTGGTTTATCTTCATGAGGTCATCAACCTTTTAGGCTAATCCTTATAGGATGTGTCTAGAAGCTCTAGAGACATCATGTTGATCACATCTTTTTCTAGCACACACAGGTGATAGGCAACACTAAGTGCCCTTTCGACATTGGTACTTCACATATCAAAGTTGATAGATCGGTTAGGTGGCGCCTCTCTCAGTGCACCATTACTACTTCGAATACTCATATCCCCCAACATGCTCTTCCTCAACCTCATGGCTTTGCCCCCCCTTGTCAGTGTGGCTTTGCCGCTTCTCGACAATATGGATCTACTACTTACCAGTCACCAACAGACCATAGGAAAAAACTGATATTAAGAGTTTCTTCTTTGGTGTGGTAGCTACATTAATGTTGGATGTTAAGGGAGATTATAGAAGAAAAGTTTTGTTCCCTCTTAGGATCTCCAAATCCAATCCCTCTGACCTTTGATATGTTAGAATATGTGGAGAGAAAGAATAAAGAAAGATTAGAATGTACAAGTAACAAATGAAAGGTAACCGAAATGTACACATTATTCATTTTGTGTCTGTCATTTTATTATGTGAGAGATGGTTACAAAATCGTTGAAGTGGTTATAACTGTTTATTAGTCAACACTTAATTAATATTAACTTAATGCTAGTTATAAGCCTTATATGCTAATGTCCTCTCTTAAGGCTTACACTATAAAACGTACTGATAGAAGATCAAAGTAATACAACCAAAGAAGAATATGCATTCTTTAGAAGCTTTTCCCTTTGAAAATAGTGCTTTGACCAAGTAGAATTCCAACAAGCTACCTCCCTAACCCTCGTAAAGGTGTAGTTCCCTAGCTGAATTCTTGAGTTCCTGGATTCCTCCTCCTAGAACTCCTGAATTACAGAATCTTCCGAATTGTTGGACAACCATCCATGCAAAGCTACTCCCACAGTGCTCTATCAAGTTGTCTCATGACCCTTATAAGGGTAAATTCCTGCAAGCCACAAACTCTCAAACTATCTGGACAGCCATCCATGCCGAGTTTTACATACACTGGATCTCTTACTATCTTCAAAGTGTGGGGCTTCTTTTGAAATACGTATTCTCTATTAGCGATTTCTTCATCACTTTCAACATCCAGTAGATCTTCAATATTGGCTATATTAAATTCCCATCATCCATTTTTACACACTATCTTTAGTTTCTGATCCACAAATTAATGCAACAAAAATGAAAGTGATATTCTAACTTAAAGTATAGAAACAAATTTAAGCTCTGCAGTGTTTAGTTCTTCACCAAAATCGATCCTAAGTTTGGGTACCATTAGATTCTTGTTGAACCTTTAAACATCTAGAAGACAAAGTTAAAAGCCAATAAAAATTTATTTGAGTGGTTGGCTATGCCCTTTCCACAAACTAATACATTTGTGACATTCATGCACATGATGAATGACATCCTTTGGCCATTCAACAAGTGCTCCACTTTTTGTGACAATACAATCTATATGCTAACATGGAGAAATGTTCATTTTCCGGGTGGGAGATACAACACTTGGATACATAGTATACACACAAGGAGTTTATGTGGACCTAGCCAAAATTTGTGTCTTGTAGGAATGGCTTACACCAAAGAATCTCATAGAGCCTCGTAATGTCTTGGGATTAGCAAATATTATCGGAGGTTCACACTTTTTTTCCCTCACATCACTTGGCCCTTGAATCAGGTCACCAAAGGTGGCACCGAAGCAGCCTTTAGCTGGTTTGCCACACAATAAAAACCATTCATTGATCTGAAATGCAAACTTTGTTCTGTGCCATTACGCGAGCTGCTTGATCTTCCACAACCATTTGAGATAGAGTTTGATGCATCTGATCATGCTCTTGGAGTAGTCCTAACTGGACAAGGTCACTCAACTGCTTACCACGGGGAAACCTTCACTGTGCTAGTAAGGAACTACACAACGTGTGATCATGAGCTTTCTGCTTTTGTTCAAGTATGTAAGCATTGGAAGCATTATATCTGGGGAAAGGAGACCATGATCCACATGGATAACTATTCGCTTCAGTCCTTGCAAACTCAGAAGACGTTGCAGCAAGAGTGGTTTTCTTATTGTCAGCAGTTCCATCTGAACATCAAATATAAGAAGGGAATTGCCAATCCAGTAGCACATTGTTTGCGTTGACCTCTAGTTCAAGCTCTCCTCACTACGCTTGACACTTGTGGACAGGAACTTAACACTTGGTCAGAATTCTATCCATCTGATTCAGACTTTGCAGAAATCTATCACTACTTACTCAGCAATAAATCAGATCCAAATTTCTGCTTGCAAGATGGACTCCTATTTCATCTTGGTAACTTGTATGTACCGAACAAGGAAGAGAGGCAAAAACTAATATGGGAGGGCCTCTTCAACAAGGTTGGAGGACATTTTGGAGGTGAAAAAGCACTTAGAAGCTCGAACAGTACAAAAATATATCTTTTGGCCACACCTTTGATTAGATGTCCCCAGATACATTAAGTCTTGGACAACCCCTACAATTCTTAAACTTGTCGACAAGAAGCAAGACATGTACATACCTTTGCCAGTTCCAAGAAAACCACAGGAATCTGTTTCCATGGATTACCTCTTGGGCTGCCTTACTACCAATAGTGATTGTGTTCTAGTAGTAGATAGATTCTCAAAGATGGCAATTCTTACACCTTGTAAGAAATACATCTTAGCTCTAGAGACAATTCAATTATACTTCGAACATGTTTGGACACACTTTGGATTGCCAGAAACTGTCATCGTTGATAGAGACACAAGGTTCATAGGGAATTTACAGAAAGCACTTTAGTGTATGACGGACACAAAGGTGAACAAGTCTACCACATTCCTTCCTATGACTAATGGACAAACAAAAGTGGTAAACAGGATGATCATGCATGTTCTTAGAATGTACAGTTCCAAGAAGCAACACACATGGGATGAAAAATTTCCTTTCATTTAGCACAGCTACATTAAAACTTTGCACAACTCTACTGCACACAACCATTTTCAGGTCTGTTTGGGTTTCCACCCTCTTGCTCCCATTGACGCAGCTTATCCTACACCGCCATCCACGGTAGTGACTCCCTCAGCTCCAAAGGGAGTTGGCAAAGTTAAATTCATTAAGCGCATTCAGTAGGAAGTAGAAACCATTCTACAGTAGACAAATACTAAGTACAAGCAACAACATGACAAAAATCGCTCACCTTTTAGGTTTGCGATTGGGTATGGCTTCACATGCAGAAGGAAAGACTGATAGGACCTTATTGCAAGCTTCGTCTACTTTGGTACAAGCCATACACCATCACCAAGCAAGTAGGAGATATCACTTATGAGCTCAACCTTCCTTTTTACCTGGGCTGCGTCTAGTCTTGAATGCATAGCTCTTGTGCCTCTATACTTCAGATGTTGCAGAGACCCTTCAACAATCAAATATCAGTCCTGACTATAGCCCATTGGCATAAATGGATCAAGTGATTGATGCCAAAGTCAGATTGACATGACAACAAGAGATCACTCTCTTTTAGATTTGTAAAGTAGGTCAAGTACCTTCCCAAGGAAAATGATTTATAGAAGTGCAAGTTTCCAACAACTTTCCATATTTTCTTCCACAATTGCATGCGGGTTTAAGCATATGAAACAAAAAGAGAAGCAGAAGAGGAGCTGATCACTTTAAACCAAGAGAAATTGTACAAGACCCAAAAAAGAAGCAAAATAGCCCTCGTTTTAGCTCTAGCGTCCTGTTGATGCAAGTTTCTTATTGAGGCTCGAAGAGAAGGAAAAAATTTAATCTCACTCGTTTTAGAATCCCTACTGGAAATGGGATTCAAGGTATGGAATACTCGGAGCATCTAACTCAAGGAGAACTATGGGGCCTCTATAACCTGCGGAAGGGTTAATCAATCTAAATTGAATAACCAACAAGAATCTCTTCTAACCTTGGGGTTTATTTGATCTGACTTGTGGCACAAAATGAATATTAACAATGGTTCTAATCAAGGTGGGAGACTCTATAAGATGGGTATTCATAAGGCGATTTTGCATCATTAAAAAAAGATAAAAGAGAGGGAAGGGTAGTGCAGAAAAGAAAATCAGATTTCTATTGTATTTTGGAGTGATTCAAAGCAAACGCAGTTAGCCTATTTTGAAGGAAATCAAGGCTTAAAGAAACTAGCACAACTCAAATTCTCACAAACCTTGGGCAAGAGTTTGAGGGAGAGTGGATATTATTCTTGTTTGCATGAGATTAATATGTGAAAACAACTTGGGCGCATTCTTCCCAATATATAAAACTACAAGAATGATTGAAATGACGTTTGTCCAATTTAACCAAATCCACTGAATACTAATGAATGTATCTCAAGATCACACAATAACATCCAATTCATACAAAGCTACACAAATTGCTTAGGCACATTTAACGAAACATGCATGAACTAAGATAAAATGCTTTCTTAAACTACACAAACTAGCGTATGCTCAATGCATTCATTAATTGAAAACTAGTTTATAGTGGTTTACTCTTCAATCAAAACTAGAGTATAACAACTGTTTGAAAATGGAGGAGAGGAGAAGATACAAAGTTCCAAAAGTGAACATAGCGAATACGGTGAAGGTCCTTGCTTTGCAAAATCAAATATCATCAAATGATACAAGAGGCCTCAGCCAATATTTATAACACTGTGCTGAGACACCCCTTCACCAAGCCTACAACAGCTAATTACATATTACAGGACTGTTTTACAATTCTTAGACTACCCCTAGAGCATTAATTCCATCTCAAAGAGATACATAAGATTAGAACTTGTGAGAAACACTCATTGCATGTGCCTAATCTCTAGTTTAGTGCCAATTTGAGTTTATAATGTGCTTATACCCAAAATTCAACTGATAAACTCATATCGAAATAACCCAGTGGTCACTGACTGCATTTTAATTTTCCCTCATTAATACCTAAGACAAATTATGTTGGGCTCGATGAAATCCTGTTTTGGAGCCCAAAAATCCATTCAAGAATGGCGACACATTGCCCCTTGGCCATGCTGCATGGATCCTTCACAAAAGTTTTGTGGATGGACATGAACTTTGACATTTAAGAATTACAACCAGAAATAGGTGGGATTTCTCTGTAATTAAAATGTAAGATTCCTTCCTTGCCCTCTTCTTTTTCCTTTTTGCTTATGTGAAGCAAAATTGGAGACTGTGCACTCTCCTTCAACTTAACTAAGTCTCCATACGTGCATCTGATCCCAATTTGTCACTAACTCCAGCTCACAATGGAGATTGCTTTAAAAAATGGCTCCCAAAAGCTTCAAATGTGAATTGCTCCTGATAAGTGCCACAAAACCTCTTGAGACCCACACGAATTGAAAATGCTATCCAAGAGCTTTCCAACAAGCATGGTCTCACATCATTAAGAGCTGATTCGTGAAAGATATGAACTTTTGAAGTTTTCTTAGTTGTGCCACCTTGTTCCCTATGTGTTTGGCCATCAAATTTAACTTATTTACCTTGGACATGTGTCTCTATTTTTTGTCATCCTGCTGCATCGTGGTTGGACAACATGTTGCCCTTCACGAGTCTTGGCTATCACAAGCTTCGACCTCTGCTTTGCTTTATGAATCCGAGAAATTGAGCATTCATCATTGGTCACTTTTTACTTAGTCGTGGTTGGCCCACGTGTCTCCTCTCCTTGGCCGTGACTGGGCCATTTGTTTTTTTCTTGTGTTCTTGGGTTTTTGGGCCTTCAAACCTATGCCCAACCCTTTCTTGCAGAGCTCCTCATTGGCTCTTGATTGGTTCGAAATGCGCATCCATGGTTGGACCTCATGGGTGCTGTCACGGGCTTCATTGTTTTGAACCTAGTGACTGTGTTGATGTAATGTCCCTCTCGGGCTCAAATTTGAGGAATTTGAAATATCCCTTATGGGGATACCACAAAATAATGCACAAAATATAGAAAATTGCAGCCAAATAAAATACTGATTTTTGCAGATTTTTTAACAGCTAGGGCAGCGAATTGAATAAAATCAATAACTCCCAGGATACTTGCCCAAATCACTTGAAAATTTAAGGAGAGCTTGCTAATATTATAAATAACACAAGAAAATTATTTTTGGAATTTTTGGAATAATATAATGCTGCCAGAAAATTACAGAATGCCCTAAACAAGCTGTGAAACTTCAAAAATTCATAACTTCTCTAATAAGCAAGATAAAATTATGAAATTTTGGAAATTACATATACTAATATGGAGAATGAAAACCCAACCTCCAGATCTGAGAATGTCAGTCCGGAAACCCTCCAAAAGGGTGCTGCAATCTCCAAAGTAAGTCGCCCCCTTGGAAAATGATCAAAACCCTCTGAAAAGTCTCTAGAAATGATGCCAAAACCTTGTTCTTATCGCTGCCGTAAATTTGATCTGAAAACCCTTTGATTTTCTCCACAAAATGTCACCAAAACCCTCAAAACCCTTCCTCTGAAAACCTCTAAAAATATCTCTGTAAAACAACCCTGAAATCAGCTCCAAATGGCAAGCTAGGGTGGATCTTTCACCACCGAAGAATGCCCTACTAGCTAGGGATGGATCTCTCACCACCGAAGCTAGGGTCCCTGTGGGATCTTACTCCACAAGCTGGAAATTTGCAAACAATAGTTGCACATAGAGAAAATATGAGTGTATGCAAGAATGACCTCTATCACTCCCCCAAACCTCCTTTTATAACATCTCATTACCTTTTTCCAAGTTGGGAGCTCCATGTGGGACTAAAAGTGACTTAAGTGACCCCAACGAAGAAATAGAATAATAAAGTACCATAAGTGACCCCAATGAAGAAATAGAATAATAAAGTGTTATGAGGCCCCCCCCTAATGACAAAACATAACATCTAGTCCCTCCAAATCACTTTATGCTCATGTCAATGAAAAATTATAACAAATGAACTAGATATTCACACCCAATAGCTCCCAACGTCCCTAGCCCCTTGGGTATGACCAAGGCTAGGACTCGAATTGGCCCTTAGGCCCAAAGGAAAGGGGACATTACAGTCCTCCCTTCCCGAAATTTGCTTGTCCCCAAGAAAATGCAAACTAGGATGCTGCAAGATCTGTTGTCCCTCCCAAGTAGCATCCTCAAGTGGCAATCCCTTCCACCGCACCAAATATTCTGTGATCACTCTGCTCCTGAGCCTCCTCTGTCTCACCTCAATAATAGATTTTGGCTCTAACACTAGCTTCCCCTCCTCATCCAGTGGTGCAACTCCGTAGATGGTACAATATGCTGCCCAAGTGCCTTCTTAAGGCACGAAACATGGAAGACATTATGTATCTTACTGTGTTCTGGAAGCTCCAGCTCATATGCAACTGCCCCAACTCACCGAGCTACCCTGTAAGGACCATAAAACCGTGGTTTCAGCTTCTCTGCACCCTTCTGCTTAAGTGAGGACTGCTATATGGCTGCAAGCGTAGGAATACCAGATCCCCTACCTCAAAAGACCTCTCTATCATGTGCCTATCTGCATATACCTTCTGCTGATTTTGTGCCTTTTGAAGGTTCTCCTTGAGAGCTTTCAGGATATCTTGGTTCTCCTGTAACCAATCATGAGCTTTGGGAGCTCGGCTATCTGCTAATACCAAATCCGCAAATGACATAGCGTCATACCCATACAAAGCTCTAAAAGGAGTCATGTCGATGCTCATCTGATAGGTGGTATTGTAGCAATACTCACCCATGTGTAACCATCTAATCCATGCCTACTGATGACCTGTCACATAACTCCGCAAGTAGCCCTCTATCCACTTATTAACAATCTCTGTCTGTCCATTGGTCTGTGGGTGATAGCCTGTGCTAGGGGTCAACTCCTGTACCTGCAAGCCTGAAGATTTCCTGCCAAAATGTGCTCATGAAGATCTTATCCCTGTCACTGACAATATTTTTAGGCAAACCATGAAGCCTAAAAACACCTGTATAAAAGATCTGAGCCACATTTGTTGCCTCATGCCCCTTAGGTAGGGAAAAGAAATGAGCATACTTAGTCAACCGATCAACTACAACATAAATGCAGTTATGCCCATGTACCAAGGGGAGTCCTGTGATAAAATCCATAGATATGCTTTCCCACTTTTGCTCGGGAATGGGAAGAGGCTGAAGTAATCCTGCTGGAAAAGAATGCTCGGATTTGGTTTGCTGGCAAACCATACACTCTCTGACATGATTAAGGACATCGTCCTTCATCCCCTTCCATGCAAATCTCTCTCTGACAAACCTGTACGTTTTGAAGTATCCAGGATGTCCAGCTAATGGTGTATCATGTACTGCTCGAAGGATCTTCTTCTTCATCTTGGACCCTGGTACAAGGAAAATCCTATCCTTGTAGTATATGAGATCATCCAAAACCCTGTACCTATCATCCTGTATAATGCCATCCATGATCTCACATGCAAACTGATTTTTGGAATACTCAACAAGTATGTGAGCCTTCCAATCTGCTGAAATCTCAGACATAGAACTAAGCATAGCAGTAAGGTAAGGTCTCCTAGATAAAGCATCAACAACAACATTATTCTTACCTCTAGTGTACTCTATGTCGAAATCATAGGTTTGTACCTTGTTTACCCATCTCTGTTGGCGATCGTTGAGATCCTTCTGCCCCAGGAAGAACCTCAAACTGTTGTGATCCGTACGAACCACGAATTTGTTGCCCACAAGGTACTGTCTGAATTTGGCCAAAGCATGCATAATGGCCAACATCTCCTTGTCATAAATTGAATACCCTCTCTCCACAGGGCTCAATTTCCGACTCTCATAAGCAATGGGGTGCCTATCCTGCATGAGAACTGATCCAATACCCTCTCCTGATGCATCACACTCCAGAACAAATGGGCGAGAGAAATCTGGCAATGCAAGAACGGGACATGAGCTCATCACCCCCTTGAGGTGATCAAATACCTGTTGTGCTGCTTCTGACCAAGCAAAAGCCCCCTTCTTGGTCAAGTCTGTCAATGGAGCAGTCAACCAAGAGAAATTCTTCACAAACCTCCTGTAGTATGTGCATAGTCCCAAGAATCCTCTCAAATGTGTCAATGTCCTGGGTGGCGGCCAATCCAAAATTGCCTGTATCTTCTCTCTATCCACCTTCACTACTCCCCCACCAATCACATATCCCAAATATAGAAGCTCTGTCATGCCAAACTCGCACTTAGAAGCTTTCGCATATAGTGAATTAGCTTCTAATATCCCCAATATCTCATCAAGGTGCCTGATGTGGTCCTCCCAAGTCCTGTTGTAGACCAATATATCATCAAAGAAAACCAATACAAACTTCCGCAAGTGGCGGTTGAACACATGGTTCATGCAAGACTGGAATGTAGCTGGTGCATTAGACAATCCGAATGGCATCACTAGGAACTCGAAGTGACCATAATGGCATCTGAAAGTTGTCTTGTGCACATCCTGCTCTCTAACCTTGATCTGGTGATATCCAGATCGCAAATCTATTTTAGAAAAATAGATTGCACCCTGTAGCTCATCTAGCAGCTCATCAATATGTGGCACTGGATACTTGTTTTTTTATTGTCTTCTTATTCAAGGCACGGTAATCTATGCACATCCGCATGGTCCCATCCTTCTTCACCAACACTACTGAAGAAGCAAATGGACTGGAACTCAGTCTAATATGTCCCATATCAATGAGCTCATGGATAGTCCTCTCAATCTCATCCTTAAACCGTTTGGGGTGACGGTAAGGAGTAGTGACCACAGGTCTAATGTCCTCAAGCTCAATCACATGCTCAAATCCCCTATCTGGAGGTACACCTAGAGGTATGTCGCCAAAAACTGCACTATGCCTGTCCAATAGGCCCTGTATATCCACATGATACTCTGGTTGTCCATCCTCTGATTCCTTGGTAGAAACCAAGCACTGTACTGCCCAATCAACCCCATTGTGCCTGTGAATCCTCTCAATCCTCTTCGCTGTAACAACCCTGGGTGCATCTGAAGATAAACCTCTCAAGGTCACATTTTTCCCCTCGGACTTAAACTTCAGCTCCATCGTCTGAAAGTTAGTCTGAAACTCACTGAGGGAGTGGAGCCACTGTACTCCAAGCACAAGGTTGGTCTCTCCAATGCCAACTATATAGAAATCATCGGTAACTGTATAGTTACCCATCGTGATGCTCAACTGTGGAACTCGCTGTGTGCATCTCATAGACTCTCCATTGGCTACAACTACGTTGAAGCCCTCAAAATCTTCTGCCTGTAATCCCCGCTTCTCGACCAATGATGCATCAATGAAGTTGTGGGTTGCCCCACTATCAATGAGTACCACTACTCGTTGACCCTGTAACACTCCCCTAACTCTGAATGCCTTGTACCTCGGGGTACTAGACAAAGTGGCAATAGTCTCATGGGGAAAGGTCTCATCCTCCTGTTCAACCCTTGTACTGTCCAATGTCTCTCCATCTCCATCCTCCAATCCCTGAGTATCCAACTCATCATCATCACTCTCCTCGAAGACCTCTATGAATTGGGCCTTCCCTCTACCTCTGCAATCATGTCCTGGAACCCAAGGTGTGCGGCAATCGAAACATAGTTTCTTTCACCTCAACTCATCTCTATCCTCTCTAGACATGAATGGTTTCTTTGCTGCATCTTGCCTAGGTAGGGGCACCTTCGGCTGTGAACCATCGGATCTAGAAGGAAGTACCTTAGGCTGAACTCGAGGTGGGAACCTCGACTTTGGAGTGGACAACTCCAAATCACGTGCTCTCCTAATAGCCTCATGCAAGGAAGAAGGCTCAAATGCCTTCACAAATCCAGCTAGAGCATCCGTCAAACCTGCCGTGAAAAGTGAAGTCAACCTCATCTCTGAAACATCAGATACCATAACTGATAACCTCTGAAAATCTGCAATGTACTGATCTAGAGAACTTGTCTACCTCAAGTGAGTCAACTCTCTAAAATGCCTATCGGGGTCCCTCCTGTCAAATCTGCTCATCAACCTCTGTGTGAACTCTGCATAAGTAGTAATATGTATGTGCCCCTGTGTAATCAATCCATGGTGCCACCAGTCATGAGCATCTCCCTCAAGATGTAGGATTGCAAACTTAATTGCATCCTCTTCACGCATGGGATTCAAGTCGAAGTAAGTCTTCAACTTCTGAATCCAAGACTGCGCGGTGCACTTCTTAGAACCATCAAAGTGTGGGATGGAGATTTGTCCCAATCTCCTCTGTAACTCAGGTACCTGTATCTGATGATCTCTCTTGGGCCTGCTACCAATCTTCATTTTGCAATACTCTTGGAATGACATATTATCACGAAAGCCCTCGCTCAAAGTCTGGTACCTCTCCCAACAAGACTCCTCATCCACAATATCTACTGGCTGTTCGTACCTGTGAAACTTCGGATCCTTCAAGAAAGAAGGTTCGTGAAGCCCCAAAGGCCTGGTAGAAGAATGGGGAGACCGCTGCCCTGAATGTCCACTCTCACCTCTTTGACCCTGTTGTCCCATATTGCTATTTTCCCCTCTATCTGTATGAGTCTCAATTCTACCCTGCGCTAATCTCTCAGTGAGCTGACTCAAATAGAGATTAGTAGTTTCCTGTTGCTTTACCATGTTGGTGAACAATTGTTTCATCAGATCCACACCCAGGTCCTCACTGTCTCTGTCTCTGTCTCCCATCTTTCAACCCCAACAGGCTGGAGAAACAACTGCTCTGATACCACTGAAATATCCCTTATGGGGATACCACAAAATAATGCACAAAATATAGAAAATTGCAGCCAAATAAAATACTGATTTTTGCAGATTTTTTAACAGCTAGGGCAGCGAACTGAATAAAATCAATAACTCCAGGATACTTGCCCAAATCACTTGAAAATTTAAGGAGAGCTTGCTAATATTATAAATAACACAAGAAAATTATTTTTGAAATTTTTGGAATAATATAATGCTGCCAGAAAATTACAAGAATGCCCTAAACAGGTGTGAAACTTCAAAAATTCATAACTTCTCTAATAAGCAAGATAAAATTATGAAAATTTGGAAATTACATATACTAATATGGAGAATGAAAACCCAACCTCCAGATCTGAGAATGTCAGTCCGAAAACCCTCCAAAAGGGTGTTGCAATCTCCAAAGTAAGTCGCCCCCCTTGGAAAATGATCAAAACCCTCTAAAAAGTCTCTAGAAATGATGCCAAAACCTGTTCTTATCGCTGCCGTAAATCTGATCTAAAAACCCTTTGATTTTCTCCTCAAAATGTCACCAAAACTCTCAAAACCCTTCCTCTGAAAACCTCTGAAAATATCTCTATAAAGCAGCCTTGAAATCAGCTTCAAATGGCAAGCTAGGGTGGATCTTTCACCACTGAAGAATGCCCTGCTAGCTAGGGATGGATCTCTCACCACCGAAGCTAGGGTCCCTGTGGGATCTTACTCCACAAGCTAGAAATTTGCAAACAATAGTTGCACATAGAGAAAATATGAGTGTATGCAAGAATGACCTCTATCACTCCCCCAAACCTCCTTTTATAACATCTCATTACCTTTTTCCAAGTTGGGAGCTCCATGTGGGACTAAAAGTGACTTAAGTGACCCCAACGAAGAAATAGAATAATAAAGTACCATAAGTGACCCCAACGAAGAAATAGAATAATAAAGTGTTATGAGGCCCCCCCTAACGACAAAACATAACATCTAGTCCCTCCAAATCACTTTATGCTCATGTCAATGAAAAATTATAACAAATGAACTAGATATTCACACCCAATAGCTCCCAACATCCCTAGCCCCTTGGGTATGACCAAGGCTAGGACTCGAGCTGGAAATAAATGTGGCAGCCCCCTAAAAGCACGCCCTAGCTAGATTGTGTGCCCTAGCATTGATAGAAACCCTTTTTGTTATGAAATTCTGAATTTTAAAGCTCCAATGTGACTCTCGGATGAAGTCACCAACGCACACAAATGAGGGTTTCTGTCCCAAGTGTTGTGACTATTGAGTGGTTTTTCATCCTCAATAGGATCTAATGAGGGTTTTTCGTCCTCAAAGGTTGAAAATGAGAGCTTAATGCTCCTATTTCCGAAAGAAAAGTATATAATTCACAAGATGATGATTACAATGGGGCCGCAACGTTTGGCGTTTATAGTGTTTTCTTACCTTTCTTTGTGGAGCACTCCAGGTAGGCCTCTTTATTTCTTTTTTAACATTTGCTTTTCCCTCTTAAAAACGAAGGACCTCTCCCATTTAGTCGACTGAAAATAGGCTAAGGGTCTTTTTTCTGCTTTAGTAGTTAAAAATACCTTTTATTTTAATAATAATTATTATTAAGTTGTCCTGAAATGAAGAATTGGTCTAGCTCAACTTAAAATATTATTAATTATTTTTAATTTAGAAAAGGCGACATTACAGTTGACTCCTTCATGTGTTCTCCGGGTTCTTGGGGCCTTTAAACTTCTTAACTCTTCAATGTTTGCCATTTGAGCTCCTTCAGTAGTCGAAACATGCCATGTGTCTTTGCCTTAATTCGACACCACAACACAAAAAACAACCTGTGAAAAGTACTTTAATATTAAACAAAGCCGTGGAATCAAATCAAACTAAGCACGACTTTTGATAAGTGTTAACCATCGCGGGGCTCTTGAGTTCATGGTTTTTTTTGACGAAGTTCAAACACAAAGGGGAAGTGATGTGGACACCGAAGAGGGCGTGATTGGTTAAATTTTTTGGTCGGGTTTTCTCAATCTTTAACTGTATAAAGGAGTCACCCAAGCATGATATAAGATAAGGTTTTATGTTGGTATTTTAAATGGTTTTTTGTGACCAAATTAATATTAAAGGGGGCCAAGTTTCACAAGTGTTTTGATTTCAATGAAGAAATAAGGGCCATGTTGTGCACAACATAACCAATGTGAGAAATGCAATGTGCAAGATCTGATGATATCCATGGGAGAATGGCCAAGAATGGGTGGATTTGGCAGGATGCGAAGGACTTCACTTAGAAACTCCTAGGATCCATGGATGATAATCCTCCAATAGTAGAAAGAATTTGTAATGCATGCCCAGTTCGATCTCTTAGAATGTCGACGTGAAATGGTAGCTAACCCACTCGATCGAAGAAGATTGGAACCACTACTTCTTGAAGGAGAAATTGACAAGAATGAATATGCTCTAGAAGCTGCTCGTGGAGGACATGACCTCACCATTCTATCATCATTTGTGGGGGAAACTCTAGAATCCAAAAGACTCTTAACACTTTTAACTGCTGAAATAGGCTGGAAGGAGGAGGTAATCTAATTGATAGTCCATGCAGTCACTTGTGAAATTTGACACATGCAGGTGATCGCATCTCAGCAGAGCCAAACACCTCTGACTAGGATCACAAGAAAATGTAGGAAACTGCTCTCTTGAATCCCTGTACAAGCATAACATCTCCCATAACTCTTATAATAAATGGAACACTTGATGATACGTGCTCCTTTGATTCCACCACTTGAAGGGAGCAAAGGTGACAGATCCTATCTCCCATAGGGATTGTGGGCAGAACTAGTTTGGGAAAGTTTGACTTGAAATCTATTTATCTGCTGGCCCTAGTCACATAGTTTTGTGAGCAAGGAATTGGATGAAGTCAGGGTGGCAGGATGCACGAGAGGGGCTTTCTGGACTGCTGGAAAGAGCCATGGCAAACCAAAATTGAGTGAATTGAAACAAGCTATCGTACAAAATGCACTTTTTTTCGCTTTTTTTTTTTTTATAATTAAGAGTATGGGAAAAAAAGATGAAGATGAAAGGAAATACTATATTCCTTGCATGGTAAAATACCTGAGACATGAGAAGAATATTCAAAATAATATTGTGTTTTTAATCACGTTCCAACCTGTTTTCATTATACTCAAATCTGAGAATCTCCTGGCAGGCTCCTGTACAATGCCGAGGGGTGTTGGCTTTAACATGTGAAGCGCCTAAGACTTGAACCCATAACCAACCAATTTAAAGAATGCCGCCTTGACCAACTGGGCCATAGCTCATCAGCAAGTTCCAATCCGTAGAACAGAAAATGTGGGCTTTACAAAACAACATATCTCCTCCTTATTGCAGTCTTTAGCGTGTTCACCCTGTGGGTAAGGAATACTTGCCAATAATACTTCTCCAATATGGAGTGTGACTGTCAAAAAATTCAGATTCAACAAAGGGTGTTCTAACAGTTTTAGATTGCATAAAGGACCATTCATGCTCTGATCTGGGAATCAGTTAAGAAGCCTCAGATGGTATCTGTGAGGAGTCTGTGAAATAGTGCAGGGATGCAAGGAATGGAGAAGAGTAGAAGCGGGAGATTCCCACACAACTTTCTGCTCTTCTTAGCAATTTCTCCATCAAACCACCAAAAGCGAACAGTCAGCAAAGACTCCCAAAAAAATTATTTGCAAGATCAGAAACCATGCAGTGCATGCCACAAACTTGTGAAATAGAGAGGTTCGAACAGGCTCTGATGCCAATTGATATGTCCCTTACACACAGAAGAAAACTATGAAATAGATGCATAGAGTCTGCTCAGCAAAATCAAGAGAGATTGCCTCCAAAAAGGATATTTTACACATCCATTAGCATGGATTAAATGGATCTACAATGTTGAGGATGTTTGCTCATTGGATAAGGCCAAGCACAAGAAAAAAGCAAAAAATAGAAATCAATAACAAAAAACGTAAAGGCTAATTATAGAAATATACAAGAGTTAATCTCATTGAAGATGGGGACAGATCTTGTTTCAGACCTCCTTGTTTGAGATGGACTAAGCTCTATATTGAATATTATCAAATTACCAAATTGAATTGAGATTTGATTGTTATATTTGCTTTGGTTAATTGGAGAAGATGGAACTGGTTGGAGTACCAAATTAGTGATGCCTCATGGTGATAAAAGTTAAGGAATGCACATCTCGGATGTGTTTTGGCAATGGTCTTCCTTTCTCCTACACCTGGTGGGTTTGATTATTGACTATGTTGGTTTATGTGCAACTGCAGTTAAAATAAAAGAATCATTGGCTCGTATTTTGTTGTTGTGCACAATTATCCCGTGGATGGTTTGGAATTGTATTCCTAAATACAAAAATTGACAGTTCCTTTGTCACTTTGCCAACTCAACCATCTGAAATGTGCCTGCAAGAGCTTAGCATTGCTAGTGCTGTTTTATTGATCAAATTAAAGTTTAAAGTGGATTGGCAAAGTGGATGCTGAAGGTAAATAAACAAGTGAAGCATTGTAGGGTGCTATAGATGATACGATGCTTGTTGATGGAAAACCTGATTATATGATGCTACATGATATGATCACCACAAATTGGGAACAACCGTAACCATCTTTAGGGTGACAGCAAAAGTATTTTTGAGTATGAAGAGGCGAGACCATGGTGTGCATCTTTCTATGATGGCATTAGAATTTTGTGCTTCATGCTGGTCATATGTAATGTCCCCTTTTTGGCACAAGATGGAAAATGCCACAAATGGATAGAAATCAATTCAAGGAGTAAATCCTTTTGAATCAACCTCAAATAACCCAATGTCAGCTAACTACAACCCAAAATGGGGTTGGAAGTAGCCAAGGTTGTGGGTTAGATGGGTGGATCAATTGGAAATTAAATCCTCTTTACTTTTGATTTTTTATGACAGCAGTAATTAAATAAATCAGGCTTGCAGACAACTGAAAACTTCTAAAATCCGTAACTTCACCAATACTTCTCCTTTTCAAGTGAAATAAATTGCATCAAAAACTAAATTTTTATCTCTTTCAAATGAACCAACAATCAAATTTTTCTGATAGTGAAAACCCTTCCAAAACAGCCCCCAAAATTCAAGATCTAGTCGCTAGGGTTAAGGAAAAATGATTTAAATTATTCCAACACTTTCCCTGCCTCTAAACACACCAAAAATGACCTCCCTTGCTCAGAAATAAAAAATAAACAAATCAGATTTGCAGATCTTGCTTTATGATCATCAAAAACATGCCAAATACACTCCTTATCAAGTTGCTATAGCTGGATTTATTCCAGCAATGACCGGCAAGGATCAATAAGCAAAAAAGATGATTCTTTGCATTCAAACTTGGCACAATAAGTTGGAAATTAATTGCAAAACACAACAGATCTGAAAACCAACAAGTATGCTCCCCAAATTATGCAACAATAACCAGATTTGCACCATAAATAAATGCGTTAGGGCAAGGAAACTCTCCTAGTGCAATTTGCCACACCAATAATCATTAATCTGATCGTAAAACGCACTAAATCAGCAAGAACAAGTGCAAGTAATCTTCAAATCTCCATAAGATGGGTGGTGTTGATCAAACACCTTTTAGTAGATCACATGGGCATACATTCCTCTCTTCAAGCATGAAGAAATTTTAAATAGAATAATCAGCATGTCCTGAAGAAGTGGAGCTCATCTTCTTTTATATCCTCTCTTCTAAAAGATCCAGGTTTCCCTCCTTAGCTTTGGCGCATTTCTTTAAGTGGGAGAGTCACTTTTTAAAAGAGTCTTCTTTTCCTGAAAAGTCAACTCCAAATAAATGATTAATTTCCCCTTTTTCTTCATTTGAAATAAAAACATAAGGAGAAAAATTAATATTTTATTTAAAAAATCAAGGAGTTATCGCATTTCCCATTATTTTACCCTTTGATCCATGGGAAAGTGGATTAAAGGTCTTCAATAATTTATTTGACTAATGCCCCGGAAAAGGGGACATTACATCATATGTGGCCCCTTAATTGGTGTTAAGTTTGACTGCATTCGATATTACAAAATCCCTTCTGAATTTTCTTTATTTGTATGTGTTTCATCACTAGTTGACCTCATTATTAGGTTTATGTTTGCTGCCAAAAGAATTTGTGAGATCACTGGCCTCACTATGTTACACCAAACTCCATTGTGGTTGGTCTATAAATTTTTCATTGACCCAGGTCCTAAATTGGTCTGCCATAGAACAAAATTGCCTGCTCAGCTGATCAATAAGACTTTGTCAGTCTTACTTGTATTTGCTAATTGAGAACTGATATTAAGCTACTAATTAGTTATATTTGTCTGGTCAATCACCTTAGTTTAATGCATTCAAAGCATTTAGTGTCAAAACCTAGGCAATGATTGTTAATGCTAATATACATCCCCCAATGCGATTTATCTCTTCAAATGCAACTATAACTGTTGTATACACGTCCATCTTGAATATGAGTAGAGCTATGAAATACTAGAATGGGTGGGTCGAATATTTGTTAGATGAAGGGCTTGCTTGCTATCAAAGGAGAGAATTTCCAAAGGCAATCAACGATCTGAATTCTTAATTTTAGATTCGTTTTTTCTCTTGTTTTCTCGTGTTTCTATATTCAACTGATCTTTCTCATTATCATACTAAACATTATTCATGTATAGGTGTTGCAAACTAGATATACATGCAGCTGATGCAGCATTTTGGGAGGATGTTGAAACTAAGATGGTAGAATGCATCAGAAATAGTTTGGAAAAACGTGTTATGTTTTATGAAGAGGAAATTCGTAGGCTCAGTGAAAACCGTTTCATGCCAGTGTGGAATTTTTGCAATTTCTTCATTCTAAAGGTATTCAGTGGTTCCAGTTTATTTGTTGCCAGTAAGTTTATCTGATAATTTACGAGCAAGGGCAGGTTAAAATAATGGAAAAGCAATAAACATTTTACCTTTTACATATTGTGTAAGAAATTTACATTTGTTCTTCTGCCTTTAAGAGTAACTAGCCTTGATTAATTCATGCAGGAAAGCTTGGCATTTATGTTTGAGATGTCACAACTTCAAGATGATGCATTACGTGAATACGATGAACTGGAAGTCTGCTATTCAGAAACAGGTTTCTGCTCACCATTTGCTGGTCATTTATTTTTTTGGAAGTAAAAGTCCTTGTATATTGTAGTTGATGGAAAGAGACATGCATCAAAATTCATTTGTCATAGGAATATTTCTATGAATTACTATAACAAATAAGGTATAAGTTCAGTTCTTCCTCTATTGATAAAGGTTTGTGGTAAATCCAATATGTTTTTCAAAGTGACTCTAGGTGTTTAAGTTTTAGACATGGGACAAAATTACTCTTTTCTCTTGCACTGAATTAATTCCCCTTTGACATGCACGTGTTATATAGTTTAATGATTTCTGTTGTGTTCCATTTTTCCACTTAATCTTACATACATTTAATTAAAGTTTTTTGTTTTATTTTGTGTTTAAAATAATATTATAAATACCAGCGGAAACAATAAGAGAAATTGTATCAGACAAACATTGGACACAAAGTATTCATCATTGCATTAATTGGGGTTCTAGTACATAACTTGGTGGAGATTTTTGAAGCACATGTAAATCTAGTGGCGCAAGGAGGAATCTTATCACATTTCAAACAACACAAACCCTGGGTAGGATCATCTAGAATGTTACTTTGTACCCGCAATTGGACATAACTTGTGTGCCATGGCTCAATTCCCCCAGTCTCCTTGTCTTCCACATCTTCCTTGAGTTTTAAATTCTATTCTCTTGTCCACTTCCAAGAGCTCCAAGCAATACATAAAACAATCAAAACTTGTTAAACCAATGCAACTTTTTGTAACTTCATTAGGTTACATTATTACATTTTATTAATATCCACCCACATTCTTGGGTGTGTTGTAGCCAACACACCCCATTCCATTTTTGGCAAGAAAATGGATCTCCTCTTTTATAACTAGTTATTAAATCCAAGTTTTAAACCTCGAAACTGAATTTTGAGTCACACGGAGCTTGACAATGTTTTCTAGCTTTTAAAACAAGTGATAATCAACTTCGAAACATGACTGAAAGGTCTTTGTTCTTTTCATTCTAGATAAACACATGAAAACAATGGAGTTAAATTTGTTTATGGCTTTAAAAATGTTTTCAAAGTTTACAATGGGTTTGTCCTTGATTTATTCATCATTTTATCTATCAAAAAATGCTTTCATGGTATGTTTCAATGTTAACCACATGTGCAAGTTAAAACAAAGAAGAAACCCAAAAGTTTGACATTTTTTAGAAGCTAAACGGCTTGGAAACATTCATTTGACAGACAAACTTGCATTTTCTATTGATTTAAAATCTTTAACTTTAATCTAACGTTTAAAACTATGTGATAGGTCTGCAAGTTCACCGATTTGAGCCAAGTGTCCCCAAGGACATGCATGAACCATTGGCTTTCGACAATCTTTGCGGGTGAGATAAAATTTCTAAGGCATGCGGGAGTGCCATGCATAGATGAATGACAAGTGTCATTCATCGGAACTCTGCGAGGTGTTAAGAACTTGGAGATAGAGGACACCCCATTGCTCGCTAGGTGTTGCTCATCGATGGTTGTGGTGAGTTAAAACTTTGAGCCAACATAAAACATTGATGCTTGACACATGTCACACTCCAACATCCTACACATTTTGGAGGCCAAGGACAAAGTTGCCTGGATATGCAGGGCGTTGATGTGCACCCCGGAAGCAAGCATCCATTAAGGTTTCCAGCCTTCCCCCCAAACATCTTAGAACTTTGATTGACGACAAGTGGAAGAGATTTGTGGCGAGGCAGACATGCAAACTGAAGGACGAAGCCAAAGTTTGGAGACCTTATGGTAAGCAGTGATGCTGATGGCAGCCATGTGTCTATCATTGAAGCCTTCCACCATATGAAGGCCGAAAAAAAACCCATAGCTTTACACGTGTCATAGATCGATGAGAGCTAAAGTTTCAAAGCATGGTCAAGTCAAAGACAAAGGAAGCATACATGGAAACACACAGAGTCTTGTAAAAGGCAAAGGTAGTGTCAACATGAATACTTGGAACGTTAGAGCTGAGTCATCAAATTAAAACAATATCTCTATGTTTTTTCATGACTATCTAATCACAAAGGCAAGTGGAGAAATTTAATAGGGGATTTCAAGCTATCTCTAAGCAGATAAGATGGATAAGGACGAACAAAGGCTAAATAAAACTAATTGGAGTTTAATTTGCTCCCACAGTCATTAAATTTGGTAAACTGAAACATAAATAAATGAGGGAGAACAATGAATGTTGCCCAATCACGTAAAAGACAATGAAGTTTTTTTGAGCATTTTGGGGGAATCTTTTGTTCCTGCGGTTAGAGAACCGCCAGTTGTTAAAAAAAGATTGATGATTGTTATTCTTTTCAGGGGCTATTTTGCGGGAATGATTGTAAGTTATGGGAGTTTGTTCCCAAAATATTTAGCTCTAGTTGTATTTTAGTTTTTCCCCATTTTTAGGTTGCTTTTCTAGAAGATGCGAAATCATGCAAAGGAAATGATTGAGTTCCATGCCTACAAGCACATTTAATTTTATGGTTAAAGAACTCTTGGATTTGAATTAAATACAAAGAAAGGATTTTGGAGTTTTCACATGTTATGAGCTGCATTATTTTTTCAATTGAGAATTCATGTCTGAAGGCCTACACAACAAATCTCTTTCAATTATTACGTAGAGTTTAGATTTCTAGTTTCATTTGAATCTACAGGGAAAGAGATTGAGCTTTTGCTAGTCTCCTTTTCCCGTGTTGATGTTTCTTGGCTTTGGTTTCTTAGATGTGCTTTGCAATCTTAGTTATTAAGTGGTTGAGAGATTTTGGCAAATGGATAATTGATATTTTTTTTGTTGAATTTGGTTAGCTTGAACATGTCCGCGTAACACAACAGAAAGCCGTGAAACACATGGGTCTGAGTAACAAACAAAATGAAGCCGCGAGACAAAGAACCCGCGCAACAAGCGGCTGAAAAGTTGCAGAACAAAGAAATAATTCCGCTCAAGTTAAAAAGGCCGCGGAAGACTTGGAAAAGCCACGCAAAACTAAAAATACCTGCGTAAGCCTAAAAATAACCGCACAAGCCTAAAAAAGCCGCACAACACTAGAAAAGGCTAAGGAAGGCCGTAGATGACTAAAAAGGAACGTACTATTCAAATAAGTTGCACAACGGCTATCAAGTGGCTATAAAATGTGCGAAATATTCAAATAAGCTGCGAAAACCTAATTCAAGTGAAAAATGACTGCGGATCATAAAAAAAGAGATCTAAGTATGCATAATTAATTACAACTTAGGTTATGATCAATCACACTGATCTAGAGCATCCAAACAGTACATTTATCTTAAAACATATGAATTAGGATCTGTGCACCTGATGAACTTCAAGAAAGTTGCAAAGCAAGCTAGGGTTTCGCAAATGTGAAAAATCTTCAAGTTTTTCTTTGGACCTGCAATTCACAAACAACCAGATCTATCCTGCACAAGCATAAACACAAACTCTGATACCATGTTAGGAAATTTAAGCGATAAATAATGTTACAAATTATATATCCACAACATAAATTGCTGAAGATTATAGTTTATGAAGTGTAGTAATTACAACATAGATTAAGATGTTTATATTGCAGATTACAACATGTAAATAACACAAAACTGAAGGTAAACGAACACAGTGACACAAGATATAAGTGGGAAAACCTTGGAAGGTAAAAAACACACTGAAAATCACTTATCTTTATTGAGAATAAACTTTCACCCAACACTCCCACTATTTCTCTATCAGCTCGCTCATATGGCTTGCATAAATGTTACCATCAACAACATGTGTAACTGATCTCTAATGAGATCACCTTGTTATATACAAGGTGGGTGGTCATGATCCTCTCTTAAAGCCGACCCGTTTGGTGGTCTATCATGCTTATATTTTAAATATAAGCTATAAGCCAAAAACATACAGTCTTTGTTGGGTTCTAAACTAAGCAGTTTCCCGCTTAATATTATAAACCCAACAAGAAACTTTTCAGAAGTCTATAGTCTTGCAAAGTCAATTTGATCTTATTAACATTTTCCTTGACAAGACTTGATGGCACTATCAGTCACCATAACACCATCACTGACCATGATACCATCATTGACCGTGACACCAAAATACTTTGCGGAATAAGCAAATAAATCAAATGTTATTGTTGAGGAAGTGTCAATAAATTTATTGGTGCTTTCAGATTGAATAAAGATCATAACTTTTACAAGGTTTGGGGACAAATGATTATGGTTACAGCTGCTAGCGATATTCTTGGTAAACTTCTTGTTTAGTCAAATGATTGCAATGAGATACATTAACTGTTTAAACTCATAGTACCAACATTTTTCATATCATTATAACTTACAACTTGGTGTTCACCATGGTAAAAGTTTACTTCCTTACGATTTGCTGCTGGTTGAGATTTTTGTGTCTATTTCCTGTTGTTGTATCTGCCAAAATTAGTTTGTCGAAGCTGTGGTACACTTTAAAGTTTTGGATAAATGGCATTGTATTGGTTTCTAATGGGGAAGGGTGAATTGTGGTTTCTTGGTCAATACCATATTCTTTGCTCATCTATATGAGCTTTATTATTGCATCTTGGATGTTTTGAATCTCAGACAGTTCTTGGATAGTGGTAAAGACCTCCAATTGAAGTTTTCAATAATAAATGTTCAGGAACATTCTTCACAAATGTAGCTGAAGTCTCCCTATTCAAGAATATTTGCTGATTGTTTTTGTTTGGAACAATTGCATCAACCTATTGAGATAATCACTCTCTTGACATTCAAAATGTCTTAGAAAATCACGGACAAAGCTAGTCCGAGTGCTTGTGAATCCTTCCATTTCTGGCTGCAATGTCTTAAAAAATCATTGACAAAGCTATTGCATGTGCTTGCGAATCCTTCCATTTCTAGCTGCTACCAATTGTGCTGTTTACATGCAACACCATCAAGGTTTAGTCCAACAAAGATGACTGCTTATTCATCTGATCTGGTAGGGTTCAGATAGAAATGATATTTCATCTTGTTCCCCTAGGTGATAGATGTGCAAGGGTTTTCACCATTGTATGTGGGAATATCGATCTTGGCATTTTTCCTCTGAGCATAGAGGCTGTGATATCTGTTTAACTCTGTATTTATTTGTGTGTTTTGGAATTTGTGCTAATTGAACTTCGGATTTGTACGAGTACTTTAAGTTTCATTTAAGTTTACACTTCAAATTGTGTCATTGTGATGAGAGCTGTTAATATTTCAGTTGGCTAAAACTTGAAGGACTTTGTTTATTTTGTTGTTAATATTGCCTTGTAGTGTTCTCTTATTTTCGTTTATCACATTGGTGATCTCGCTGTTGATTAAAGCCTCAAAATTACTGCATTATTCTTTGATGTGCACAATTTCACCATCCATCTGGTCTTTGTACTCCAAGAACTCGCTATATAAATTGTTGAGGTGTTTTTGCAGCTGTTTATTTGGTTAATTCTGAATATACTCCATCTCAATATATTTTGATATTAATTTTGTATTTGGTAAGAAATCCACTAATTGTTAATTTAATGTTTTTCTTATATTCTTTTCATTCTTTATTTTGTCAAACTTTTAGCTTTTTCAGTATATTAATAAAAAATAGCTTTTACTTTTTTTAAACAATTTAAAAAACAAATCTTTTTCGCTAATATAATTTTTTTGTTATTTTAATTTTTTCTTTGCTTGCTTTTGTTCTTCTAGAGTAGAGTTTTTTGTACTTATTTTTTTTCAATTAGTTTCTTTTCTAATTGTTTTTTTAACTTGAAACAAATTTTTAGTAAACTGTATAACTAGCCTTTGTTTGAATGTTTGGCAATCTTATATAATCCTTGGTTTCACCAATGACATGCATGGGCAATGGGAACACTGCATCCACAACAATTATAACAAATAGAATCAAATGTTTTCTCCAGGTCCATGCTCCGAAATTTATTAGTGGATGGATGCACCATCTTTCAGAACGGAAAACAATATCTATCCCTATCAAATGGTCAGTGACTCAGTTACGTAGTCATGAACAATTTTCACAATCCTTTCGACTTCCCGCTCTGGAATATCCTTCCATTGCTACTACTTGTTGTTCTGAATCCTTGCTTGTGCAGTAGCGGTCTAGGGTTTCTGCCACTCTCTATGATGCCTCTTTTTTTTTGGAAAAGGGTGAAAGTGCGGATTTTGAAAGGATCCGCATAAAGGACCTTAAGGTAGGATAAAGCATTGGAGCAAAATAGAAAGGAGGCTTGCAGGCAACAAAAGACAAAAGGCCACTAAGGCACAAAAACGAAGAGCAAGAGAAGAGGGAAAAGAGAGAAGTTGAAGCACCCACGACTGTGACACCAACAATTTACTCCAGAAGATCCCAATCATGAGATCTTAATCTCATTTTTTGGAGAGGAATACCTTTCTTTTTTCGATTTACAACTGTCCATCCATCACTCCGATTAGGATTTGAGTTTTCATTTGGATGCAATGGAAGCCGAATATCAGAAACCTCTTTGGTTCCTACAATTGACTCCGCCCTCGAAGGAAGTGTCACCATTTGTTCCACCTTTCCCGACCCAATCATTGCAGGGGGAAACTTGAGTTTCAACCGGCAGCTGATATTTATTTTCATTTAAATCATGATCTTCACGATTCCCCGCCAAATCCTCTGAAAAGGAATCTGATTCATCCCTAATAACCAATAGGTTGGGATGGGAATCCCTCCACCAAGAAAGTTTTTCCTTAAACTTCTGCTTGACTTTTTGACAAGATGAAGCAAGATGTCCGAGGGCAAAACATTTCCTGCACCTGAAGGGCAAGCTTTCGTAGTCAAGAGGTTGTGACCAAACCCTATTCAACACTTTGAGATCAATGGAAGCTGGAAGATCCAGAGAAGTATCCAGATGCACTAAGATTCGAGCATAAGTGTTGTGAGTGTAGAGTTCCGTTTTGGAATCAATGGTTAAGAACTTGCCCAAAGCATTACCAATGTAAATCAAACACTCCTCCCAGAACTGCAGTGGGAGATGAGGTAAGCAAACCCAAACAAGTTTGACGTTGAAAGCAACGGTGAGGGGATTGAATGTCGGAAACCACAGTTTCATCAAGTGATGATTCTGTAGTTCTCACAGTTTGGAGAGGATAAAAACCCCATCTTCAACAAAATTGAAAACCACAATAAAAAACCCCCTTGCACAGGAGTAAATGTCCAAATTACAAGACAAAAGAGGACACCAGTTCGAAGAGATCCACAAGTGAAGAAGCGACAGACTAGGCCAAAGGCCGTTGAAGCGACATATGAAACCCTGGTTGGAGAAAAATTCTTTAGACTCTAACACCGACTTCCCAAAGGAGACCGAGGGAGAGGATTTGGCAGCAGAGAGTGGTTTAGAAGACGGCATAACTGAAGTCGCAACATGCAGGAAAGAGGGCTTCACAAAGGTGGAATGAGGTTTGGGTAGTCTCAACGATTGGCTAAAAAATAGGAACTACAGACCCTGCACCGCCATTCGAGAGACCATTCGAGGAACTACAAAATAAGAACTAGGGACCTGCGCATCCTAAGAACCATAGACGCTAGAAGGGACACCATCGCCGAAACCGACATTGGAGAAGCTTCGCGGAGAAGAGCTGCGGCTAGGGTTCGCGGAGCAAGCCATTCAAAAAACTTTGGTGTGTTCCTCACTCTCTATGATGCCTCTTGATAAAGAACAAATGAGGTTGTTTGGAATATATATATATATATATATATATGTATATATATATATGTTCTATTGAATATTAAGAGTGTGCATACATGATGATTACAACACATGGAAATGCCAGATATATAAACACCAAAGGGGTGCATGTATTGAAGAACACAGCCTTGCTGATAATTAGTTAATAGTTTCATAACAAAATGGAGTGCAACCAATGACATTTAGAGGATCATTGAACATGGATGTTAGGAGAAGTTCCAGGTGGAGTACCTTGCTTCCTTTTAGAATTGTCATTCTTCCACGGATATCATTAGATCGTATATTGGTCCTTTTTTGGCGGTTGCTGAGGTAGTTGTCGTACCTTCTTTTGTAGACTTTTAGATTGATTAGAGACAGATCTCTAGCGTTGGTCTTTATCAGCTCCCTTATTGTTATTTCATTGAGGGGCGTTCCTCTCACATGGCTATTTGTATTTGTATCATATGGCTTTATCTTTTCTGACTTTTACACGTTTTGGGTTCATGCTGTTTAGTTAGGCCCTTTGATTGTTTGTCTTTGTTACTTTTCAAGATCTTGGAGTTTCTTGTTATTCTTCGACTTGCTATACCTTTGAAGTCCTATTAACCTACTTTGGTCATTTGAAGACATTTACAGAATTTCTTTCTTGTAAATATTTAGGTATAGATTTATCACACCAGAAATAGGTGGTGGCCTTTTGTTTGATCCGGCTTTTTCATTATCATTGGGATGATGGAAAATACCTGTTACTTTTTAATGTAGCATTATGGGTAAATCAAGAATATAGACCTTTATTGCTTTAGAGAAAGAAGAAACCACTCTCTATCCTTTCTTAATTGCATAAATAAGAAGGTTAAAGGTTCTTTAGAATGCTTAGTTTTCTCTCTTTCAAAAAGTTGCATCTTGTGTTTAGTATAGTTGCTTGAGTGCATCATCTCATATATCTATGGTAAGTTTGATAAGGTGAAAGGTTTTCTTCCTATGTACCATTTAAGTACAATGTATACATGCCTGTGCTGTAATTCTTTTCGGATAATATTTTTGAAACAGTAAGAATTCCCTTGAAGCTGAATATTCCCAGTCCTTAGGAACATGTTTTTATTAGGCTGGCATTGGGACTCACATGTATAAAATACTCCAAAATATGCACTATGCACTTTAGTGCAACTAATATGGGTAAAAATTTCCGTAAGAATTTAAAAATTCTTTCAAAATTAACATGAATTGTTGTAACATTCTAGTTCAGTCAAATGAACCTACAGTGGCATTTTCTGTTGCGTACGATTTGAATTCTTTTAGAGGATAAAAATATGAGATAATTTTTATAATTCTATTTGTGTACTTGGGTGTGTGGTTATGGATTACTCAAGAACCTTAGTATTAAACTTTAAACTTTCCGAATGAGGACCTAAATTTGTAATCCTAGTATAAGCTCTAGTTTGAACTCTCCTTAAATGTACCTCTTAATCTATTTTTGTTTTTTTTTCGGTACAATGAATGATTATCCAATGCTGCATAATTTTCCTAAGGTGAGAAATAACAGTTATCACAATATTGATGATGAGTAGGAGTGCTCTATAATAGCAACAATACTTTTTTGATGAAGTTTCAATCCTTTTGGCTACACCAGTTCATATGTTGATTTATACTATTGAACGCATCTGCTTTCTCATATGTAATTGATGCTTGGCAGTCAATGCTCAAAATGTGAAGCCCAAGGAGTTTGGTGCATTAGATCGCGGTGATGATCAAGCTGCATTAATGGAGACAGGACGCAAAAATTTGAGCCAAATTGCACTAGATGACACATTCCGGGAGTTTGATTTCCGACAATATCTTTTTGCTCGCCAGTCACAGGTTCATAGTCTATCAGATTGATAAAACACTTGTATTGGGGTGTGACAATTATATTAATGGCAACTCATTCCTGAAGATTTGTCTCTTTATTTGTATTCATCTTCTGGAGTACTTTCCTTATGATCTGGTGATGTCTTATAGAAGTGTGCATTATTGCTTATTATCTGTTTTTGTGATATTGTTTTATTTGAAGATTTTGTAGATTAAGTTTTGAATTTATAATTTCAGCAGTGTAATTGGTCGAAGTTGCAATCAGGAATTTGGCAGAATCCGAATGAATCCCCACATTGGTAGAGTTCTACTTTCCATGTTAAGAGCTGTAGTGTATTTGAATTTAGAAGCAGAAAGAGCCTATCTATTTGCTTGTTACCATCAGTCTGTACCTGGAGCCTCTTAACTACTAAAAAAGCCGAGTCATTGAAGTATATATCCTAATTGTTAGGTGTCAACCATTTAATTTGAACCTGTTTTTGTCTAAGCTTTATATGTCTATTTCTAGGATAATGTGATGATACTTGTGAAATAATGTAGAAAATTCCCTGTTAAAAGTATTTTTGAAAGTGCCCTTTTTGTGGAAATTTTGTTGGACTCCTCAGTTCAAGATAGTGAACTATGACAATATCTTAACTAGAGTAAGGCACATGCAAAATGTTGCTATAATGTCCATTTTTATGTAGATTTGCATCTTAAGGTATTGAATGGCCATTGCCTTGTCCCGATGAATATGAAGAAAAAAGCCATTGAGGATTGAAGCCATTTGTAAAAAATAGAGAAAAAATACCTGGGAGAGGCAAAAGGATGTTCTGACAAGAGGTAATAGAGCTGGTGAGTTGAGGATCAGAATTTAGGATTCGAATATAATGTCCTTCCACTCTGTTGTATATTGGAGCTTTGAGCATATTTTATAGAGAAGGATACATGCTCAATGACATTCATTGATGTTTGGTTGTAATTTGTAAGTGATAAAATGGGAGTGTCTCAACTTTTCATGGGCTTTTAAAGTTACTTATGCTAAGATATTTTACTTAATTTTTGGGATTGGTAAATCAATAAAAGGGAAAACAGTGCCCTGCTATAAATTGAAATAATTGAAATGGATCCGCTCATGGATTCTTCCAAATCAATTCATGAGGGATAAAACAGCTGTGTTTTTTCTTTCCAAAAAAAATGTGTTTTTAGAAACCACAAAACCACTGAAATTTCTCAAAATCAAATTTTCTCAGATAATAGAGGTTTCTACCATTTTTCTAAATCTCAATCTTTACATTCATGCTGCCTGAGTCACTTATCTGCAGGACAGAGAGCATCCTCTAATCTGCGATATGCTCTTGAAGAGATTACTATCACTATTTTTTGTGTATTTACATCTTGCATTACATTTTGAAAGAAAGATGGAAACTAATGTTTTTTAGTATTTTCCTGTGCTGTACACGTTTCAGTGTTGGTCCTGCTAATAAAAAATCTGATCAGAGATCAAGAAAAACTGTGTTGAACTAAAATGGGGCTAAACCATCACAGGCACCACCATCTGCAGTCTTCAAAAGAAAGGTCAAATATTCGGCTCCTGCATCCTATCATATTCTACCTGCAACAAAAATAAATAAAAAAAAGGATCAAATACTACTGTTTCCATTTGAACTTCAAATTTTTCCGCTATGGGTATCACTTCTTCCCTTACTCCTCTTGTGTACCTTTCTTGTCAGAAATATCCACATCAACGGGCTCCATGTTAGCACATCGTGTCTGGGCTCTGCCTCCTCAAGATCCAGCATCTTCAAGAGCTCCTCCAATCCCATATTCTTCTCAGAATCAGCAGAAAAAATTGTTGTGTCAATTTAGTATTCAGAGGAAACTGCCTCATTCCTTTTTTCCTGCTTCACCATCTTTGCTGCTATTCCATTCAAAAACCTTCACATTTTAGCCATCATCATCATAATGGTCAGTGTATTGCGTGAGTTGAGAAAAACTGATTGGACTCTAATTACATGTGCAACATTCATGACATTCAATTCGGGTTTAGATTTCTAGGGTCTGCCATATTATCTAATACCGTATCCACAGAGGACTTTCCCAGCCTCATTTAAAGTTCCTCCTCGGATAAGTTACTTGCTTCTCATTTTAAAAGTTAATCATTTTTTTATACCCTCTAATGCTTTATTTCAGGATGTTGGTGCTACTTCTGTGTAAAAGCCAAAAAAAATACACTTTTTTCTTTGAACAACATTACACGAATCAAATTTTCTAAAACATAGATTCAACATAGCAAGGGTAAAAGTAGTTTAAGTGTCAATGTTATATGTGTATTTAGTTGTCCTGAGAGGCTAACAAGATTTGAGGATGAAGTTCTCTACTAAGATTGACAAAGGTTTAGATATATTATGGCTCATTTAGACATCAAAGTTTTCCCCAAATTCTCTAATTAATCAATTGTGTTCATCAGGCCATCAGTAATAGAAGGGGTAACTTGCCCATACACATCTTTTCCAATTAGAAGGTTCTCAATCTATCATTTTCCCATAGTCACCCAAGTCTTGGGGACAAGGGGACGGGGTTTTCGGGACAATTTTTTTCCCCAATATTTGGGGACAGCAGGGGTACGGCTAGTGAAATAATATAAAAATTGATATTTGAATGTTTAACTTTATTCAATGAAATTTAGGGATTTAAACTGTATTTAATGTATTAGAGGGGGTTTAAATTTAGGTTCTTTAAATATTATATTTAATATTCTTGGTAAAAATGACAGTGTTTTAAAAGTGAAAACATCATAAAACATTTGAAGGATTTAAAAAAAGGGGATGTTCATGTCGAAGAAGCCAATGCTTCTCATCCTAGGATCACTCCAACAGAATAAACATTACCACAACCATGAAAATGCACAGAAAATGAACTCAAAACTACATAATAGAATGATGTAAGTGATGTACATAGAGGAGGAAAGTGCAATTACCACCTAGATCATTGGTGAATAACTCTCACTAACTGATAATGGTAGTAAAGCTTACTCCACACAACTAGTGAGCTAACTCAATACAACTGGTACACCTAAGCAAGCTAACACAAGTGTAGAGCTAACACAAGTGCAAGAATTATACTAATAAACAAATAAAAGGATAAAAATAACCTACACTAACACCCCCCATAAGCGTAGCTTAGGTGGGTGAAAAATAAGGTGAGTCTCGACAAGAAGATCTGATGAGGTACCCACATACAATAACTGGGAAAAAGGGACACTGCAAGGTACCCAAAACTAGTAATAACAAAGTAGAGAGTAAAACTTCGCTGCAAGGCATCCAAAGAAGCTCGGCTCAAAAAACTCATACAATGCTGAAGAAGTTTGGTGTGCACTGTGGTCTGAATCCATTGCTCGATTACAAAATTAAAAAACAATTGACAGTGGGCTTCACCAAAATAGTTCCATACAAGGAGACTGTCAATGGAGTGATGTCGAAAGTCCAAAAAAAACACTAAACATAATTTGATCAACTGCTGAAAATATGTGTGCCACGATCTAAAAACAATAACCAAGGCAATAAGGCAAGGACACAAGATCCAAAGAAATAGGAGTGCCACTATCCAAGAAAAGCCAAGGTAACAAGGCAAGGTCACAAAACCCGAAGAAGCAGGATCAACACCACACCCTTCCATACTATTGAAGGGGTGCAGTGATGCTACAAATCTGTATGAGTTGTCAAAAAAACTAATTAAACACTAACAAACTAACACTGGTCTTCACCATAATAGCTCCCCACAAGAAAAACTGTCAATATGTCAAAAAAGTGTCGAAAATACAGATATAAAATCTCTCTACAAACAAGAGAGGTACACTACACCTGCTAAAGAAAATAGCTGAAAAAAAGGAGCATTACAATGCAGATTGTGTAAAAAGTGGAGCAAGAGGATGAATGGTGAAGGAGCCACGCCTGTAGAGTCCTCTCAATGAATTCCTATGTCGCCACCACGAGTGATTAGAAATCCACCCCAAATCAACACAGATGGATGAAGATGCCTGCATATGATTCGGTGCAAAATGCACAACTGGGTCATGTAAAGGAACATCAGAATATGTGTCAGGTTAATCATGTTTGACAACTGAAATCTCATGTTTCTCAAGCTTGAGTGAAGGTGCAAAACTCGTGTAGCTCACAATTCTCGGAAAGAGTCGAGCTAAAAAAATAGGAGCTCTGTCAATGTGTTATTCCAATGAAGTACCTTCTCGAAAATCAATGCCGTGGTGAGAATTCCACTTAACATAGCAATACCCTGTGAATGTCTGCCAATACCTTCGCCATTGAAACCCATAGAACGGAGTGTGTTACTGCAATAGGCTCAGGTGCAGAAGTAGAACATGTAGTAACAAGCCTAATAGGCTTAGTAGCATAAGGAGCAGGAACTAGCTTAGAAACTAACAAATAAGTAGTATCATGCTCTTGGAGCTTCCTTCATCCCATAGAGCATAATGCCTTCACCATCTTGCACACAAGCTTTTCCTTACAACCACAAAACCTTCCGGTGGCATCATGTACACCTCCTCCATCAAATCACCATTCAAAAGACATTATTAACATCCATATGAAACAATTTCTAATGAAACTGAAAAGCAATGGCAATCATTATTGTCAGGCCAGGAAAATGGACTTACAAATTTAGGAAACTAAATTCGTGCAAACCGAAATTCTATCCACTAGTTGAAAAACGAGGCACAATTACATATTTAATACAAAGATAAATGTTCAGTTCATCTATGGGATGATTGTTCAGTTCACCTTCAGATACCGCTTGAGATTCTACAAGAAGACAAATGCCTACTCCTGGGATTAATACTATATTATGTACATTAATATTACATCCTCCCCTAATCTGTAGGGGTTATTGTGAGACCAAACATGCCTTGTAAAAAAAAAAATATTTCTTTTCTAAGCGCCTTTGTTAGGATATTTGCTGGTTGCTTTGCAATTGGACAATATAGCGATTTGACACTGTTGTCTTTCACATAATACCGAATGAAATAATTTTTGATGTTTGTGCTTGGTTCAATCGTGAAATACTAGATTCTTGGCCATTATGATCGCTGAAGTGTTATCAACCATGAGTGGTGTAGAAGAAACTTGTTTTACCTGTAAAAATGCAAGAATCCTTTGGAGCCATAGTGTTTTTTTGGTTGCCTCTGCAGCTTCCATGTATTTTTTTTTGCTAAAGAAACCAGTGGCACTGACCGCCTCTCTGTCTTCCAAGAGATAATTGTTGTTCCTAAGTTCATCAAGAAACCTGTAGTTGATTTCCCATTATCAAAATCAAATCCATAGTCAGAATTTGAATATCTAACTAGTATGAAATTCGCTGCTCTAGAATATATGAGCTGAAAACTTTGTGTTCCCTTTATATATTGAAGCACTCTCTTTGTTATTACCCAATGAATTTCCCTAGGTTGCATGAATATTGAAGGAACAGCAGCTGCAAACAAAATCTCTGGTCTAGTTGTTGTTACATAGGTCAGACTTCCAATGAGGTGCATGCACTTTGTCGCATCTACAAGCTTTGAAGTATCATCTAATGTAAACTTCAAATTCTGTTCCATGGGCATGCCAAGTGGCATATATTCTGTCATTTCAAATTTGCTCTTAACTTCCCCAATGCATTTATACTGTGTGATAAAGATGTACTTTGGTTTTTGAGTCAATTCAATGCCCAAATAGTAATGAAAGTATCTAAAATTTGGTATTTCAAAGCCTTCCACTAATTATGCTTTGATTTTTGCAGTGTATCATTCATTGTTTCTTGTGAGGAGAAAATCATTCACATATACCAAAAATGCAAGTGTTTCGTTAACTGCTTTGAGAAATAGAGTTGCATCTTTAAATTCAAAATGCTGAAAGTTCATTTTCAGGAGGTGCTGAGTGAGATCTTCGTACCATGTTCTAGGGGCTTGTTCTAGCCCATAGAGTGATTTCTCCAACTTGTACACTTTATGCTCTTGGTTGTCTACTGCAAATCCTCTTGGCTGAATTATGTACACTGTTTAGCTGAGACCATTCATAAAAGCAATTTTACGTTCATTTGATGAACTTTCAATTTGTTTTGTGCTGCCAAAGCCATTAAAGTCTGAATAGTAGTCCATTTCATTGTAGGTGCAAAGGTCTCATTAATAATTATAAACTATCCCTTCCTTTTGGGAAAATCCCTTTGCAACCAATCATGCTGTGTTTGTCCAGTGAGCCATCTACTTTGCACTTATTGTGAAAGATCTACTTGCAACCGGTTAGTTTATAGTTCATTAGAAGATTAACGAACTTCCAAATCCTTTTTTTGACCATGGCACCATATTCACTTTTCATCACTTTTATTCATGCATCCAACATTTGCACTTGTTTTAAGGAGGTTGGTTCAGAGTCCAAAGTAATATTGACTTCTTCGGTCAAAACTAGTTTGTACCCCGATGTGTTGTCCAAGGTCCAATTTTCCATTTTTTCTTGTATCTCTTCAAGCATTTTATCTATTTTTTGGTTTGTTTTATGTGTTTTTGGTATCTATCTTCCCAACTTAATTAGGTTTAACATCTGCTAGTGTTTATGTGAGCCAATTAAGCATCATTTTTTGTCTCTTGCGGAACTATTGGTGCCACAATTTCCCACTCTAAAGCTCCTTCATTTTCTGACTACTCTAGAAACACGTGCCCATCTTCTGATAAAGTTTGAATTTCTGCTGCAGGAGGAGTTTCATTAGTTAGAACATAATATTAAGTGTGTTATAAACCTTAGTTTATAATTAAATAATTAGGAATATTTATATTCTTAATTATTTAATATAAACTATGTTGTTTATGGTTAATTGATTTTATTAAATCAAGTTTTATTAAATAGGGGTACTTTGTAAAAAGTCACGTCCTGATCACTTAATATTTAATGATCCGCGGGGTCAAATGATTCATATGAAATGGTGATATTGGATCATTGTAAAAAAAGTAATTATTCACTTGGTGAATTTTGGGAGAGAAGTGAGGAGGGAGATCTAGACAGTAAATGTTTCTCGAACAAATGGATTTATCTCTTTGACTGTGGTTTTAACCCCTCGGGGGTTTTCCACGTAAAATTGTGTCATTGTGTTATTTTGTTTATTGTATAGTTAAATGTTATTTATTAATGTTTGGTTATTATAATATTTTCTATGTTATTTTATAACCTCGGTCCTAACATGGTACCAAAGCGTGTAATATTAATACTAATTTAATTAGCCCATAGATGTGTCGGTTGGGTTGGTTTGTTAGTTGGGTGGCTAGAAATGTTATGTTGTGGAGCTTGTTTTTCATGTGTGGAAGTGTTGAAGACTGTACACTAAAAGTACTTTACACTATCCATAGTTTTCTCGCCGGGGTTCGGGGGCGCAGTCCTCGAGAAATTTTTTTGGTCTCGAAAAATGCGTCTGATATATCGGGAAACGTGCTCTTCTCATATGGGCGGGATATTTGACCCATAGGTTTATGGGATGGTTTTCACAGAGGATTTTACCCACGGTATTGTAAAACTACTTAAGCAATTGCCTATTTATGTGGTTTTGTGCATATGGTAGGGTTGACTTGTAACATTGCAGATGTGTGTGAGTTCAAGTGTGAATTCTGTAGAGTTTGTTGAACATAGCTCCAAACAGATTTGGGTATTGTATTGAAAGAAGAGGTGGCTTGTAATAAAATTTGAGCAAGTGATTCTTGGTGGATGTAGCCCAAATTGGGTGAACCACGTTAAATATCGTCTCTTTGTGTTGTGTTCTTTTTATTCTGCACTTTTAGTTCAGATTTGTAATATTTTCTGCATATTAGTTTCTACTATTGCGATTCTGTGTGGGATTGTTCCACATATTTTATCCCTTGTTTCCTAACAAGAACATATATTTTAAATACCCCACTCCTCTTGGGATATTACAACACATAAATATTTGAAGACCCTTTCAAACTTTTACTTGCGCGTGAAAACTCCTTTAGTGGTGAAAGCTGTGCTCAGGACCCTGCAAATAAAGGTTAAGGGTTAAATTTATTTGAAATATTTTATTAATTTTCTATAGTTTCTAAAGTGTGTGCAAGTGGAAGTAATTACATGGGGTTAAAAACAAGTAAAAACAAAGTATTCAAAGTCTCCTACAGGGAGACAACATTCCACAAATGTAGGAAAATTGTAATTTTCCTATTGGCTTCGGTGAAGACCCATGCAATGGGACCAAAAATAATTTACTCCAAGGTTATTTTTTCCTCTTCGGTGTCCTGGTATGACCCTTGGTACCCTTGTGTGATCAGTTTTAATATATATTCAAAATAATTATAACTATAATCTATAGTTTCTATAATAAAAGTCTATGTTTAAAAATTATAATCTTAAAATAATTTATATGGTAAAAACTCTGTACTATCAAAACCTAACTATATTAGTTTGAACCCCTTATATACTATAGTCTCTAGAACTAGAGTAGTCGGGCCGCATTTATTTTGTGGAAAAAACTATATGCTAAATTAAAAACCTGCCTAAAAACTATAGCCTAAGAACTAGTTAGCGGCCACATTTAATTTAATACCTTGAGTTTTTAAACTTAGTGTATGTTTGGGGTGCATTTTAACCCTCCACGTGTTAAAAGGCTTTTGTAGGGCCATCCTCCCCTCTTCTCGCAGGCCACCACGTGGCTACCATGTCCCCCTCCTAGCCGACCAAATTAAACCCACGTGGCCGCTAACCAGATACTCCTCCCACTGTGGCCGCGGGTTATTCTATAATATTTTGGCCTAGGACTTTAGTCACACATGTCTTAAGTTAATTGACGACAACGTTTTTATAGTTGCTGGTAGGTAGTGTTAATCTTGGCTTAGGCCATGTATTGACCACTATTTTGTTAGAATGTCCAACCCGCCTTTGGTCCCCGACTCGACATTGGTTGTAACTTTATAGCTATTTGCAGATGTTTGGCTTGTCCTTTGAGCTCGATATGCTGGTTCCCCAACTTGGATGTGCATTGATCTCGAATTCGGTCTTCATTGTGATCCATGCTATGAACTCGTTTTAAACTTGGAATGCGAGTTGGACTATAGTTTGACCATGCGGTTAGGTGGCCATTTGTTGATCTCGCCGATCAATTCAATGGACATTGAGTTGGTAATATGGATGTGTTGGGTTCAGACTTGGCATTGTCATGAGCTTGCCGAGTTGATATTTGCAATGTCATGACCTCTGCCGAGTTGATATGTAGCGAGTTGCTTTAGAAAGTTGGCATAACAAGTTAATTTGTGAACCTTGAGACTTGGCTTGGCCCGTAGCTCGCCCAACTCAGACCCAACTCGATTTTTTATTTTTTTTAGTACAATTGTTTTTCTATTTTTTGTATCTAACATTAAAATTGACAATGCATTTTTTTATGAACAAGGAAATTTTTTATGTTTCTTTTACACAATAAAAAATATATACTCAGTTTTTACGACAAAGACAAGTAAGTCTTATTCTTGCAAAACTAAAAAAAATTCACTTACATTTCAACAAAATATGCCTTACAATCAAACTAATATGTTTTTTGTGTAGAAAATCGGTTTGACAGGTCAAATTTTGACGTGAATAAGGGAGATTCATTGAAATACGACTGGCGTAGTTTGAACAACGACAGGGAGATTTTTTAAATTGCTTTACAAAAAACCGCGTTGTTCTTTTGTTGAAATTATTTATCGTAAAAATGGGATTAAATCATTTTACAATTGACAAATCATAGATATTGAATTGAATCTAATTACAACATTTGGAAGATAATATTGAAGGCATGGAATTGATGGCACACAAGCTTTGGATGGTTGAGAACGGTATGTAAGAGAAAGCTTCGAAAAGACAAATGACAATGGACAATGTAGCTGCATATCAATAAAAGGTGCATGAAACAATGTCCATTATATTGTGAGTGTGCACATGATGATTTTCTTCTTCACATTGGGAATCGGGAAAGTCTGAGTGAGGCTTGGACTCAATTAGAATCAATGCATGAAGGTACGCATTTATCAAAAATTATAAATTGATTCTTGAATTGATGACGACTCCCATGAAGGGAGATGAAAAAGTAGTTAATTTTCTAACAAAAATTAAAGACATTAAATCTCAATTAGATGGATGTAATAATAACTTAATTCATGATAAATTGTTGTATTTCATTATTCAAATGAACATCCCTAAAAGTTTTAGGAATTTCATTTCAATTCTGAATTCTAAATACCAAATTGAGCAAGATATTCCTGATCTGTCTACTCTGAGTGCTCTCCTTATCCAGGAAGAGCAAGTTATGACTAATTTTGATTCGAAAGAGAATGCCACTCAAGTACTTCTCGCTACATAAATCTAAAAATCCTTCTAGACTTAACAAGAATAAAAACCCAAACTTTAAACCACCTAGTAAAGAAAAGAAACCTGGAAATTCGAGAGTTATTTTTGATGGAAAATGGTATAATTGTGGTAAATTTGGTCACAAGAAAGAAGACTGTAGAGTCAAAAAACAAAACAAATTTCAAAAATAAAAAATGGACATAAACCAAATCAAAATCAAAAATGTAAACCACAAGAATGAATAATAAATAATTTTGTTTGCTTTGTAATTCGAAAATGTAGTTACTGGAGCCTGTAAACTAAATCTGTCACTACCATTGAAAAGCAAATGCAAATTTTTCTGATTTTACATAGGAAAATTAAATTGTTTGGTATTGAATGTGAAAAAGAATTTTCTTTCTGGTTCACAGTGAACTTAGAATAACTATAGTGTAATATTGTTGAAAGATAAATGGTTTATTAAGAATGAACTTGATATCACTATAGACGAAGGCATACAAAATAATGGCTTAAATATGTGTTTAAAGGTTTTGCGTCGGCTTCTTGGTTGTCTACCCAAAATAGAAGTGTTGTTCAATTGTGGCATGAAAGACTAGATCATGTCAATTTTAGGAGCATGTATGACATGTCTCGACTTAACCTAGTTTCTAGTCTGCCACCTATTCTATCATGAAATGTGTGAAGGGTGCTTACATAGTAAGCTATCCCAAAAACCCTTCCTCAGTCATTTTTGAAGCAAATCTCCACATAATCCATGGAAATTTTTAGAGGATTTTTAAAAATTCCTAAATGGTTATATCAGTATTTGTTGTGATTATTCTTGCATGATTTGGTCATTCTTTTATATATGTTATCTATTAGCCTTATCACAATTTTGAAGGCTTAGAATAGATAATGAAGATATATATGTTGTTGATAAAACATTTCTAAATTATAAATTAGTATGTGATTACTAAAAATATTATTATATGCATATCGAATGACACTTGGGGACGCCTTTGTGTTTGTATTGGAGATGTTCAATACTGATTGCATCTAATATATATTTTACAAGATTAATATGTTGAAATTGTTCAACATATTGGTAATATAACATGGTTAGTTAAGCATATTGTTATTTAAGTTGTTATACAACTTGTGTTTAACCTATCAATGTAAGTTTTATAGATGGTTAAAAGTGAAATCAATAATGATTTATATTATGCTTATTATTATGATGTTTATATGGATATTATGACTTCTAACCATGTTAATGTTGTGTTAGATATAAAATATACAACTAGATATGTGTTCAAGTTTTTGGTACAGGTGCCATTACTTGAGAGTAGTAAAAAACAACCAACAGTTTCCATATCTTCTACTGAGGCAGAGTATAGAAGTGCAATGGAAGCAACAAAAGAAGCCATGTGGCTAAAGAGGATTGTTGGAAGAGATACACATGGAAGTTAAAGGAAGTACTCCTCTTCTATGTGATAGCTAAGTTGCATTGCTCTTGCTAAGAATCTAGATTTAACATCAAAAAACAAAGCATATAGAGATTCATATGCATTTTATCTGAGAGAAGGTTATCTATGGTGATATAGATCTCCAGTACTGCCTGACTGAAGATCAAGTTGCAGATATGTTTACAAAGCCATTGTGTGCTGTAAAATTCTACAAGTTTTGCACAATGCTTGGCCTTTCAAAGTTGTCCATTGAGGGGGAGTGTGCATGGAAATGTCACCTCCTAATGGATGACCGTGTGATATATCCTTCTCCTCTATACTTCTGCTCCATTGTAAAGCATTATAAAAATATCTTTTTATGATCTTTGTAAACTTGCCACTCTAAGTTTACGTGTATACAGTCTAGTGTGTTGCATCTGTTGTAAAGGAGGTCCTTGTGTTATAAAAAGCTCCTAGAGATGCTGGTTGCAGATATTTTTCATGAGAAATTATGAGATGTAGTCTCACAAATCATGCTTTTCCTAAATCATTCACTACTGATTTATGGATTCCAAATCCTTTTGTACCAAAAGGTAAGATGAGCATGATGAAGGTGTATAAATCCTTCAAATGTGATATGCTAGCCTAAACCTTCACTATGGTTTATGGATTTGTAAATCCTGTTGTATAAACAGGTAATGTTGGCATATGTTCCCCACTTAATATTAAGGGGGAGTGTTAGAACATAATATTAAGTGCGTTATAAACCTTAGTTTATAATTAAATAATTAGGAATATAAAATATTCTTAATTATTTAATTTAAATTATGTTGTTTATGGTTAATTGATTTTTACTAAATCGGGGTGCTTTGTAAAAAGTCACGTCCCGTCACTTAATATTTAATGACGCGCGGGGTCAAATGATTCATATGAAATGGCGATATGAGATCATTGTAAAAAAATAATTATTCACTTGGTGAATTTTGGGAGAGAAGTGAGGAAAGAGTATGGAGTATAAATGTTTCTCGAATAAATGGATTTATCTCTTTGAACGTGATTTTTTACCCCTCGGGAGTTTTCCACATAAAATGTTGTCACCGTGTTATTTTGTTTATTGTATGGTTAAATGTTATTTAGTAATGTTTGGTTAGATAATTTTTTCTATGTTATTTTATAACCTCAGTCCTAACATCATTTTCAGTTACAAAAGACAAAAAAGATTCAAGTGATTCCTAATTACATACAACCCTCTCACTGGTTGGATTGCTTTATCAATCTTGTTGTAAACATCAAATTTGGAAAATTTCTCCAGTTGACTCAATTGTTGATCTATGGTGGTTGTGTCCTTTGAGGTTTAAAAAAAAATCTCTTGCAATGAGCAATTTCTTGTTCTTTTCATCATATAACCTATTTGCATTTGCGAATCTCATGGTCCAACTTATTCGTTTTCTCCTTTGGAATCAATGCGTAGCATGTGGATACAAAAACCAAAAGATGTCGCATTGAAGGAGGATGACCACACCAAACTTCATATGGAGTTTTCATTTGAAGGCTAGTGATGGTGGTTTGTTGCGGAGATACATTGGTGTTTGAGCTGCTTCTACCTAGAAATGCAAATTGACCCCTTTGAAATAGAACATTGTACGAACTATGTTGATCAAAATTCTATTCATCCTCTCAATTACGCCATTTTTGTTGAGGAGCATGAGGAACTTTAAGCTTTTCGATATGGATGGAGTGCAAATCAGATCTGAAATACCATTTAAATGAAGCTAGTGATCATTCATTCTTGCCCAAAATAATCAGCTATTAAACTAGTATGCTTGTAAGTGAGATTGTTGACAAAATAGTTTCAAATAATGAATCCCAAGCTTGCTGGTTTTCTTTGTAAATATCTGCAAATAAAATCAGAGATAAATGCAATGAAAAATGCATATCCACTTGGAGAAATTTGCCCCACTATTGCCTCTTGAATTAATAAACAAACAAGGCAAATATAACCATTGCAACAAGACTTCTCTATTTTGCATGACAAGTTAGGGACTAATAATAACATCTACAACTCCTAAGTTAACTAAAGTCAACTAAAGATGACTAAAAATGGACTCAAGATGACAAGTATCATCCACTAATAATATATGGTCAACACGCAAGAAACCATAATTAGTATAAGTGACATGCACAACCTTCATGCACATTGGTCAAACTAAGCACCCCGAGACTCTCCTAAAAATAGGAATGTACTAAAATAAAACTAAATCTAGTCATCTATACATAGAAATGGTGTCCCACCTCTTAGGGATGAATGAGTAATGATTTGACCTTAGTTTAGTGCACATCTAGTGATCTGCACTCTAACTGACACTTCTAGCTGAAAATAAATGTCTAAAAGTAGGTTTATTAATTAACCAAAAAAAATATCTCACAAAACTAACTCAAATAAATCTCCTAAAATTGATAAACACAAGTAAAAATAATTCTAAAAGTAATTAATTAGGTGCCCATCTTGGCATCATACTCAATAAGACTTGCAGATGATGCTAGATCCCATTTTACTTCAGATAGGCCTCAAACACCGTTGAATTGAATTCATCACCATTGCCAAATCTCAAATGCTCCAATGCGGGATTGTAGTTCATTTTCAATCGTTGTTCAAAACCTTTTAAAAGTTTCGAAGGGTTTTTATTTTTGTTTCAAAAAATAGATCCATGTCATCCACTTGTAATGATTAGTGAACAACATGAAGTAATTTTGACTACTAGCGGAGAGAATTAGTAGAGAACAAAAATTAGAGTGAACTAACCACAACTTTCTATTCAGATGTTGCCTTGAGTGTTTAGTGAGGATGCAAGTTTCACTTTTATTGATTTTCTTAGGTAAAGTTGGCAATCATACATAAAGGGCTTGGTGACATCCCTTCTTCTACGAGATGAGGAATGTTTTTTGAAATTGAAGGCTCACCCCTTAGTTTTAGCAACTTGTCTTCCTCAAATCCAATCATTACAACTGCTTTATCATATTTTCTTGTGAATTTTAATTCTCCATCATCCATTATAATGGAGTGGCTTTGTTGTTGGATTAGCCTTAGGGACACCAAATAAAGTAAGGTAAAGGGCATTTTTGAGATTGAAATATGGAAGACCTAGTGATTTGAGTCGAATTGTCCTCTTTCATTCTGGTTGCAAACTTGTTATGTATGCAAAGTGTACCAGACCACATGTTTCTATATGATACTCCTCAAAGAAGTCTCTTTGGAAAGTCATGTTTAGTGTAGCACCAATGTCTAGGACCCAAGTATCAAACAATGTTGTATTTCTTGAGGCATTATCGATTTCATTTGCAATGGAAATGATATCTTCACTTGTGATCTGAGTAGAGTCTGATTCTGAGGCTTTCTTCTTTATTTGTTTGCTTCTTTTTGTTTTTGATAGGCCTTTATTTGTTCCCACAATGTTTTGCATTCATGAGTCTCATGACTTCTTTTTCGACCACAATGTTTGCAAAATATGTTTTGTTTTGTCATTTTGCATCTCCCACTGTTGACCATTATTATTTGCTTCCGTGCACTCTATACCTTCCCTTGCCTCTATCTCTTGAAGTGGAATCCTTATTGGAAAAATTTCCATTTTGATGTGCACAACAAATACTTGACTTCAATAGATTGCTTGCTTACAAGGTTTCCAAATATGTTGAGTATGTAGGAATGAGATCTTTTATGAAAACAATCATATACACATCAATTTTCACATCAACTACTTCAACATCATGCTTGACAGTACGGATGTCTTATGCCAGACTCATTACATCACCATTTTTTAACTCAAGATTGAACAATTTCAACTACAATTGTATGAACTCCAATTCTATGTTCGAATCATATAGATCCTAAGGTGTCTTGTACCTTTGTATGTGGCGATAAACATCACCATCCACCATGGCTATCATCAAGGCCAATGCTTTAAAATTCCTTTGCTTCTATATTTGTGATTTTTCCTTAGCTATTGGTTCCACTTGTGTCCTTCCATCACAAATGTTGAATTGCAAATCATTGAAGATGAGAGTGTTCTCAACTTGTTGCGACCAATCTAACCAGGTGTCCTACCCAGTTAGTGTTTTGCTAACAACTGAATTTATTGAATGTATATGTCTATGAAGGGAGATGAATTGGTTCTTTATCACTCGAAAAGGTTCTCTTTTCTCTATACCACGAGATCGATATATCAAACCTTTTGATTTATTGCCCTCTCTATATACCCATCACTATGTGGAAGAAACTCGTTCTTTCGATACACCTGACAATATGTGAAAGAGTTGTTAAAGCACCCGAGAGAAAAATGATGTGGTACCTAGGTAGGACGTGCAAATGATTCACTCCATCAATGACACCTGCTTAGCAAGAAAACCCTATATGTGGGTGAAATGTTTTCATGCACTTAGCATTCCTTACTTTTGTGATTTATGTCTAGTGATACATGCAAATGGCTAATAGAGAGAATGGGAAAACGAAAATTTTCCTTAGTTCTTCTTGGCGATTTATAGTGTGGATGCCACAGATGTTGTTGCAACTATATCAGGGAATAGATGTAGTAGTTTGATCGCGACAATATTACTCATAAATGCGAACCCAAGGCATTATTAATACTAAATGCTATGAATTGTTTGACTTTGCACTTTTTTTTTGAAATTTGCAATAATAAAATAATGACTTCTTTTTTGAAATTGGAATAAGTCAAAAAATGAAATGAATATTCCACCAAAATAAAATTATTATGTTCCAAAGAAATTACTTTTGCTTTACAAGAAAAGATTTTCCTCTACCAAAAATTTTAAAAATATGAACATTTTGCCTCCTTTTCTCCCTAAAAAAACAAATTAAAATTTCCAAAATTGATTGAAAACTTAACTCTTTTCTTTTGACTGCATGCTATAGCAAGTGGAGAGGTCGATGTGGCTGGTCAAACCAAGTTTGGCTGGGGTTTGAGTGCCATTTTGGAAGAATAGGTTGGTGGAGCTGGAGGTTGGGTGATGTGAAGAGGAGAAAAAATATGCACAATCCAGTGCTTCAGCACAATTCCAACACTTCAATTATTATCATAAACTGTCAATGTCAGATGAGCAGAAAATGCCAAACACAGGTCTGCAAGGGGCTGTGCTACTGCTACCCAGCTCTCCATACACTGCCAAATTCAGGCGTGCAAGATATACTCAACGTTTGATGTATTAAGTGCCTGAATAGGAAGAATAAATCTGCACAAAGCACGATATAGACTACAATATATTTAATGCTGCAGTGGTACGATTTGGCCAGGCAAAATTTCAACTAACACATGCAAATTTCAGCACCGAAATAAAGAGCAGTGCTGTATGGCCTACAAGATATATTTGATAAATATTTAATGCTTTCTTGAAATGTATATCCAGTAAAAGAATGGAAATCATATTTTCAGCCGGTGGAGGAGAATGGAGGAAGAAATGAAACTGAATGAGCCATGGCTTTGATTCCAATACCAGGCCAGGGAAATGGATCAAGAAATTTTGGAAATTAGGTTTCTGCAAACCTAAATTGTATTCATTAGCTGAAAAGTGAGATGCAATTACATATTTAATACAAAGAGAAATGACCATTCAGTTCATTTCAAGGATGACTGTTCAGTTCACCTTCAGATGTCTCTTGAGATTTTGCAAAAAGACAAATGCCTACTCTTAGCATTAATAATATGTTATATACAATAATATTACAATTATCTGATTATTTTCATCTTGGCTATAAGGGCAATTGCCTCCTCATAGTCTATGACCTCGTGCTGGGTAAACCCCTTTGCAATAAACCTTTGCTTTATGTTTATCTAGTGTACTATTTACCTTCATTTTGGTTTTTATAAATCCATTTACACTCAACTTCCATTTTACAGGATGGAAAATCAATAAGCACCCAAGTGTTCTGCATCAAAGCCTTTCACGGTTCCATCCTACTCTGACTTTGTTTGTGCTTCCCTGTAAGGAGGCTCACTCTCACTATCAGCAACAAAAGTTGAATCATGACCGACATCGAATATAAGAGTTAGATACCTTATTGACATTTCTCTTTGATCTTGAATCAACCATAGACATGTCCAACTCATCATGCTTTAAATCCCTTAAAGAAGTATGATACCACTTTGGTCTACTTATTGGCAGAACCTGCTCAATTGAATCAGATCTAATCAAATATAAATTAACGTTATCACTAACCTCTCCTGTCCAAGGACCAAATTAACCTTCAATTCAGCCTATGCAGTAGGCATTTAAGCCCCTTTATCATTTTCCAAAATAACTTGATCCTCCTGCACATTTTGAGTACTATCAGAAGCCATGTCACTAGGACTCAAAATGCATGGAGAATCCGATTTTTACTACTGGTTGTCACTGAAAATTTGTTTGATGGCCATAAATGGCCATCAAATTTGAATCCCCAAACCTTTATCTTTTCACTTCAATTTTTTTATTTGCATATTTTATTAGAAATTGAGTTAAATAATTTCATTAAATAAGCTATTTTTAATATTATTTGTAACATTTAATATTAAGATATATCTTTTTAATAGTCCAATCAATGCCACATCCAAATGTTTATATTAAGCTAGAAATAAGCAGGGTTTTTTTTACACTTCTTTTTCCTATACCAATTATATCCCGTAACCACCACACTTTTTTTAATTACTTGGATTTTCTATAAACAACCCTTTTTAACCACTTTTTATCTATAAATTAGTTCCCAATAAATTTTAACATAGCACACATGGATCAATGTTAAAATCAAGTGACATGATTTCTTACTTGGAGAGAATTTATTAGTCCATGTTGAAGTCAATGAACTATTACCTCTATTTTTCCTAGCTATTAACTGCACTTAAGGGGTACAATGAAGATACCAATAGGGAGGCATTGAATAATTTTAATTTGAAGGATGGAAGATGAAACATTGTAGGAGGAAGAGGGGTGATGAAGATGTACATTGAGGAAGTAGAATTTCAAGGGTGGGGAAATTATTGGAGGGAGCACATGATATCCTCTTCTTTTTTTTGGTAAATCATATGTGGAAAAAGGGGATGTGTTATGTAGATCCTTGAGGAAACATACTCTAGGGATACCTAATAAATTAATCCCTTGTTGTTCAATACTCAAAATATTAATAGTTATTTTTTGTAATGTCATCCCTTGTGTTTTGCTGAATAGTTAGGACCTACATCATTTAGAGGGGAATTCTATTATAATTTCGATGGGAAATTATAGAGATAAATATATGTCAGGGGAATCACCATGCCATGTTAGGATGATGTCAGTGTTGAATATGATAAACACAAAATATGGCAGGTCAAGTAGTTTTATGCCAACTTTATATACAATATATTTAACTTAGTCAATTGCACCATTGGCAAGCATAACCTCTACCCACAAGTTAGTAGTGAGCATAATCAATTGGCCCTTACAAAGAAGAAGTGTGGCATAAAATTGATATTCATCCAATTCATATGAGGTATTTCATCTTGTATGTTTTGCATTGTAACAGAAAATAATAAAATTCCTTGAATTCAACATTTCTTGTTTGTATGGGTCAAGGAAATCATTTTTAATAAACAAATACAACGAGGTGAAAATTAGAAATTTATTCTAGAGATAAAAATGCATCTCTTTTGTACATGAGGGCCTCTCAATCCTTGAAAATATCCTTAAGTTTTCTAACACTGAGCGAAAGGTTACTGAAGGAAATTTGTGCCAGGTTAAAACCTTATTGGCATACAATTGTCTACAATGTGACATATTTAGTAAATCTCCTCCAAAGGGTTGAACCTTATGAATTTTTTATCTTACATTAGTATATCTTTTACAAATGATAGTTTCCTCCAGTCACATATGAGAGTGAGTAGCCCTAGGTCACCTATGTGAATGAGGTAGTAACCCCACATACTACATTTATCGATATAGTTTTGATGTAAGTAAAGGGAATATGGAAATGGATGCACCCCTAAAACAAGGCAATCAAACTATAATGGATCCCACGTGGATCACAAAAAATTGTGATGCAAATACTAAATCTTTGGACAAGAATAAAATCACAATTTTTTATATTATATTAAAAAAAAAATAGAGAGAATTTGGTTTGAGTTCTAGATTTTCAATCCAAAATATAATAGAAGTGGAACAGAGAATAGACTTTTCAACGAAAATTTTAAATAAATGTGAATGAAATAGAACAAGTCAAAATAATTGTAATATCCAAATAAGCATATGAAATAACATGCATAAATGTAGTTTTCTATTTTTTGTGTATGTTGGATTGATGTACAAATTTGAGTATGTATACTTATCAAATAGAGCATATGATAATTAGCATATATAAAACATGACAAGATTTCCAAGTTGTATGAAAAGGGCTTTATTTATGGAACACACCATGTTTGGGGCTAGGGAATGTCATTGGAATTGGAATTGGCTTTTGGTTCACAAAATAGCCAATTGGCTTCCCATTAGCACCATAACCGACTATTCCCATTAGCACCATAACCGACTATTATAACATTACTGAATCCTTACAACAAAGAGTATGAAACTCATTTAGTTATCTGTCACAACTATAAATTGTTTTTCTCATTGAAGAAACCTAAGTACATCAAGTAAGATGGTGATAACTAACTTGGTGTTGTTATTGGTCCATTTTTTCGTGATTATATTGCTTAGGAAATTCTTTAGGATTTTCCAATTAAGAGAAAATATCAGTCGTGGGATTTTTCCTATCTAGACATGTATTTGGAAGCACCTCCTCAACATTCCATGTTCTTAATGCTCATTAAATTTGAAGCATTTTCATGCGAATGTTATTACACCCATTATTTTTGAAATACTGGTGTTGTGTGGCTTTGCAATATGAGGGAACATTGTAGGGCCAAAATTGTATTGGTATCCTCATAAATTTTGTAAGTAATTTATCAAAATTTAATTCACTAATTTTTTCTTTATTAAATTTTTATTTTCTAATACTATATATATAATGATATAGAAGAGGATAGTTGATTTTAACAACATAAATATTGCAATCAACCATTAACATTGTAATACAAGGAGGTTTCATAACATATCCAGTGAAAATCCCAATATGAATATAAATATTACAATATAATGAATTTAATACATTTACTAAGAGGAAATTCAATTAATGACATACATGGGGTATGAATCCTCACCTACAATTTTTTTGTATCTTGGTAGTTGTTCATGACTTTCATAACTCTCATTTGCTTTTCCTCTTCTACCATTTTTATCATCAGGGTTTGAACACACATTGTTAAAATTTATTTTCTAATATTATATAATATATATAATGATAATACATTTAGTTCATTTTAGCAACATGGATGTTGTAGCTGAACAATAGCATTGTTATGTTGCAAGTTCAACAAGGTATTATTAATGTTAGGAGTTTAATATTTATTTGGGTATGATAACACCCCAAACTTTCAAAAGAAAATAGTAAGACTAACTAGGAAAGGCTAACACCATTGCCACCTATAGTCAAGCTCTAAGTTTTAGGAATGTAACATCAATGATCAAAGCTTAAAAGCATTCTTATGAATGTAACTAAATGAAATTAAACATAAATCTACAAAGCATCCTTACTATGTATTGAATTGCTAAACTAACATAGACCTAAATAGATCTAAGAGGGCAATCAAATTGGGATTGTTGCTACTCCAAGAAATGTGAAATGGTCTCTCTAAATGACTACAAGATCATATTAGATACCCATATAATAACCCCATTGAAGAATTTAGTTAAGGATTGAGCTTGGCTATAAATCATATTTCTTATATGAGATGCAAATCAAAGCATGGTGTAAAGTTTAAGGGTGGATACTTAGTCCTTTTTATAGTTTTTCCTTTGAGGAAAACTAGTATTTTGGTGCATGTGGGACTAAAAGTACAAATTAGATTAAGACTTGCTAATCATGATTAAGGATTTGCTAATCATAATTAGTGAATTAATAAGTGATTAAGATGCGAGGAGCCTTAATCAACCATTAGGGTCAATTAGGTAGCTAGGACAAGCTTTTGAAGCTTGTTGAGATGTTGTAGAGGGAAATGGGGTGATTTTGAGTGGTTGGAAGAGGGGTTTGAGCCAATAATAGGGTATATTGACCAAACCAAGGGCAAAATAGGCTTAATTAGCTAATAATCGCTAATTATCTGTTTGGAAGAGGATTTTGACTTACGATTCGTCATTAAGGGGCATCTTGAATGCAAAAGAGGTTAGGCGATCAACAATGCGTTGTTAATTGGCCAAAATGGTAAGAAACGTTAGTTAATTAGTGGAAATCACTAATTATAACACAATTGGTAAGAATGAGAGTGATTTGTGTGTGTTTGACGATAAAATTGCAAAAAGTAGAATTTAGGTGTTTACATATGCCCCTGTTTTAGGTGAAGTAAGTAACTTCTCTTCAAATATAGTAGACAAGAATAAACAAGCAAATTTTTTGAATAAAAATTAGTAGAATTAAGGATTCCCCCTTGAGTGTCGATGGTGTGATAGCAGAAGTCAATCGATGATCGAAAATATTATTGAAATGGATAGAAGAAATAAGGATAGGGATAAACATGGTTGTTTATTACCCCAGGTGATTTGGAAGGAAAATAAGTAGCGATAATAAATGATAATGGGGAATATAGGACAAGCCCAATCTTTGCATCCAATATTTCAATAAGAAACTTTGTTGTATCATTTTTCCCCTAGATCTACATTATCGGCCTTTATTGAAATGAAAAAAAGTGTAAGATAACATGAAAAGCTAAATTACTAATATTTCTTCATTGATAAAAATACGTAACTCTATGCAACATACATAATGCAATGCAATACGAGAAAGTAAAACAATGCTTAACTCCATCCAACATACATAATGTAATGCAATACGAGAAATTAAACCAGCTAACCTAACGGAGAAACAATACAATCACACATATTCAAACAAACAATGTTTGAGACAGTTGCACCAAAGTTTTTGTTATCAAGTTCCAACTCCCGAATGTTCGTGTTGTAATGACAAGGGTTAAAAACAATGCCCCAAGAAAGGATAGGTGAAAGGGGAATAACAAAGGACATAAGTATTCCCATGGAAAGAATTCTTGCGATATGACACAGTCTCTGGAAACTCACTATTGCATGGGAGTACTGATATATTAAGCAAGCCAACTTTATTAATGGAGGTAGATCACGATGATTCTTAAGTCGTTTGAGACAAGAACAAATAGGAACCTAAGAAATATGTTTTATTCGAAAAAATTTGTATGTTCGAAGATGATGCATTTGATACAGGCTTCATGTGTGTGCATGTCGTTTAACAATTTTTGATTTTTTTTGAATTTTTACAATTTTTTGGATTTTTAATGATTTTACCAATTTTTTTGGGTTTTTTTAATAATTTTACCTTTTTTTTTGAGTTTTTAAATGATTTTACCATATGTTTATGAGTTTTTTTGATTGTTTTTAGCATGTTAAATTTTTCTTGCGGCGGGCAGCGCCTATGCGCTGATGCATGTAGAAGGGTGCCTACGCCCAATTGGTAGAAGTGCAAGGGCGCCTAGGCGCCTATGTTTGTAGAAATGCGCCTATGTGCAACTGGTAGAAGAAATGCAAGGGCGCCTAGGTGCCTGTGCTTGTAGAAATGCGCATATGCGCAATTGGTAGAAGAAATGCAAGGGCGCCTAAGCGCCTATGCCTGTAGAAATGCTCTTATGCCCTTAGCAATGGCCCTTTGCCTTTGTTTTCTGTTTTGTTGGTCTTTTTGGTTTGTTTTGCCTTGGCGCGTGAGCATGCATGTGTTAGTACACAAGGGAGTGTGCCTATGCTGAGAAAAAGGTGCCCATGCACCTAAGGAAAAGAGGTTTTTAGAAGGAAATGCACATGTGCTGAGAAAAAGGTGCCCACGCGGGAGAAAAGGAGTTAATGCTGGGTAAAAGGAGCTCATGCGGGAGAAAAGGCACCCTTGCATGAGGAGGTGCGTTGGTGCACTCAGGGGTGCGCCCATGCACAAAAGCCAATTTTAAATTGCTTTTTAGGTGAAAACTATGGTTTTAGAAAACCCTAGGTGGAAGACATAGGTGAATTATAGAAGAATTGAATGATGGAATAGAAGAATAATGAAGAAAAATTATATTGTAGAATAGAAGACAAAAATCATAATAATTGACCTGATTAGTTGCGTAGGTGGACTTGGACGTGTTAGTGACGTGGGAGTGATAGGGGCGACTTTGGGCCTATGAAGTGACATTTAGCCGACGCGACCAAATTTTCTTGGAGATCACCCTGGAGGTGATTGGTTTAAATTTTTGAAACATATTTGAATGTTTTGATTTTTGAAACATATTTGAATGTTTTTTTATTTTTGAGAAGTTTTCTGAAGCTATGTATAGGAATTGAAGAAACGTAGATGCCCCCAGCGATAGATGGGATGTACAAGGGAAGAATACCACACGTATGCGCAAGAATGTGAAGATGCGAAATTGCCCCACCGTTAGGTGGGAGTACTTAAAGGAAAAATCTTCACGCTCTGAAGTTGGATCAAGGCCAATATGGATAGGCTCAATCATGATGACGAACGTAACCCCATGACGTGCTAGGAAGGAGCAAGGATGCCCCCAGCATAAGCTGGCCAAGAAGCACATGATAGAAAGAAGTGGAATATTGTTTTTGTGAAGGGGACAAAGGTGTCCGCAAACATGGTAAAAAGGAAATTTTATACACATGGATGTTCTGGTTGAAGTAGAAGAACAATATGATTGTTGTGAATGTAGCGTAAAAGCCTCGCGATGAAGAAGCGATTAGCCAAAGACACAAATTGTGACACAAGATACACACTAGAGTAAGAGTTTGAACAAGGTAAAAAAAAAACACTTGGTAACATACTAATCCTGTTTGCTCATCGAGATCCAGTGTGTGCACGTGGAAATTTATTACCTCTTGGAGGGATGATTTGATAGACAACAAGTGAAGACACCCTAACCAATGTGTAGGAATGATTTATTTTTCAAGGTTGATTTTTTTTTGAATGGATTGTGGAAGGAGAGCCGTACATTGCTTTGCTGCCAGCCAAGCGTATATAACCCTGACGGAGACGTATTTGATTCTAATCGCAACATTGCTCTACTGTCAGTCAGGCGTCCATAGCCACGGTAGAATTTATTGGAAATACCCCAAGAGAGTTATATAGCAAATTGCTTTTTCTTTTAGCGTTTGCTTTCAGCTTTGTGCTTTTTGATTTGATTGAGTCTTTTGCTTTCTGAAAACTTATTTCAGCTCTCTTGTTTGACAAGGGGTTAAGAACCATTGATGGCGTGATGGAAGGAGACAAAAGTGCTTGTGATGACGACATTGGCTAGTGTCAACAAATATGTCCAAAAGTTCTTCGCAACAAGTTTTTTAGATGTTGATTGTGATGGGATCTTTATGAGGCCAGTCGTTCTTTAATTTACCAAGGTGATGAAAGACCAAGTCCAAACGGATACCATAGAGATAAATGTCACAAAATGCGTGCGAATTGGCTAACCAAAATATCACTGAAGGGATGAACATGGTAGGAAGACTTGTAGAAGAAGAGCAATATAGGGAAGAAAGAACATCCATGTGTATTCAATACCGGTTTGCAATGTTTGATCTTTACCTTTGATATTTTTTTGGAATGTTTTTTTTTTTGTATTTTTGCCTTTTTTGAAAGGTGAGACCTAGGGGTTAAATTTGACGGTCACCTATGCCTGTCAAACAATTTTAGAGTGACGGCAATGATTTAATATTGCCCTTTAAAAACACAAAACAATGTTATTTTCTCTAATTATTCTATATTTATTATATCTTTTTAATATATATTTACATATACTTTTATAATTTATATAGAAATCTATATACTAATTGACGGTCACGTTTTAAATATGCAAGTCGTGTGTGACGGTTAGATTAGATATTTACAAGTATTTTACTAAGTTACCGAAACGTTTTGGATACGGGAGCGGGAGCGGGGTATCCGATACGCGGAAACGGCAAATTTTTTTTTGACCCCGGATACGGCGTAGGATACAGCAGTACAAAAACTATATAAAAATTAAAAAATATATAAATCTCAACCTTCTAAATAGAATTTAATTATAAACCAATATGTATATGAAAAACAAGATAAAAGACAAGTTATACTATTAACTATAAATTTATAATAATGTACAGTATATACAAAACGAATAAAATTAAATTCAGAAGATTCTTTCAGAAGATTGCAAGTTGCTTGGTCCAAAAAGGTGCAAAAATGGATTTTATGAAAATAAGAAAAATATCGCCATCAATGCATAGAGCTCGAGAAAATATACACTTTTAGAGAAAACGACACCTGCAACGGAGCCACAGAATGAAAGTTATGGCTCATCCAAGTTTTTGCTGCTACATCTTCTCGGACCCTTTCCAAAAATGGCAATTTTTTTTCCATACTTGCGTTTTTTTCACCGAAAATCCAAAAACGGAAAAAATTGCCAAAACAGGAAAAAAATGAAATCGCGCCAAAAAAGGAAAAAAACATGGAAAAAATTAAAAAAAAATTAAAAAATGCCTGTTTTTCCTCGCGGGAGCGGCCAGGGAGCGGGCCTGCGCCGTACCCGGGCGTTTCCACAGCGCCGGCCCGCTCCCTGGCCGCTCCCGCGCGCGCTTCCGCTCCCGCTCCCGCTCCCGGACGCTCCCGCTCCCGCTCCGGCCGCCTAAACCGGCGTTTCCGGTAACCTAGGTATTTTATGTCTAAAATCACAAAAAACATCTAAACGACCGTCAAATTTAACCATTGGTGGGACCAACAAGGTCATTTGACGTGATAAGATCCAACAACAATGTTAGCGATTTCCTTGATAAGGAAGACTGGGCGTGTTTTCTTATCAAGAGTCAAATTTTCCCCGATCTCAATGATTGTGGGGAGCTCATACTCAATAGATGACTGCGTTTTATCATGAAACGTGGATTTTGTGTGCGGGAGCTTGAGGTTCGTATTCAAAGGTTTCTGCACTTTATACCATACTTAATGGGGTGCGTTGATGTGCATTTTTGAATCGCGTTTGATTCTAAACTTTAAGATCGTTTAAATTGTTGTGAGCTTTGGAGCTCTTGGATTGATTTGAGTCTGATGAAGGAATCGTTTTGGTTTCCTATAATCTAATATGTGACTTGTCTGATCCCGAGAAGTAGGAGAAGAAAGTGGACAAATAGAATTGATCTAAGAAGTGACGGTGGGTTCGCCAATATCATTGATAGAAGAACAATGTGATGGATGTGAAGGATACGGTCCAAGAATTGAAGAGGATGGACTACCAGGAGGTGTCGCATAGACTGAAGATAAAGGACTACTAGGATGTGGCCCTAAGATTGAAGATGAAGGACTGCTTGGTGGTGTCCCATATATAGAAGATGATGGGATACTTGGACGCAGCCCAAGAATCGAAGATGAGGGACTTTTAGGACGTGCCCCCGGTATAGACGAAGAGGGGCTACCCGGAGGTGAGCCACATATAGAAGAAAATGGGCTACTAGGAGGTGAGCCACACATAGATGACGAAGGGCTACTTGGAGGTGCCCCATATATAGGAGCAGACAATGGGCTACCAGGTGGTGACCCAAGGTGAGATTGCGATTGAGGAATCATGCTATGCAAAGAAGGATGTGAAGAAAAGATAGGATCTTCCTCTATGGTCTTAGGATCTTCCTTAGTATTCCGACAAAAGGAATCAATTTCTTCTTCCCAATACGCAAGCGTATCGAAGTCAAGATTAAATCAAGTTGAAAGATGGCACATTGCTTTTGGGGGCTTTTCATTGGAAAAAGTGAAAGGAAAATTATAAAAGGACATTGGGGCTCATTTAGAAAGCATTCTATTTGGCCATTTAGCTTTTCATCTTCTAAAGTTTGAGCATTTGGCTCAGTTTTTAGCGTTATAGGATGAAAACCCGCTAGTGGGTTGAGTCTTTGGGACGGAAACCCTCTGATCTTGTGAGGTGGTTCCAATCAAGGATTGTAACTGGACTTCAATAACTTAATTTCAGCATTCACGGATAAATGATGCTTCAATAACTAAATTTCAGCATTCACGGATAAATCAGGGCATCATTTAGGGAGATTAGATTTGCCAGAATCAACTAGGGCACAATTTTTGTCGGTTAGAAATCCTCCTAAAAGGTCGGCGCCACAATTTGAGCGGCTTGCTAGGGCTGACGTTATCATTTTCAACCTTTTCCAGCTTGGACGCCACCCTTGGGAATTTCAGCAATTTGCCCATTCAACACCCAGGGCATCTTTTGGGTTGGTTTTGTGTGGTTTTTAGTTAATTAGTGAGAGATTCTATTTTTGTAAAATAAATTGTTAGTCTAGCGAGGGTTTGAACATGGAAAAATTCTCTAAATTATACCTAGTTGTTTGCAAATAAAATAAAATAAAATTCTTGGTTGGTGCCTTAAATTGTGTTGTTTAAAAATTCAAAAATTTAGGGTAATTTCAGTATTTTATTTCCAGTGGTAAGGGTTTTTGTGAATTTTCTAATTTTCCCAATCAAGGGACATCATAGTGGTATCAGAGCTGGTATTCTTGCCAGCTTGTTGGGAAACTAGTATTGTATGCAACATTAACTTCATGTAAGGTAGTGATAGAGAGTTGGTATTTTCAGAGAGAAAAAGGAGGGTCCAAAATCGCCAAAGGAAGGGTTAGAACTTAGAACAACAAGATCCAAAAATTGTGGTAGGAAAATAAAAGGTAATTATGGTTGATAGAATTCCAGATGATGCACTTTTTGATAGACTTGGCCAAGGGCAAAAACACCTAGCTGATATGATGGCTCAATCAATTCACGCCATGCAAAATGTGAATGTGCCTAGAAATCAAAATGGCGAGGGAAGTTCTCTAGGGTATGAACAACAACCATCATACACCGAGAACCATTATTGGTTCTGCTGCTAGGTCTTTCCAACCTAATTTCCTTCATAGGGAGGAAGCGGTTGCAGAGATGGAAATTCAACATTTTGTTGTAGATGACATTGTTGCCAGCTATGCTGAATATATAACTCTTCCAACAGAGATTTGGGAAGAAATATCTCTTACAAATTTCATGAGTCTGAATAAAACTAGAGGTGGGCCAAGACCTGAGCCTAGATCACAAGCCAATATTTGAGAACTTCAGAAGGCCTTGGGAAAGTTGACACTTTCCACTTTTGATGAATCCAATAATTGCACAACTCTTGTGAGGATACACATATTTATCTCTCAAGCCAATGTTGGAAGATGAAGCGATCAAGTTTGTAACTCTTCATCTCGAGGGCATTGCACATGAATGGTGGTATCATGGACTGATTACTCACGGACATAATCTCATCAATTCTTATGATGACTGTAGTTGAAGATTTATTATGAGATATGATAGAAACGAATCCAGAAATTCACTTAAGGGTTTCGTGAAAGCTATTAACCGTCTATCTCTCGAGGAAGCAATTGGATCCGGAATCATAAGCTCCAAAGGGTAAATTTCTGCCTATAGGAAAACAAAGAACAACACTTTTTAGGCAGCCAAGGACAACACCTTTTGAGCAGCCTAAGTCAACACCTTATGGGCAATAAAGGAAGCCATCCCAACAAGGAGGGTTTTAGCAAAAGGAGCTGCTAAAAACAAGTAAAAAGATAAAAACAAGGAATAGACTCAGGAGGAAAATGTTAAACTTCGCTTGCAAAGGTCTTTGGGAGCCCGGTCATACCTGTCTTGGGCGTGGACGAGTACATTATCTTGAGATTGTATCAAATGGTGAATCGGAATCAGAAGAAGATGATTTGGAGGGGAGAGCCCAAGAACCAAAACTAGAAAAGAAGGAAGAGGTAGATACTTTTGATGACACACTTGCCACATTCTCAGGTGCTCCCATAAATCATCCTTTTAGAGTAAGAGGAGTTTTGTAAGGGAAAAAGGTCACCGTGTTGATTGATAGTGGGGCAACCCACAATTTTATTGATGAAGGGTTGATAACAAGGATGGGGTTGAAAACAATGGATTTCAAAGGCTTCAATGTGACTTTTGCTGATGGCTTCACAATCCCATGTACCAAGATAATACAACAACTTAATCACACTTTGGGAACACACAAAGTAAGTGATGATTTCTATGTTGTAGGTATAGGAGAAACTGATGTAGTGCTTGGGGTACAATGGCTGCATTCTTCGGGATAATTCACCCAAAACTATTAGACTATGGAGCTGAAGTTTAAACCAGATGGTTAAAGAGGTTGTGCTTCAAGGCATGTCCGATGGAGCTTGTAAAGTGGTGATGTTTAGTAGGATGGAGATAACTTTTCATAGAGGGCAAGTAGCATGGGCAACACATTGTTTGGTAAGTTCCACAACCCTAGTTTCAGGACAACAATCATATCATATGGATATTCAACCTATTATAGATAAGCATATCAAGGTACTCAATTGTATACTTCCTAGGTTGCCACTCGATAGAGGATTTCAACATATCATTGAGTTGGAACCAGGTACTAAACCTATAATAATTACTCCCTATCACCATCCAGGAGCTTTCAAAGAATAAATTGAAAGGGCAATCAAGGAATTATTTGATATGGTATCAGGCCTAGTTCCAGCCCCTTTGCTTCTTCAGTGGTACTAGTAAGGAAGAAGGATGGAACCATGAGGATGTGCATTGATTATTGGCTTCTGAACAATTAAACCATAAAAAGAGGTACGCCATACCTAGGATAGATGAGCTAATTGATGAATTACATGGAGTAGTATATTTTTCCAAGATTGACTTAATGACCGGTTATTACGAGATTCAGATGAGAGAGGAATATGTACAAAAACAATCTTTTGGTGTCACTTTGGGCATTTTGAATTTTTGATTATGCCTTTTGGTTTGACCAATGCTCTAGCTACTTTCCAATCATGCATGAACCATGTTTCAGTAAGTATTTGAGGAAGTAGTTTGTTTTGGTATTTTTTGATGATTTTCTAGTGTATAGTAAAACATGGGAAGAACATCTTAAACACTTGGGTATAGTGCTGGAAATTTTGGAACAACAAACTCTCTTTGCTAAGGAGTCTAAGTGTGAGTTTGGCATGACTGAAATTCTGTATCTAGGCCATGTTATTAATGCCCAAGGTTTTTTGGGTCGTTGCAGCTATTACAGGAGGTTTGTTAAAGGATTTTCACAGCTTGCTGTCCCCTTGACTGATTTAACAAAAGAGTGAGCATTCATCTGATCCGAATCAACCTAAACAACCTTTGACAAACATAAAAAAGTAATGAGTTCATGTCCAGTACTTCTTGTTCCAAATTTATCTATTCCTTTTGTGCTAGAATGTGATGCATCAGGTGAAGGTATTAGGGCTGCTTTGATGCAAAAGGGGCATTCCGTAGCCTTTGAGAGTCGAAAACTCAAAGATATAGAGCGCGACTTCTCTATTTATAACAAAGAGATGTTGACCATCAAGCATGCATTGGCAAAATTCAGGCAGTACTTAGTTTGTGGCAGATTTGTGGTCAAAATGGATCCTAACAATTTGAAATTTTTCCTCAACCAAAAGGACTTGAGTGATAGACAACAAAAATGGGTGAGTAAACTTCAGGCCTACGACTCAGACATAAAATATATTAAGGGGAAGAACAACATTGTAACTGATGTTTTGTCCTGGAGACCAATTATTTGCTCTATGTCTGAAATTTCTACCGATTTGAAGGTTTTTTATAACAGTTGAGTATGCAAAGAATGTTTTCACTAATGTATTTGAAGGCAAAATCGAGAATGACAGATACATGATAGTGGGTGACCTCATTCTCAACAAAAAATAGAATCTACCTCGATCTTGAATCAAAGATGGAGTAGAAAAATTTGAGAGCAATTCATGCCACACCCTTGGTTGGTCACCCGGGGTATTTTAAAACTTACAAGCAAGGAAAATATTCTTTTGGAAAGGACTCAAGTGAGAAGTCCTCCAAAACATCTAGGAGTACCTTATTTGTCAACAAAACAAATTTGAGCAGGAATTTTCAGCTGGCTTGTTGCAGTCCTTACCCATTCCAACTTAGAAATGGGAAAACATATCAATGAATTTCATCACATGACTTCCCATGGTTCAAGGTCAGAGCTGTATTTATGTTGTGGTTGACCGACTCACTAAATATGCTCATTTTTTTTCCAATCCTAGCCAAGTTCAATGCACCACTAGTGGCTGATCTATTTTTTAGAGAAGTTTTCAGACTTAATGGGCTGCCTAAGCATATCATAAGTGATAGAGACAATAGGCTCATCAGTTTATTTTGGCAAGAACTCTTCCGCTTAAGACAAAAAAAATTGACTTCTAGGACTAGTTATCACCCTCAAATGGATGGACAAACCGAAATAGTGAACAAATGGATTGAGGGATATTTAAGGAACTATGTGTCAGGGCAGCAATCAACTTGGATCAAATGGCTCTACATGGGGGAGCACTGCTACAACACTTCATATCATATGTCCATTGGCATGACTCCTTTCAAAGCTTTATATGGTTAGAACTTTTTTCTTTTGTTGATTTAATCATATCTGATAGGAAAGTGCGCAAGGGCCAAAAATTTGGTTAAACAGATTCAAGATACATCGGAGGTACTCAAGGAAAATCTTAGGCATGCACAAAACCGACATAAATTATATGGAGACCAACATAGGGTTGAGAGGGCTTTTGAGGTAGGAGACATGGTTTTTTAGAGACTGCAGCCATATAGATAGTCTTCCCTCAAACATAGTGGAGTTGAAAAATGTAAGCCACGTTTCTATGGACCATATAAAGATAAGACAAGAATTAGAGAAGTTGCGTATGAAATTGAGCTGCTTGAGCATGGTGGAATACATAATGTCTTCCACGTTTCATACCTCAAAAGGACACTAGGACAACATATCACTCCTTCAGCTGAGTTGCCTTCTTTGGATGATGAAGGCAAGTTGATTTTGGTTCCAGAAGCTATCACAAATGTTAGAGAAAAGAAGCTAAGGAACATGAGCATAGTGGAATATCTGGTATGTTGGAAGGATCTACTAGTTGAGGATGCCACATGGGAAGGTGCAGAAATTTTGGAGCATCCTAACTTGTAGTTGTTTGAGGGCAAGCAATTTTGGGAGGAGCGGACTGTCATGTCCCCTTCTCAAAAATAATTCAGCTAGATAACCCTTACCCTATCTGTTATTTCCCGTAGGCTAATGGGGTGGTAAAAGGGGAATAAAATTAATAATTTAACTGAGTTGGCCAAAAGTAACTTTATGTTATATTATAAAAGGCAACTTATGTTTTAGTATTAAAAAATAAAGGTGACTTTTTAATATAAGGCAAGTCAACATCAAATTAAAAGATGGGACATTGCTTTTAGGGTCTTTTCATTGGAAAAAGTGAAAGGACAATCATAGGACTTTTGGGCTCATTTGGAAAGCGTTTTATTTGGCCATTAACCTTTTCATCTTGTGAAGTTTGAGCATTTGACTCAGCTTTCAACATTATAGGACGAAAAACCCTTTGGTGGGTTGAGACTTGGGGATGGAAACCCTCCGGTCTTGTGAGGTGGTTCCAATCATGGATTGCGATTGGGCTTCAATAAGTCAATTTCAGCATTTATGGATAAATCAGGGCATCATCAGGTGAGATTAGATTTGCCAGAATCAACTAGGGTACAATTTTTGTTGGTTGGAAATCCTCCTTGAAAGATGATGTCACATTTTGAGGGGCTTTCTAGGGCTGACGTCATCATTTTCAACCTTTTCCAGCTTGGATGCCACCCTTGGGAATTTCAGCAGTTCGCCCATCTGACATCTAGGTCATCTTTTGGGTTGGTTTTTGTGTGGTTTTCAGCTAATTAGTGAGGGCTTCTATTTCTGTAAAATAAATTGTTAATACGGCTAGGTTTCAACATGGGAAAATTCTCTAAATTGTACCTGGCTGTTTGCAAATAAAATAAAATAAAACTCTTGGTTGGTGCCATAAATTGTGTTGTTTAGAAATTCAGAAACTGAGGGTAATTTTAGTATTTTATTTCCAGCGGTAAGGGTTTTCATGAATTTTCATATTTTTTTAATTTTCCCAATTAAGGGACATCATAATAAAGTGCCGGATATAGATTTTATCTGCACTGATTTGGTAGATGTTTTTACCTTCATTAGACCACAAACATATGTAAGCACTAAGTGGAGACAATAAGTGGCCCTCCATGCCATTTCCTTTGGGAATAGTTTCCTACTATGTTTTTCCTTGAAATAGGCTAAACATACCTGAACTGATGGAAAACCAGTAGCAATAATGTTTTTCATTTGTAAAGAGACAGATTCTCATTCCATTGTGCTGTGACTGTTGTCCATACCTTTGGTGCTAAACTCCAAACTCCAAATTGGATGCAGAGATAGCATAAACCTCTAATGTGCTAGCAACCTCAAATCTATAAGGACTCTTCTCTCTAATCCCCTTAGCAAGGACTTTATCAATACTCTTTTCCTTTATTAGATACTTACTATCCAAAAATACAACCTCTAAGTTCCCATAACTATTGATTTGACTAATAAACAACATATTCTTAGTCAATTAAGAACATAAATGACATTTTGGAATGTGAACTTCTTATCCTCATTGAAGCCAATCTTGGCATCTCCATGGCCCGGTACAATGTGTGACCTGCCATCACCAAGTGTCATAGAACTTGCTCTGCTTGAGTCTTCAACAAAATCTGAAACCAGTCATGCTAGTGATGCAGATGACTACCGAAACTTGAATAAAAGATCCAAATGTCCCTTCCTGAATGATTGCATTGGGACATTGTTAAGGCAATTCTTCATCAACTAAATTAGCCCATCTTTCTTCCCTCTTTTTCTCTGACCATGGCAACCTATTCGTACAATGTCGTTGTATGACCATTCCTTCCACAACAATAACACCTATTATTTGGCTGAGATGTGTTATTTCCTGACGTGGTTGAAGATTCTGAAGAAAATTGTTGATTGTGCTTTTTCCCCTTTGATTTCGTGTGCAAAGCACTCTTTGAGATTGATTCCTTTCAACCAAACTTCCTATTTGAACTGCCCTTATGCAATATTCTGGTATACAGTTTAGCAAAATTCATATTATCTTTTGTAGTTATTTTAATGAAAGTTTCAACAAATGTACTAAATGAAAGAGAAAGGTTAAAAAGATTTTTTTAATAACTAATTCTTCATCATTTGAATTTTGGTTGGTCTTTAAACTTCTACAATTGTTGTTTAAGAGAGCCCGCTTCTTGCATCTTGAGTAAAAACATCAAATTTCTTGAGTGACATGCCCTTGAAAATGCAAAAAACTAAAATACTTATATTTTTTATTTTTTTGTACACCTCTGCAACATATTTGAAACCTAATGCTAAAGCCAACATTCCATCATTAACAAATAAAATTAACATCATCAAAGCCTCCCTATTCTTTCTAACAAAGTCCTTATCTTGATTTATTGCAGTCTCTTTGCTTGATTCTTAGGCAATTCTTTATTGATATCACCATCCAACTCAGTTTGCACGAACACGCTGAACATCCTATTCTTCCAAATGGTGAAATTTTGACCTTTAAAGCTTTGGTAGTCCGACACGATAAGGTTATTCAGATTTGCCACCAGCATAACCAGCAATAACCACCAAACACTGAGACTAACCAAGACTTATTGAATACCAGACTTCTATATTTAAATTTTAGAAATCACCAAAGGTCCAAATCTTTTTTATTTTATTTTTAATATGTGAAGTGAAACTCACCAATTTATGCAGATATTTAATGACGATCTGCTCAGATAAAACTTCCCAGCACTGCCTTAAAAGTATGTGCCAAAATATACAAAAAATTGAAAATTGTAAAATCTTCAAAAAACTGACCTTTTTGGGGAAAAAAAATAAAAAAAATAAATTTCAATGTTTTTTCCGTGCACTTTGTGAAAATTTTAAATATGTCATCAGAAAGTGTGTGAGAAATACTGCACACAAACACTTGAAACTCTGCCTCCAGACTCCATGAAACACCTTGGAATTTGTATTAGTTTTTGCTTTATCTGACTCCTAGTGTATTGATATTAATTGCAGGTCTAGTCCTTGAAAATTTGACCATACAATTCCTCTGCTACATCTCTCCTAATGTTCCCAAAATTGTCACACACCTATATAGCTCTAATATCATGAGAGAAAAACAGAGAGAAGAAAAACTCGGAACTGGAAAGAATTTTTCAAATCAGAAATGGAATGGTTGAATACATAGGGAAACTAGTTTTTAGTTGTGAGGTTAACTAATGCACCCTCCTTTATTAGTGACTTTTATAGTTATGTTATTTTATTGTGCATTTATTTGTTATGTCAATGTACTTTTATAATAATAAGTAGTTGGCTTACATTTATGAACATTATACTAAATATCCTAACACTAAGATCATTAATGACGATAGGGGATTCACATTAAGACAGTCAAATTTCAGCTGATCTAGTAAACCAGTTAAAGCTTACAATCAAACTGTTAATTCCCTGGTCGATTATGGTACAACAGTTAAATAGCATACAATTCTTAGTCATAGCAAGGTACTGCAGTCTAACTGGGTCAAAAGTTATCTTCCTAAAACTTTCAGACTTTGCAGCTGACAAGAAGTCAATGATGAATGACTGGCAGCCTTTCATTAGCAACACATTTCAGTCAAACAACAGCAGATTCAGTCAAAATAGCAATCAACTGTTGATCAAACAGTGCTGATCAACTTGGGGCAAGTCAATGTTGTGTCTAATAATTTTGTTGATGTCAAAGACTCAGAACTTGAAGTACGATCTTTCTACAAATGCTCTATTCCGTCTTGAAGTCCATGATAGTCAAAAGGGAGAGAAGTTTTATTTTTCCTTGCGCCTTTAATGCCATTGAATAATCAGTATTTACATGTATCAAATGAGGGTTTTTTAGGCTTACATGGCATAGGCTTTCCTGGTTAGCACTACAGCTCTAAATGCTGTCATGAGTTTCAGGTTAGCCACTTAGAGAAATAAGCCATGTTTATAGTCAAAACTTCAGAAATTTCGTAATAATTGTAATGGTGATTACATAATGAAGCCATACATAGAAAATGGTGATGTCATTCACACCTTTTTCTAATTTTTATCTTGTGTTGTGTCTCTTGTCATAGGTTATCCTCTAGTAGTTTTAACATTCGGGTAGAATTCTGGCATCCATACTAAAAGGGATCCCAAGAAGAAGAGAAAGTGGTGGCAATTTCTTCAAACAAGGGGATATTTCATAATCTTATGATTGCAGATGTGATAAATTTGTTTTTATCATTCAACATGTACAGTTTAGAAGGATGTTTAAAAACTGGTAACAACTACATCCTTCCATAAATTACAGATCACGTGATAGACCGCATTAAGTTGGTTAACATTGACTTGCTTATTTTTATTACAACCCCTTTTTTGACTTGCATCAGTTCATTTTGTTTTATGGATTTGTACACTGACAATAATGTTCCCTTTGTTTTTTTCATGATTATTGTTTTCTATGTGCGTTTTATGCTATTTCTTTTTCTTATCACATATTCATATACATACATACATACATACATACATACAGACATATCCTCTTTATTTAGTTGGCATTCTCTCTCTAATTTTCTTGATTCACTGTGTAATATTGTTTTGTAGTGTAGAAATCCGCCAAGTCTTATGCTATCCAGGAATAAAGTTTGAGTAAGCTCTTATGCGTACTCTTTTTGCTACCTATCTTTTGTTTTTAATGGAGAATTACCCAATTGTTAATTATAACGTCTTTTCGTAGTGCTATCCTTGTTCTGATGTATACTATTGTTCATGTTTTGAATTTACACTATGTAGTAGGATAGTGAAATCATGGATAATGATTATGAAATACGCTGGTTTATGAGATTTAGTATGGATTTAAATGTTTGATTGTATGTCACTCTGCGCTTTTTAACTCGATAGCTTAACAGCTTAATTATCTTTACGTGATCTAACTATATATTCTTTACAACCCAGCTGTTATTCAAATTGAATCGTTCAGTGGATGTTGCTTCTAGGGGTTACCGATTCATCATTTCATTCTCAAAAACTTTGTCACTACATGAGGTACAAGTTTCTGTTTCTTCAGTTCTCAAAGTAATTACTGACTATAATTTTTTCACATCATGGTGCATTCAATTCTTAAATATGGAAAAAACTGTAAATTATCTAATTAATTTGATTTGATTCTACTGTTGAGTTGCAAAATTAAGGATTAGTACCATAATCTATATTTCAATGTCTATTTGATCTTTGACTGTTTTTGAAATTGTGGAATTGTTGCCACAGCGCAACTTACCATTTTGTTTGCGGGAAGTTTGGGTGATTACTGCATGCCTATCTTTAGTCAAGGCCACTATGAGCCAATTTGACTCTCGGTTGGTGACTCCTGATTCTGAGAAGGAATTCTATAGAGTGCAGGGAGATTTGCATTCTCTTAGCCGTGTTAAGGTACATTTTGGTCCAGAATTACATCTCTGTATAATTTTTGAATTTCCAGCTATGGCAATGTTTGTTCCTTTTGTTTGTATATGTCATCCTTAATACAGTTCAGGAATTTAGGAAGTACATGCATGTCCAATAACGAAATGTAAAAATACATCTGCTGGAAGCATTTCACTGATTTTTACAGCTCATGATTAATCATCTGCTTCAAGAATTTTGGTCAGAAGTGTTACAAAAATGGAAGAATCAATACAACAATCGAAACAAACTCAAAATTTATAAAAAGATACAGAAATCACAAATTATTCAGATGAAATGACACGTTATTTACATTAGATATGCTAGTGTGGGGAAAACCAACATACCAATAGGGCCTTATGGATTCAATGAGTTCAAAGAAGCAAGATATGATTGGACTATGCCTCATATGCAGGCAAGTACAACTGCGATTCACTTTGGAATGCCTTCGTATACCTCCTACAATGTTTGTTGCTCTCTTCTTTGCAATTCCTCTCTGCTCTGAAGTGCGAGAACATGAAATCAGGCCTCTTATTATAGATTTAGCATGAATTAGGAGGTTAAGGGACACCAATGATTTAATCTTCCTCTTATACCTTGGATGCCAAGAGAAATCGCTAAAAGAGACACAAATGACTCTTTATTTGCCTCATCTTTTGTCTTTTTATGTACTCTTTGAGGCACGCTTGATGTAAAATGGAAGACTATGTACATTGTGACTATTTACAACATATATACAAGATATTTCTATATTTACAGATCCTTCTAAATTATATGTCCCATATGAAGAGGATTTTGGTCCCCAAAAACTCCATGTGAGGAATAGACGAGGAAACAACTCCTTCATGATTTTCCTAGACAACCACGAATCCCTTAGGCAAACAACTTAGTTCTCATGTTCACTTCTTTTGGCAGGCTTGGTCTTGTGTCGAAGTATGGAGTCCTCTTCCACCTCTCTGAAATTCTCAGCTGTAAAGTCTTCTACTCTTGGAAGGGCTTGAACTTCCTCCTTACGATATAACAAAGAGGGCTGAAACCATAGTTATCAGCGCTGAGATGAAAGGTTCAATCTGAACCTAACTTTTGGTCCAAAAAAGCATTTTTGGTACAATTCTGACTTTATTTTATTCTTTTAATGGAAAAATATGGAATGTTGAGCATCATCTTCTCTCAAAGGTACGATATTCTTTGTTGTTCTTTCAATCATGCATGCTGTGTAGATTAAAACAATTTTAGGGCAATGAATTTTCTTGCGAAAATGTTTTCAGGTGAGACTTATATGCTGCAGAGTTTCATTTGAAAAGGAACTATGAGATGCCATTTGGTGTTTGAAGTATATGCAAGATATTTCGAAGGGCATGTGGTACAATTGGACAGAGTTTGAAGCCACCAAAGTTAATACTTGGTGAGGTTTAAATTGGGCCCCAATGCCAGTTTATGTATTTCCTATATACTCAGTTGCGGATAGATATATTACCCGGTTATGAACAAGAAACAGACTCAGTTCTCTCCATGTTAAGGTTGTTGAGCCGGTTCAAGGGCCAACAAAATTTAATAACGCTTTAAAAAAAAACTAGGCAAGAGAATGCTTATTTAAAGTGTAATCTAGAAGGGAGGATGACACTCGAGGCAAAAAAGGATGGAGGCGATGCGACTAGCGGAAGTAAGGGTTATGCCATTGCCAACAACGAAATCGACTTTTAAGGCATTTGCAACTAGTCTAGAAACAACTCCATTGTAATCAAGAAGTAAGTTCTTTGTGTTGTTGACTTTTTAAAATTAAAAATAGTTAATAATATTTTGAGTTGGGCCCAATCAATTCTTATTTTGGGACAACTTCATATTATTATTTTTAAACACTCTTATGAGGTTTGTCTTCTTAAGGGAAGATTAAAAAGTGCATTGGGCTTCTAATTGATCCTAGGCGCCAAAAAGGAGGATATAAAGGTGGATCGAATGGCCTAGGAAGGGTTATGCATGTTTATTTCAAAGACTGATATCTTGGGTTTGTGCACGTCGTGCCCTACTCTCCACTGAAGACAAAGACATTTGGTGTGACTAAACTTTGAGGGTGAAAACCCTCATTGGATCCTATTGGGGATGAAACCCTCAATAGTCACAACACTTGCGGACGGAAACCCTCATTTGTTGCATTGGTGGCTTCATACGGGAGTCACAAGTGGACTTAATTGGCAGACTTTTGGAACAACAAGGTGTTTATCCGTGCTTAGGGAACTCCTACTCCTACTTCAGCTAGGGCACAATTTTGGGGGCTGCCGCATTCATTTCCAGCTTGATCTACCCCTTTGGAGATTTTGGGATCACTTTTCAGTGGGTTTTCATGGTTGGAAAATTGTGATTTCACTTTCATTGGATAGCTGGTCTCTTCAAGAGCATTTTGAGCTTTGGTTTGTGTCGAAACTCTAAGTATTGATGGAGTTATGAATTTTAGAAGTTTCAATTGTATTTGCACTTGAAATAAATTTATAAAATACATATTTGCTCCAGATTTCATCTTGTCGGATTTACTGAATATTTGGGATATTTTTATGTTAATTTTCATTCCATATTGCATGTGAATGATTGCTCCTAAGTGCTTGTACAATTCGCTGCCCTAGAGGGATATTAATTAATGTTCTAAGCAGATTTTGATACCCTTAATATGTAATTTCCAGTTCATTGCTAGGGTTTCTAATATTGTTGGATCTGCTGTTATAAAAATCAGATTATTTTCAGTTGGGTGTTGGTGTATTTTCAGATCTGATTCTTATGGGTTGTGACCAAACCCTTATTTTTGGTTTAAGCCCTAGAAAGGGACATCGCAGTTGTTGAACTCCCTTGCTTAGATATGTGTAAACCGTCCAAGCCTGCATATGTGCCAAAAGAAGCCTTGGATGTTGAAGAAAAGAACTGTTCTGAACAATTTTCAAATCTGGATGATGAAATAAAGGTGGAAGGGTCTGTCCCAAACTCATTGGTGATGGTGATTTATGATGTAGAGGGAGATATTGATGATTTTGACTTAAGACATACCCAATTTAGCTGATATAATATATGAGCAAGCAGGGCATGACGAAGAAGAGGATCTGATATCACCTGTCTACCAAAGAGACAAAAATGAACCATTGCAGGAAACTATTGAGGATTTTGTGAATTCAACCGTGAGATGAGAACTGCAGTTGAAGCAGGGAAATATGGATAGGAGGATAAAAATGAATTGGTTATATTTGTGGAGAAACTTACATAGGGTTTTGAGAAAAGGTCAACTTCATTATTGAAGTTTATGATAGTGTTAACAGCTGCAGTTAAAGCAGGGAAATATGGATAGGAGGATATCTCATTGAGTGGTTACATTTGGGGATATACATAGGGTTTTGAGGAAAGATCAGCAGCATTATTGAAGAACTAGTAGAATCAACAGCAGAGGTGTTGACTAAACTCCCAAGATATTTCTTCTCTCACTACACCACATTGTGAAAATGAAAAGATGGCCAAAGTGTACAATGTGGCTGGACCATAAATAATGGAATTGTCTTGGCAGAAATCATTAGAGTAGGAAGCAAATAACAAACTGAACGAAGAAAAAATAAAGTTAGAATTGAAAGTGGAAAATGTGAAACAAGTTGCAGAATTAGAGTAGGCCAAGCTGGATGCAGAAAACACTATTGGGGGATTGAATGGGTCACAATAAGCAGTTGATTTACACAAGGACCTGGAAATTGGAGTAGAAAATCTATAGAAGTCATTGCCTTTGTCAGATTCGGAAAAATATGGAATTAAAGATGAAAATGATAAATATAAAAAACTCCAGTAACCACAAATTTTCAGTTTACCATGCCACAAGTAGTCAACCTCATGCTGTATTTAGATGGGATTGAAGAAGTGTTGGAACTGCTTCAAAATATATAGGATCCCAATGATAACAAGCTAAATAGTGACTGGAAAAGCAATGAGAAGGCACCGTGAAGAGCCACCTAACACACATCCTCAAGTAGACAATCAGTTTGACAGATGAATTAGCCATGGTTGTGGTGGATCATATGCAGCAATAACCTTAGCACTTTCCCACTCCTTACGTGGAGTAGAATCAAAGAGCCAGTCTATTTTTCTTTTGGCTGAGGGGGATATTGTAGGCAGCTTATCGGGTACTTGGGTTAATTTAGTATATAGTTGCTAAGAATCTTACATCCAATTTAAGAAATACATTTAATAGTATGCTGAAAATATGTAGATGGCATAACATAAGAGATGTGTGGAGCAAATGCTCTAATATGAATTATATTTAGAAATACCCTTAAGGTAGGGAAATAGTATACAATATACCTTATTTTGGATGGAAGGAAATTGGAATTACTCCACTATTGCAGGCCTCTTTGATGGGGCAACCTCCTTATTAGAGCATACACTCCAATTATAATATTTCTTCTTGATTTCTTACACAATGATATTCCTCTCCTGATATAAACCCTCTTACAATAATAGATGGGTATACCAATAATCCCAATGTAGGTTGATTCATTGCCCAATATAATAAATACCACAAGTTATGCATATGACTCCCTATAATATATCCACTAAGGGATGTATGCCACATGTTGGTATCTCCACCCACCAATATACATCATAATATCATCTCCATAGGTACATTACATTCCATCTCCCTTAGAATGTTTTGCCTTCGAAAGATGAGAAGAACTACATGACAGTATGACTTTTTTTTTAATTAGCTCATTTACTTTACTTAACAAAAGATGATATCCCGAAAGCTCAAGGACCAAATGGAGGCTCATCCATGCCTCATCTTCTGCCACTTCTTTCTTTCTTTTCTTGGAGATGATCATGTACAAAAACATCGTGATGAACATAATGAACTCATTCACTATAATCCGAGGTTGATGCTCAAGGGAAGCATACACATCTATGTAGGGATAAACCAATAAAATAACATCAACCGTAAACATGCAATCAAGACTGTTTGATGGAGAAAATAAGATTTGTGGAAAATCATCGACAACAATTAGAAGAGCTTGTTTGGTTACTGCGAAAAATCAAAAGTAGGCTGGAAATAATTTTCTTCATTGTTATTGGGGGCAAATAATCAAATATAGGATGAAAATAATTTCCTTCATCTTTATTGGGGATGAGTAATTGAAAGTAGGCTGAAAATAATTTTATCCTTCAATTTTGGGGTGTTCTTTGAAGAGAAGCTCAAATAAATTACTCTCATCCAACTGAAAAATTCCTCATACCATTCCCTGCAATTATCCTCCCAATCTATCCACACATCTATTTCCTTTTCGTATTCTTCTTTCATATGTAAATAAAGAGTATAATTTATCAAATTCATCTCAAAGTCTCTGAAAAGTAACATTAAGGCCGTCAAATGCCTCTTAGTTTTTCCACATCATCTTGATCAAATGCCATAAAAACTAGTGTTCAATTTCTTTTTCTCTCATATTTTTCTAAATCACCTTTCCACCACAGATCTGAAATTCAGAATTATGTAAACAAGTAGATTTGAATTTTTCTTCCAAATGCAAAGACGACACTTGATTTACACCCAGAATTTAAGATATGTATTGTTCTAGGTTCACGACCTGGACAATTTGTAAAAAGTCAGGTTTGCAGGGAAAAGTCATGGCTGACTCATTATAAAAGATGATCATGTTTTTTCTGACCCGCACGACTAGAGAGGACATGTTTTCGAGGGCTCGAGATTGTGAAAGCATGAAAGAGGATAGAGAAAAATGTGACATCCGACTTTTTTGCAGTTACAAAGAAAACCTGGATCATTTTGGAAGAGTTTGTGTGAGAAAAGGATGATTTTACTGTCCAGAGCAGACCCGAGTTGGCAAGCTGCAGTTCTAAGTTTGTAGTGCTAGGGCACAGACACAATTATTTTTGTATTTTCTGTGCAGCTCTGAGTTTGCAGTGCTAGGGCACACAATTTGGCCACGAGCAGCCTATGCGATTTTCAGCACATGAAAGCCATTTTATTGCATAAATTATAAGCAAATTCAGAATATAGACTGTATTTCCTTTTTCTGTTGCATCAATTTGCGGGTCATAGGTCAGAAATTCAGAACATAGACTGTATTTCATTTTTCATGTTGCATTTATTTTTGGGTTGGAAAATCAAGTATTGTGTGAAAATGGCCAACATTCAGAATCTTATTGTGTGGAAATCTAGTATTGTGTGAAAACGGCAAAGAAATTGACTTACTAGAATTACAGTGTTTGGAGTCACAAAATTCTGATGATTGCATAGTATATAGACTGCAACAAAATCATTCTTGGCACTAAAGAAAGGCATGTTGCAGATTTTGCGATTTATAACAAGCAACATAAGGAGACCGTGCTATTGTTGAAGTTGTCTGTGTCACTGATTTGATACCGGAGGTTTGGAACCTCATTGAAACAAGTGTGATATGAAGCAGACTGAAGAACAAGTATTTGACTTAGGCAAAAAATGGGGTTTTGTACCTAAAGAATTTGCTTTTTTGAAAAAAGATGCACGAGGATGGGTCCCCTTCAGAACACCTTATTTGGAAGAAAAATCTTTAAAACCATCTCAGTGCCATGAACAAAAAGATGGATGACAACAATGTGGCTGCCTTTGTTTTGAACAGTTTGATGCCCTCATATGATTCCTTTGTGGAAGCTTTACATTTGATGGATGAAAGTATGCTCATGACCTTTGATTAGGCTAGTTCCTGTTTGCTGCCAAAAGAACACAAGTAGGCACAAGCAATCGACTCCAATTTTGGACAAACAAAGATTGCATCGACTGCTCAGTCAAAGGGGAAGTGGAAATGAGTTCCGGGTGATTCATCTTCCATATATCAGGTGAATTGCTTTTATTGTCATAAGGTTGGGCATATCAAAGAGGATTTTTCCGGAAGTGACAATATGATCTTTCCCAACACAACAAAAGTCATATGATGAGGCAAATGTGGCAGCAGTTGCAAATGAACAAGATTTTGACGAAGCATATTCTCTCTATGTTTTCCTGGCAGCATGCTTGAATGACAGTGCTGTGAGTTGTTGGATCATTGACTCTGGTGCGTCCAGACATTTTTTCGTGTCGAAGGGATTGGTATGTAACATTTACTGCAAAATACAAATTGTTCTCATTCAGTTGTTGTATTTGATGGGAAGTCACTTGCAGTAGAAGGGATATTTGCATAGTCTTAAAAAGCACTTAGGAAGGTTAAGTATGTTCCTAGAATACATAAAAACTCTCAATTCGTCAATAAACAAAAAATCACATTATTTTTGTAATTTTATCTTGCCAGATGTGTATTGATGTTGGATGTGAAACAAGGATGAATAATTTCCCTAGGCATTGGGCAAGGTGGTTAGTATAGGCTTGTTGAATATGGTATAATCAACCTCAATACATGTGTGCAGCGTGCCCACCATTCAAGATATGTTGGAGGATGATATTCCACATAGGCTTGTTTTCCCTACTTAAGTCAACTTACTTGCACTTGTTGCCGAGAGAATAACCACTATATAGAATGTGTAGGAGGATGCAATACTTGAGGAGGGTGGACTTTCTCACTCAATATCTAAAGGGCCGACATTGGTGTGTTCGTAGCATCTTTCAAGTAGTGGTTAAAAAGCCTCTTGAAGTGTCGAAAGGGAGAAAAGGTAAAGGTAGGCACCTAAGCGGCTTTGGTACTAGAGATACTAAAATATGCACAATATCATTATTACATCATGTTTTTCGTATTCTTTATGTATGTTGGTCTTGAAAGATGAAACTAAGTCTTAGTGGCACAAGTCCTTGTCATTTTACTCTTATATAGCTTGACCCGTTTTCTTATTTGACTTTTTGATGCTTGTTCATGCTTTTATGTTGAATCATAGAGATCTCTAGCCTTTTGCATTGGTTATGTGACTTTTGCTTGTATTGGGTCAAAACTATACAGATTGGTAAAGACTTATGTTGCCAGGATACGGGTATGGGTACGGTTTCGATACAAAGATACGTCGATTTAAAAAAACCCCTGGGTATGATACATCTTGGATACGTTTGTACATATATATTAAAAAATTAAAGCATATATATAAATTTTATACATATACTCATTTTACTCCTTTTTTAGTCCATAAGAAATACAAAACTTGAAAAATATAGTATGATCAATGTTCAAAACATTCAATATACTTAAGATTTTACATTTCTGGTTGCCATACATATGATATACGAATATCATGTCAACATGAATACAAAGAAAACTTGAAAAATATAGTAGGATCAATGTTCAAAGCATTCAATATACTTAAGATTTTACATTTCATTCATAACGTGGCTGCCATATATATGATATATGAATATCATGTCAACATGAATACAAACAAATCTAGAATATATCATCTAGATTTTCCTCAAAATCAAATTCTTGCATGCCACTTGCGCTAGCTCCACTTTTAGTAGCCTTTTTATATCTTTTTGAGGAGTTTCGAGTTTATTATTTTATTAATTTATGAGTTAAGAGTTCATTTTTCGATTATTGACCAAGTCAAAATAAAAATAAAAAAAAACTTTTTTAGAGCCCCCCCCACCGCCCATCCCAACGGGTACATCAAAATGTACTCGGGACTTACTTGGACATAACTGAGACGTATATGTATTGTACCCGGTACGTATCCGTATTGGGTGCGGGAGGGGGCAGCGAAACCATGCATCATAGGTCAAGACTCTACTATGGTCCTGACAAAGATGTATGGTCTAGCCTCTTTTTGTGTTTTGGGTCCTTTCTGCCCATTGGGTCTCTTTTGCACCTTCTTGTGTTTCGCAATTTATGTTTATGGTCAGCTTTGCGCGCCACTAAGATTTAAATTTCAAAATGATAGAGTCCTATATATACAAGTTCACCTTAAGCATTTATTATCTAATAAGCACCTATCTACCAAATACAAGGATAAGAATTGAAGAGTACATTCTTCATACTGCATGTCACAACATATGAGGGCATAAATATGTTTTTGACATCTGCATGCAAGGGTTTCATGGGAGCAAAGTAGCATAGGCTGCTATTAGTTTGGAAGCACAAGGGCAACACTAGCTCAAGGGTTCTACTCTGTATGCACATTGGCACAATGCACTAGGAAAACTACAAGTATGTCCAAGTATTAGTGTCGATAGTGGATGTTGAAGGTGCCTAGTGTGCTAAAAGCTCAAGTAAAGCCAAAATGTGTTTGGCGAGTTTAAGCTCCCCTCTCCATAATAGATGTTGAAATCTCCCCTAGCACCAAACAATGAAAAAAAGCTTGAAAGAGCCCTTGGCACATTTGGAGGCCCCTCCCCGTAGTGATTAAAAAGGCACTAGGAGTGTTAAATACACAAAGGTAAAGAAAAGTGCCCTCGACGCATCTGGAGGCCACTTCTCGCACCAATGAAGAAATGTGCCTAGTGTGCCCAAAGTGCCAAACGTGCCTTTGCCTCCCATCTCCTCTTATAAAAGAACCAAACTTCTGCTCATTATTATTGTTTGTTGCGCCGCTTTCCCTTGAACTATCTAGAACAGTCTTTTACTACCCACGAGTATTTCTCGAAGGATTTCCTGTTCTAGACTCATTCCAAATTACCTATCTTTCTGAACCATGTCAGGCCTACTTACTACATTCTTCTTGCACGCATGTTTAACCTGTTTCACTCAATTTTTTGCCATTTTTTGAGTTTTCGCAGCCAACCCATCCTTATCATTGTTTTCGTCCATTCTCTGCCATTGCCCTTATCCTATTTGGAGGGTTTTTGAACACATATGAGGCACTGAGACCCTATGCCCTAATGACTATGACGCACACCTCCTGAGCATGCTTGGGATTTTCTCACTCCCCTAACCACTGTGATGTGCACCACTATGTTCCCCTCTTCCTCGCTTCCACCTTGGTTTTTGCCTCTAGACCTATATTTCTCAAATTTGTAGGTGTTGGCTGAAGTAAATTTTTGTCCCCCATGCTACAAAGTGAAGTACCGGTACCATGGCTTTCAGCCTCAGACTTAGACAGGGCTTGCTGAAATTCGAGATACAGAGAAAGGGAATTTTGACATTGCCAACCTTCATGCCAAACTACGAGCTTCCAACAAATCTGCCTTCATGCAACATCTGGCCAAAAGTTGATCACCGAAAGTGGCTGACTTTCTTATCTTGGTACAATGTGTGGAATTGGTGCTAGCCTAGGACCAACTTTATGATCTTGAAGGCGAAGAGGTGAAAATTATTATAGTTGTGCTAATTGCCTGATTTAATGGGGATAGCGTTGTGCATACCTTCAAAATCCTGTTAAGAGAAGCATATGGAGATATAACCATAGCCAATGTTGAATCTTATTGGGATAATCCTGATACTTGCTCCCTTTGAATCTTGAATGTGTAAGGGATGAAGCACCTGAAACCTAGAAAATCCGAGTTCCTCGAGAAAGTACTCAGGTCTGACTTCAATGATGACATCCTAGATGCTATCACAATGCTAAAGAGGGTAGACAATAATATGTTGACTGGAAAGTTCCATCCTTGGATGTTCATGTTCATTGACATTCACACTATTAGGAAGGGCTTTGAGTTCATAGAATGGGGAGTATTGATTAGTGAAGCCCTTCACAAATAATCAATAAAGTTGGGAACTACTGGCACATTCTACATGACCTAACTATTTTGGTCTATTGCTGATCTCAAATCCTACATTAGGCTTTGAACAAAGGGAAGCTACGAACAAATAGCTTGGATTTGGCACTACTACCCACAACTCACTCTGGAAAGGTGCGAAAATAATTTCATGTGCGTGAATGATGCTTTCACAATGTTTTTGATACAAACTTTTTAGCACAATTATGCCTCCTTCATCTCCTTTGAGGGTACTGAATTGGCATTGCAATTTGGGAGTTAATTCATATGATTCCCTCATTTTTCCTACATCTGATTGGGTGGCTTCTGCAGTATGCCATATCAACTTCCCAACTTCATTCTAGACAAGGTGTTACTGATTGAATTGTGTAGAGAATTGGCCATATTTCACAAGTTGTGTCGACAATGGAAGAAGGTTGAAGTTCAATTCTCGATCACTCTCAGTCATGACACATGTTTATCCTCAACAAACACAGATGGAAATTGTGCAGATATGGTTAATTTCAAAATGTCTTCATATTTTAGGACGACTTCATTCGACAACAAGGGGTTCATCTAAAGCGAGCTCGACTCCTCATATGCCTGTGTGCCAACCATTGAGGAGGATTATTGGGAAGATTGCTTAGATGAATATGGTGCACTGGAGGGACTATGCTTGAATGAGTTTGGAACAGATAAGGGATAACTTGAAAATGTGGTTTCTAGAGGGAATATTCGATGATGGGACAAACTATGGAATCCATGTACTCTGAGAAGATCATGTGAAAACCTCTTCCCTCTATGGATCGATCCCTTTTGAAGGCCTCAAACATCATCAAATGAAGAAAAGCTATGGTGAATAGACTAGTAAGGTGATTCAATCAAAAGGCCTCCGAATTCACTGGTGTGACGGGCTAGTAGTGTAGAGGCCTCCCAAAGGTGAAAGAACATCTTCTCACACCATGAGATCTTCAAATTCTCAAGCCTCGGGGCGTGATCCACTTTTGTTAGAAATAGGAGTAGGGGGAGATGAGGATGATCTTAATAAAAACTAATGGCCGAAGAAATCTTGTGGGTTAACTTTTGGAATCAAATTTCCATCAACAAAGGGCCCAGATTCCCAAATTGATCCCATTGTTGTGGGGGCTCCACTCTCTTATGATCCCATGGGGACCACTGTACTCATTGATAATACTACTTAGCATTGCATGGTGTTCGAGCAAGGGAAAAAAACAAGTTCAAGGCTCAATGTAGGCCCTCGAGTCCCCTCCTCCTTACTCTCCCTCGTGAACTCACGTCCTCTGACCAACTCATCTTCTAAGCAAGCAACTCCTCCAGTTGGGACCTCTTCAAGGTTGGTAGTTTAAGTGACAAACGCCATGGGTGATAAGCCCTTTTAGCAGGGCAAGCTTTTGGTCACAAGATAGAAAAATATTGTGAAGCATTCCAACTTGGTTTTGACATTCTCTCTAATCTCCTTGAAGTTCTATCTCCGAAGAAAACCAAGATTACGATGAGGACAATGATTGAGCCCGCAAGTGTAAGGTTTGTGGGAGTCACTAAACCAAAAGGGGATTCAAAGGAGTACTTTCATTGGAGTATTCTGAATATCAACTGGTTCCCTTTTATGTATCGACATCAGTAGATGTGTAATGAAATTACTTAGATAGATTTGAATATCAACAACAATAGAACACCAACGGACACCAAAATAGAGATAAAATATCACAGTATGTAAGTAGAATGACCCAACCACTTGGAGGGGGCAATCTCCAAACCATACAATAAGACTGAAGTGTTCAATATGATGATGATCTATGAGTTACTAACTCCTATTTATACCCAACTATGTTATGTAAACCACCTAGGTTGACCTACTAAGCATATGACAGTATAAGTAAATGATTTATGATATTGGTGTCCCCAGATTTCACCCTAAAATTTGAGACTACCCCATGTTAAAATTTTTTGTTCTTTTAAAATAATGGGTCGTTTTATGTTTTTATTGCCAGAAAGTGTCTGTAATGTGTCAGGATAATCCCAGGGAGCCATATTAGCCATTTTCGCTAAATACCCAGATACCCAAACTCGTTATATTCTGTCGTTGGGGTTTGCCTGCGGGAAATTTGTATTTAATTATTTTGAATCCCGTTTGAGGCAAATTGTGCTCCGGTTTAACCTTGTTGTGATCGTACATGTCAACTTTCCCATATACCAGTAGGGTTTTAACCAAGAATGAATCCTGGGCTTTATTTGTGACTTCTGGCAATGTTTTGTGTTTTTGGTGTTTTCCCGTTTCGTTTTCTGTGAAATTTCTTTGGATCAATTCCTTTACCGGTTTCGCTTGATTCTTTGCCTGGAGTATCTGGAGATCACCTATGCATGTTGTGCTAGAAGGAATTCGCCATCGGAGGTCTGGGCTCTCAGAAAAGACGATGTCGTGTAAAAAAAAGTTTTTCTGGGCTGGCCGCATTTTTGAAAACAGAGGGTTTGAAGTGAATCATGAGATTTTTGGAAGCATCAGGCAGGTGGGATTTTTGTACCTGCCTAGCAGGGTACTTTTTCCCATGGAAGCAACGACACTTAAGTCACAATGGGAAAATCAGAGGCAGCAGGCAGGCGGGAATTTCTTACTTGCCTTGCAGGGTAAAAATTCCCATTGTGAAATAAAAGAAAAATCACTTAAGGCATTGATGGGATTTTATTACCTGCCTTGCAGGGTAAATAATCCCATTATGAAAGTCAAACAACTTAAGTGAATCATGAGATTTTTAGAGCTGCCTTGCAGGGTAAATAATCCCATTGTCAATTGACTTTTAAAAATAGAAATTGCTCATGCCAAAAAGTGCAACCCCTTTAGGGAAAGAAGGGCAGCTTTAAATGCATTAAATTAATTAATTTCTTCTCCAATTTTGGCGCCCAGGCTTGTGGAAAAGTCAACAAAGGGAAAGTGGATAAAGGAAGTCAGAATTAGAAGTTCTAAAATTAAATAAATATTATTTATTTAATGCAGCTCCATGTCAAAAAGTGCGCCCCATTTGGGAGAGGAATAATATTTGAAGTATTAATTGATTTAATCAATTCCTATTTTCAGTGGTTGAGGTCAAAGCATACTGTGAGGCTTAAGTTAATTGGAAGTAGAGGGCTAAAATTAAATAAATTTAATTTATTTAATGGCAGCCATGAACATGCACAAAATAGGCACCTCATTTGAAGAGGAAAACTTATTAATTAATTAATTGCTAGGAATAGGAGAGACATTAATTAATTAAAGAATTATGAGGGTTATATAAGCAAAGGCTGCCATAAGGATGAATTAATTAATTCAACAGCAAAGAAGTGCAGCCCAGACAAAAAGTGCGCCCCATTTGAAGAGGAATTTTGCTTAGAAGAAGGTGTAATTAATGCTGGAAGCTTCCAAATTTTGCGCCTAGGTTTGAAGGAGCTTGCTTTGTGTCTGAATAATTGTCTGCATAAGTGATACAGGTGCTCAAATGAAGTTGGTAAAATTCATGCTTGCTTTGCATGCAAATAAAACATCAAATTTTGGGGCAGCAGGGTTGATATATGCAGATTTTTATGATTAAAATCCACTGTTCATATTCCGGGTGCCATCTTTGTCTGAATTAATTGCAGGAATTCATTACAGGTTCTTTTATAAGAGAAAGAGAGCTTAAATCAATGTCCAATACATTGAACATATCCTCCGAATCTGAAGAATTATCCAGATCTGCACCGATTGTGAAGAATTCCGGCCGAATAAAGAGGAAAAAAATTGTTCAGACAAAGATAGATACAACCATGACAAAGAGAGATGAAAAAGAAAGCTTAGTGGAATCATGCATTACTTCTAGATTTGCTCACATAGGAGACACTGATCCAGATCCAGATCTCATAATTGCAAAAGCTTCTGGCAAAAAATTCATCCTCTTGTTTCGAATGCAGCCTGTGAAGAATTTAGTGCATGGAGAATTCCTTCCAGGACCTTGTGCATGTTCTTCCAATCTTCCAGTTGAAGCCTTCATTGAAGTTGCATTCACCCGAAGTGCTTTCCAGAATTTTTAATTGCTCATATGCAATTAAAAACAAAGAGTTATTTACTGCAAACATTGCACTAATGCATGTATCGGAGAAGAACTGCAAAAACTTCAAGGATAAGAGGGAAGACATGTCAAAGACAATACCCGCATGCAAATCACAGTCACTTGCTTCCAGATCCAGGCGCTTCTATTACCAGCCGCTTCCAGATCCAGCCGCTTCCAGCCGCTTCCAGATCCAGTTTGGTGAGAATCAAAGGCAAAAGAATCAGCTGCATGCAGAATATGAAAAAGGACAACACTGCAGCTTTCCTCTTTCTTCTTCTTTTTCTTCTTTCCTCCGACAAAGTAATTGAGCGATCAATTAAATTTTAAAACTTAAGTGATTGGTTTAAAAGCCATTACTTGAAGAAGTCAACTACTTGGAGATAGGTGGCAAACGTGCAAAATAGAAGGTTTTATCTTCAGTTGCAAATCATGCATGTCATTCAAAGAGGAATTCCAGGAGGGAGATTGCCAGTTGTTTCCTTTCCGACTTCCACATGTGCCAGTTCAACTAAAAGCTTCGTATTTGTAATTTACCCTTTACATGTTATAAGTAGAGGAAGAACCTATGGGTTAAAGCATCAGAATTTGTAAGCAGCATTCTTGTGTTCCAGACTTTGTGCTGAAACCCCTGATAGCCACTTGAAGCAAAGGAATATAAAGGAGCAGATTTCCGGAGAACTTTGTGTCACGGTGCATTGTGTTTCTAGTTTTTAATCTCAGATCTACTTATAATCTTTGTGTTATTTTAAATCTAGATCTGAAGTTGCCTTTGCTTATAATTCTGTGTGTTGATATCTATTGGTTTCTTCTATGTGCATGCAATAAACTCTGCTATTTATTGATTGGGTTGCACATCTTCCCTATTTCTTCCCTGTGTTTTATTATTTCCTTCTATAAATATTTCCTTTCTTAAACAGTTGCTTACTTGCTGCAGAATTGTACAACTATAGTTCATGCGCTGAATAGTTAAAGTAAAACCCCATATAGATACCGACATATTTTAATTGACAAATCTGACATGGGAGCCTCACCGGTAAATGAGGGAGATTTATCTCATGACTGCCTAGGTTTTCAGCTATGCAGAAAATCTAGCCAACAGATATGATAAGAGATTATGTTTGCCACAGGTCGGCCATACCTATCCCGATATACGACATGGAATCAGGGGCGTAACATGCCCCTTCCCTTCAAAGCAACATTGTCCCAAATGTTGGAAACTTCTGGATATTGCTGCAGGAATGCTTCATCTGGCCATGTTGCATCTTCACTGGTCACATCCTTCCACTTGATCAAATAGTTGGTAATGATCCTTGCCCTCAACTGTTGAGTATGTGTCTAAATAATGCCTTAAAGCTCCAAGATGATTCGGCCCTCCTCATCAAGCTTAGGTAATATTGCCTATGTTGGAAATATTGTCATTGATGTCAAGGAGTTGTTATGACAAAGGAGAAGGCACAAGCACATAATAGGAGTTCTTGATGTCAAGAAATCATTTGTCTAAGGAGATTGTGCAGCGATCATGTGTATATAATAGCAATGATTTGGACATTATATAACAACTTTGTTACTTGAAGTGCCAGTGATTTATTATTGCAGCGATCTGGATTTTGTGTATTGCAACAAAGGCACTTGGATATTTTGCAACAGCGATCTGATTGTATTTGACCGTGATCAGATGTTGATAGTGATCTTGGTTTTAAATTAGAATGACTTGCTCTGATGTGTGAACCAACGATTTAGTCTAAGGGCCCAACGACTTCACCTTGTGTATACAACATTAGTTCATGAGCAGCGATTTAATGAAGAAGACTAACGATTGAATAAAGGACATAAGAGTTAATTCAAGGAGAATCTAAATAATAAAGCAAGCCGACCCAATTTTATAAAGGTATTGATGTCTAATCGAAAGGATTAACTAATATTTAGAAAAGGGACACATGCTTTGAAATGGACGACCCTCTTGTGAAGAGGCATGAGAAGATATATAAGGGAGGTAAGAAGGTTGAGATCAAAATGTAGAAAATAATTGAAAATCATTTTGAGAGAAGTATGAGAGAGAAGAGTAAAAGTAAAATGAAAATTTCATTCGAGTAAAGAGTAAGACGGAAGAGCAAAAATGTATTGCTATCTGATTTCATTAATTAGACCAGCATCCATGTTGAAAGTATGATCTGATCTGTTTGTGTGAAAAGAAGCGGAATTGCCATCATTCGGTTGAAGAAGCAACTATAGAAGGTGGAAATTTATTTTGTTGAGGTCGATGTTTCACAATTTCGGAATTGGTGTCTCCGGTGGGTTGGTGCTCACGAATTGGTTGAGTTGGTGCTTGTCATTGGGGATTGGTGTCTCTAGTAGGTTGGTGCCTATGAACATTTGTAAAGCATTTAATTTTAAGGCTCGATTTGGACGGTGGATCCAAACAGTCTTATTTGGTGGTTTTTCTCGAGAGAGGGTTTTCCATGTAAGTCTGGGGTTGCACTGTGTTATGTTATTTGAATGCTTTTGAATGCTTTAATTGTGGATATAAGTTTTAATAAGTAAAATTTTATCTTATACTAATTAACCCCCCACCCTCCCTCAGTATAAGCATGTGCTTAACAATTGGTATCAGAGCCGGTTCCTTCAGAAGACAACCTAACTGCTAGAAGGTAGAACTCGGGAGCACATATGGCTAGTCATGAAGGTTTCTCCACAAACAGGCATCGTTGTTTCATGGAACAAACTATGCATTCTGCAGTATAAGAATGAGAAACTATCTAATGGCTCTTGGCTTTGATATCTTGCAATCAATAGTGACTGGATATACACCTCCACAAACTCCACCGACGGATCAAGCCAGAAAGAAGGCTAGTGAAAACAATGCCAAAGCAATGAATGCAATCTTATGTGGCTTGTCAGAATCCGAGTTTGTCAAGGTAATGCACTGTAACATAGCAAAAGAAATTTGAGACAAACTTCAAAACATCTATGAAGGTGACGACAAAGTTAAGAAGGCTAAGCTCCAAACACATAAAAGACAGTTTGAAAGCTTGAAAATGCAAGATAAAGAAAATGTTGCAGCCTATCTTCTCGGTGTGGATGAGATTGTCAACACCATCAAAGGGCTTGGGGAGAAATTTGAAGAATCAGTAATAGTACAAAAGGTACTAATGTCTCTTCCCTTAAGATTTGATGCCAAAGTTTTCTGTTATCAAAGAAATGAAAGACCTAGACCAGTTGAAAATGGACGAGTTACATGGAATTTTCATGCCGTGGATGAAATGAGGATAGAAACAGAGAAGCCACCAAAGCGTGAAGCAACTTTTAAAGCTTCAAGGAAACATAAAAAGGAAGAATCGAAATTAAGCTATTGTACTTGCCATGAGAGCATATCAGATAGTGATAGAGAAGAAACTTTATTCATGACTATAGAAATAAAAAATGATGCCTCTACAAGTAAATACACCTTGGAAGAGGAAGAAGATGTCGAAGATGAAGGAGAGGTACATCTTGAAGAAGAACTCATCTGTGCTTTAGGTGAGGTAAAAGTGCTTAAGAAAAAGGAATTGAGACAATTCTTCACTTCAAAAATATGAAGAAGAAATTTGTGACCTAAAAACAAAGATAACTCAAAATCTTGAAGAGTCAGAAAAAGTCATCAGTGGTCTAAAAACTCAAATCGAAGAAGCAAAGACGATGGAGGAAGATGTGAGAATCCAACTGAAGACATAAGAAGACAACTGTGCTAAGCTAGAATCAGAGGTTGTGGTCCTAAAGGAGGAATTGGAGAAGACAAATACTAAATTGAAAAGCAACATAAAGTTTGAAAAGAGCACCGAAGTGCTAGATGAGATTCTAAACCGCCAAAGGTCACCATGCATCAAGACGAGTCTTAGGTATGAGGAAAAACAAGAGGTTACTAAGAAGGATTTGAATTCAAAGTTATTGAACCTTCAAAGAAAGAAGATAAGGCTCCTCAAAAGAACAATGCTCCGCAAGAAAACAACAAAGGCAAGAACAAGTGGCATAATGTTCCCACAAGAAACCACAAAAGATCATTCTTTCCAAAGCAGTCTATCAGGTACCAGAGATCGTTTTATGGATATTGTTTTGCTTGCAATCATTTTGGTCACAAAGCAGTAGATTGTAAAGGACATGCGAGGAATGAGTATGGATGGAACGGAAACAGAGATTCATATGGTTTCTCAGGTAGAAGCTATAATTCATTTGCTCTCTTATCAAATGATATTATATGTTATAATTGCAATAAGTATGGACATATAACAAGACAATGTAGAAGTAATCCTGTAGATCAGAACAAGAAAGTGGATGCCCGTGCTAAACACAAAGGTGAATTCATTAAAGTTTGGAAGAAGAAGCAAAAGCAGGAAAATCTGTAGAAAGAGTAAACTATGCTTGTGCAAGAAGCACATGGTGCATTGGCAGGTAAAGCCATGGTGAAGCAAGAAAAACTTGATGTTCACAGTGGAAAGAGTCTATGAAGAAAAACAAGAGATGAGGATGAAAAGAAAAAGAATGAAAGGTGTAAATTTGGGAACGCGTCAAAGATTGAATTGGAAGTAGAAGGGGAGTGCAACATTAGTTGCACATGGCAAACATGTGATGCCAATATAGATGAGTAAATGGAGACATACATCACCAAAGTCATTTGGTCTTGCTTGATACAAGGAGAATTGTTTAGTCAAAAGAGGAGAAGGTATATGTTTTTGCAGTTCATGATGCATTTCAGTTTGTAGAAGAAAGTGAGATTAAAACAGAGACCTCAGTGGAAGAAGGAAATCACAAACAACAGTTGATGAACAAGTAAAGAAAGGTTGAATGGAGTACATTGCCACAAAAGAGTAGTTACCAACAGCAACATGAATTAAGGGAGTGCTAATCATTGCATTATTAAGCTCCATGGATATTTTGGTGATATACATTGTGATTGTGTTGTATATCCCTTTGCCATTGATATGGGGAACAATACAACAAGAGGAACAAGTCCAGAAAGAGGGAGTATTCTGGTTGGAGATGATTATTTCTTTGTAGGGTTGCCATCAATGACAAAGGGGGAGATTGTTGGAAATATTGTCATTGATGTCAAAGGAGTTGTTGATGACAAAGGAGAAGGAACAAAATAGGAGTTCTTGATGTCAAAGAATCTTTTATGTCTAAGTAGATTGTGCAACGATCATGTGTATATAATAGCAATGATTTGGACATTATATAACAGCTTTGTTACTTGAAATGCCAATGATTTATTATTACAGCAATTTGGATTTTGTGTATTGCAGTAAAGGCACTTGAATTTTGTGCAACAACGATCTGATTGTATTTGACAATGATCTTGGTGTTAAATTACAGCGACTTGCTTTGATTTGTGAACAAACAATTTAGTCAAAGGGCCCATCAACTTCATCTTGTGTATATAACATTAGTTCATGAGCAGCGATTTATTGAAGAAGACCAGCGATTGATTAAAGGACATAGAGTTAATTCAAGGAACATTTAATCAATAAACCAGGCCGACCCAATTCATATGAGCATTGAGGTTTAATTGAAAAGATTAATAATTAATAAAGCAAGCCGACCCAATTCATATAAGCGTTGATGTTTAATTGAAAGGATTAACTAATATTTAGACAAGGGACACACGCTTTGGAATGGACGACCGTCCTGTGAAGAGGCATGAGAAGATATATAAGGGAGGTAAGAAGGTTGAGATCAAAATGTAGAAAATAATTGAAATTCATTTTGAGAGAAGTATGAGAGAGAAGAGAAGTAAAACGAGAATATCATTTGAGTAAAGAGTAAGAAAGAAGAGCGGAAATGTATTGCTATCTGATTTCATTAATTAGACCAGCATCCATGTTAAAAGTATGATTTGATTTGTTTGTGTGAAAAGAAGTGGAATTGCCATCATTCGGTTTAAGAAACAACTACATAAGGTGGAAGTTTATTTTGTTGAGGTTGGTGCCTCACAATTTGGGGATTGGTGTCTGCAGTGGGTTGGTGCTCACAAATTTGTTGAGTTGGTGCTTGGCATTGGGGATTGGTGTCTCAAGTAGGTTGGTGCCTACGAACATTTGTAAAGCGTTTAATTTTAGGGCTGGATTTGGACGGTAGAACCAAGCAGTCTTATTTTGTGGTTTTTCCCGAGAGAGGGTTTTCCACGTAAATTTGGTGTTTGTTGGGTTTTTAAATTATACTTTAACAAACCATAGTCAGGGGACCGCAAGTCCCTCCTCTTTAATGGGAGAGGTTCTCTTATTGAAAGCAAGCAACAAAACTTATATACAAATGTACAACTTTCAAAGTGTGGATTCCTGATACTTTGAAACGTTTTATGCCCAAAGATCATCAATATGAGAGAATGGAAGAACTAAGGAGATGAAAGAGGAAGAATATAACAATACTTTCAGGAAATATAGATAGCAGGGTATAACCTTATACGTATTGATCAAAGGAGATGCAGAATGGAATCATTCGCGTTTATAACAGATATAATTTTAGAGACACAAAGTTCCCCAAATCATATTAACAAGAACACAAAGTGTCTTATCATGCAAAGATGGATGATTCGCAAATTCGAACAAGGAAAGAAGGAATAACAGAGGAAGAAAGGGAAAAACTTCTGTATTGATTACTTCGAATCTATTACATCTACAGAGTACCAGGATCCAACACACATAATGACATGGAGAAGCCATTAAATAATCCTTAAAAACGGTTACATTCGGTTTCTTGGTTCTTGCAGAAGCGTTAATGGCAGCAAAAAATGATGCTCTGTAATGCAACCGTTAAACCTGTTTTGTAACTTCAAATATGAGCCGTCCACGTGGAAAAGATCTAAACTGAAGCGGGCCTGAGGGCGCCTTTTGTATTTTGTGACTTTGTAAAGATTTTGCATTTTTTGACATTTTGGCCTGTCCATCCACTTTTGGTACGGTCTTGACACGTGGCTTTACTTGAGTGGCGATGGAGTCGCAGCTCACTTTTACAATTTTAACTCTTTTGAAAGAAAAGCTCAAAAACTCAAAGTTCTCCGCTGACCTGCCTCTTTGCTTTGACTTTTCAACGCGGGCTCAAGAACCCAGCAGAGTCGTGGATCATTTTATAACTTTTAACTCTCTTTTTGGAAATAACACCAAAATTCCCAAATCGCTCCGACGGCCCGCCTTCCCGCTTTGAATTTTCAACGTAGGCATCAACACGTGGCTTCACCTAGGCGCCAACGGGGTTGCACTTCACTTTATAACTTTACGCTCTTTTGGAAACAAAGGTAAAATTCCTAAAGTGTCCCGACAACCCGCCTCTTGGCTTTTGACCTAAAAATGGCCATGTGTCCGTTTGTGGGCCTTAGGCATTCTTTTTACATTTTACGCCTTTCACCATAATGCCTCAAAACACAAAAAGGACCCGCCTTTCTACCTTTGACCTTTTAAAGCATCAAAACACAAAAAGGGCCTGCCTTTCCGCCACCGCTTGTTTCAGCCAATCAGGATCCTTCGAGCCACAGGGCCAATTTGACACTTTTGCAAAAAATAACAAAAGTGACAAGTTTAAAAGATAAACTTGCCATGCCGCATCCAATCAGAGATGTCCACATATCCGCAGACGTCGGGACAAAATTTGACGCCTATCATTCGTGACTGTGGAAAAATAAAAATGAAAGGGAAAACCCCACCGTCTGCGCCCGAATTTCAAATTGTTCTCCATGGAATGAGAAACTGCAAACAATACTAGGCTTGACGCAATCCACAACCAAAGAGAAGGATTGACAACGACATTCGAATGAAGGAAAAGATTTTCAAGCATCCAGACGGGGAAATAGAAAATACTTCAAACTACGAAGACTAAAGAATTTTCAAGCGAAAGAGCGAGATTAAAACCGAGCACCCACGACTTCAAAGCACAAATTTCTCCAAGGCACCAACTCAAAATTCACAAAACTTGACTTCAAAAAGAGAGGGATTTTGAGGGCGACAACAGCGTTGCACTGTGTTATGTTATTTGAATGCTTTAATTGTGGATATAAGTTTTAATAAGTAAAAGTTTATTTCTTTTTATATCCCTTGGTTTCCACCAAAGACCAAATAGTTGAAGACCTACCTCTTTGAGCTTCACTTTATCTTCTAATCTCTTGTTGGGGTCTCATAACCCCAACCGACCTGCCTTAAGGAGTGAAACACCAAAAAAACATTAAAAATAACAAAAGAAAATTGAAATGAGTTCAATTACTTCCCTTGTTCACTTATGTTTCTTATCAATGGGAAGAGAATGGCAAGAAGTCTTCATTTGACATTAATTTGAAAGAGGGGGCATTACACAAGGTATGGTGGTGCCATTGGCGATGGTTACTTGGAAGCCTTCAAAACTCCTTACCTTCAATCCCAGCTTGTCTGCAAGTCCTCAATTGATGAAATTACTGTTAGTGCCACTATCAATGAGAACTACCACATTGTGACTATTGATGTGTCCTCTTATCCGGAAGGAATGGTACACTTGGGCACTCTCTAGAGATGTAAGAGTGCTGGTTACAACTGGATCAGACCGATGTTCCTTCCTTTCCTAGCTCAGAAACTGCTGTCACCTTTTCCTCTTCATTGCCCTCTCCTTCATCATCCGACACCACTTTTATTTGGTATGTTTGCCCCTTCCCAAGGCACCTATGTCGGGGTGACCACGGATCTCTACATGTGAAGCAAAGCTTCTTCCTTGTCAGCTCACTTTTGGACTCTTGGTTCTTTTCTTCTTTCTTTCATTCTTCTTGGCTATTAGCCCCTTGAAAAGGCTTCATAGACTGCCCCAAAATAGGTACTTTAGGCTGAGATAGAAGACCCTTTGGCTGCCCTCCCATTGCTGGTCTGATCTGCCCCTTTTCGCCCATGTTTTTTGATGAAAAACCATTCCTAGGGATTGTATCTTCGAGGTCCAAGGACTTCCTTATGGTCTCTTGCAAGGAACATGGGTCAAAAGGCCTTACTAAATTCTTTAGGGGTTCGGTCAAGCCCTTCAATAAACAATACCAGGAGTCTCCCTTTGAAATTATCATCTACCATGACTGAAATATTTTGAAAATAAGCAACATAATCCTCTACCGTACCTTTTTGTTTGAGTTGGGCAGGATCGTGGTAGTATGCTTCCGAATCCATCCGTTCGAACCTTTCCACGAGGTGTAAAACTTTAGGTTTTAATTTGTCACAATTGAAACCTAAGCCATTATTTAGATTGTAAATCTGTTGTTTTGTTGCTTGCGGGTCGTTCGTGGAGATCATACTTCTGCTGTATGCAGAGCAGATTCCCTTTTCAAGTGTACCTTTTTGTTGTTGCTGTATGATTAGATGATATTGTATAAAAAATTATTAGTAAAGAGAGGGCTATTAAATACAGTTAACTCCTTTTATAAAAATGATTTAGATCATGAATTTACAGGTTTTATCAGAAAGAAAGCTAAAAGACTCTTTTATTCCGGGGTAAAGTTTAGTGTTAAATGAATTTGTTTCTGTTCTATCTGCTTATTTCTATGTTTAGACAATGGGCCAGTACATTTTGCAGTGATTCGTTTGACTGGGTAAAATTAATTGTTACAGTTGATGAGGCTGGCAGACTTGACAGGATATGGGGTGAACATTGAGAGAAGTCCATGCAATAGGTATGTGTTCATCCTTAATTTTATCTTGACTAAGAACACTTTCATCTTAGCTATTGTAATTTTTTAAACATTAGTTCTTCAAGGTCACTCTCATATATTTTAAAGTGGGCTGAACTTTACGGACATGCAAACCTTATTGTATTTATTGAACAAGTGTACAACAAAGTGCCTGTAGAAGAGATAGAGATTTTTCTTCATTTCAAAAATCTGAAATGCACAGTTTATAATGTTTTAAACAACTGATCTGTAACTAAAGAGAAACCAACCATAGGAACAATTTTTTTTAAGCAGTATAGGTCACACTTACCAATTGTGACTTAATTTCATAACACTTAAGACTCTATTACACAATGCTAATGTCATGTCCATTGAAAATTTAGTTAGAGACTAACAATATGACACGTAGTTTTAAAACTCATGCTTCAGAGCCCAAATTTTTGATTTGGACTTGGAACTTGACAGCTTAATCACTACTTAAAAATATATAAATTCATAGATCAAACTTAATTAACATGTAAACACTGTTAAATGACATGAGACATGAGGCATGAATGTAGAGAATGGATAGGTATATTTTCTATCAATATTCTCAACCAAATAAGAATACAATGCTCAGTTTTTAGACTAATCAAGAGTATGCAAACTACATTGCTCATAGACTCATCAATGCACCAAAATATACTAATTTGAATATCATCTCCACCACCTAGTCTACTACCACCCTAAGTGCAAAGTAAAGATTCCTCCTCTGCAATGTTGGAATTGTATAGGGGTCAAAAATTTGACTTGAATGTATTTTGGATTTGTTGTATATTGCATAATACCTAAGGTATATGCATAACTTAGATAGGACAGAAAATAGAGGATATATAATGCTCCCTAAGTACGAGTATAGAATGTGAAGTCTCTTTTGATAGGAAATGGAAGAAGGATTGGTAAGCCAACTGTTGCCTGGAAATGCATAAAACAATATAAGTACATTACACAAAAGGGTTGATCTTGACTCTACTCTAACTTCAGTTCTATGCTTTTGGTTCAGTAATATGAATGCAATCTATTATTGCATCTCTTTCTCTTGTTTGTATCTTTCCTTTATTTGTCTCATATATGTAGCTATTGCACATTGATATGTTAGAATTTGATCTAAATGATTGCGCACTGTGTTAATCGTAGTAAATGGTATAATTTACATTTCCCCTAGACTACAACCTGTGGCATGTTTTGAGAAGTGATCCTAGAGGACTGCTGCTAACAATGGTTATGTTACCGGTCATAAGATGTTTACTAGGACAACGTGATGTGGAAAGATTGCTAGAAGAGAAGATGAATTGTTTTGCGGAAGATGAAGAAGCCATAACAGGAATTCCCTAAAAAAGAATCAGGTTGGAACACATATATGGAGACATTCATGAGATCTTTTGGTGCGAGCTCCTAGAACAACTAGCCTTATGGTTATGTCAACTAGAAGATTATTGCTTTAGGCACGAAACCAAAGAAAAGTACGAATGGACATATGAGAAGATAGAGAAAATGCACAAATTGGATACTAAATGGACTTGAGCTATAGACCACTAGATGCAAACTACTGTTGACGGATATGTAACTGAAATTACAGTGCAAATAGCTTGTTCATTTGATGTTGTAGAAGAATGTTTCATTTCTGGTTTCCAAGGCAAATGTAATAAACAACTTCCTTTCAGGGTAAAAATGCTAGCTTTGCAAAAGGGCATGGTGCCTATTCCATGTGACTTGGAGTCGTTAGGAAGGTGTTAAAGGGATGTAGGCCTAAAAGAAGGGGGATGAAGGGGAAAGGGCTAAACCCAAAGTGGGCCTCTAAAGGGTCCGAAAACGATCAAAGAGAAGAGAAGAGAAGAATACAAACTGCAAAGAGAAGCGAGATGGTGCAATAGATGGAGTTCTAGTGTGCTATAGTGGGGAAGTTAAAATGTAATGTCCCCTTTTTTGAATTAAGGGCCTAAAAATGGACTTCTTGCCATCCCCTTTCCGTGGCAATGAAGCATGACTGAGCAAGGGAGGAGTTGCATTCTTATTTCAGTTTTCTTTATTAGATTTAATGTTTCTTTTAGTGTTTCCCCTTTATTAAGCAGGTTGGCTATTATTGGGAGATTCATAAAGGAAAACTAAAAGATAAAAGAAGCTTAAAGAGGTTGGTCCACTTCTATTTGTCCTTTGGTGCCAAGCAAGAGCTATAAAAGGAGATATATGATTTCATTTGCATCCTATCTTTTGGTGCATTTTATCTATACTTGGTTTCTTGGGCAAAGTGCTAATTAACTTTCCACTTGAGGACGAAACCCCTCTTGTGTGTCATTCCAAGGAAGACAAAAACTTTCCTTGTGGCTTGGTGGAGGACGGAAACCCTCCATTGTGGGTGATTTGAAGATATCTATTGAATAATTCTTGCGGATTTGGATCTAGGCTATCAAAGGAAGAATGTACAAAGGCTTTGTATGCATTTCGGAGCTCTCCCTAGAGGGAGCGAGTAGGTTTTGGTGGTGTTTGGGTGCCTTCTAGGGCACATATTTTGTATCTGATTTTACAATATGAATTTCCATAATTTATAAGGTTGGAATCTATATTTTTTTGAGATTTTTGGTGGTGTTTATCTATGATTTTCGGCGTTGGTTTGTGGCTGTTCTGCTGCTGTCCTAAATTTAATTACAACAGTATATACCTCACTGATTTTCTCTATCTATTGTTACCAAATTGGATTGATATTGATTGTTGTGTTTGAATTAATCATTTTGAAGGACTTTCAGCTACGCATGGTTGTATGGTGAATTCTAAGCTCTTATACAGTTCACCCTAGGGTTTTGAAGGATATTACAGCTGCTGTTATAAAAAAATCAGATTTCATTTCACTTGGGTTTCTGTGGTTTACTTCTTTTTCAGTTTTAGCCCTTGAAAGGGACATTACATAAAACCAACATCCAATAGGAGGAAAGTAGATAGAAAGATTGAGGAAGGAGGAAAGGAACCTCCTAAGGGAATTGAGGAGATGAGAGAAGAGGAGAGAAGTGAAAGAGAGGGTGCACAAGGAGCCATTGACCCTAATTGTGGAACCAAGGAAAAGATATAGGTGACATATAAAAGGAGAGAGGAAGTGAAGGATAGAGGATTAGAGTAGTTAGGAGGTAGTTGGAACTCAACCCAGAGAAGTTATCTTGGAGACCATGATATTGCGCAGTCAGGGAGGAAGCTGTTCACAATGAAGAGATCATACAGGATCTGCACAGGCCAGTAAAAGATGACAATACCCCTCTTTTAAGCATATATGTCCCTTGAGCCAAATAAGAGAATTGATAACTTTGGGATTGTTTGAATGATTGGGATCAAATAGGAATTTTGCAAGAATTGCGAGAAAAGTTGATCCAATCAACATAGTGCAATGCAAACAATGTTACCTATAGTTCTTGTAGACATAAATGCATTGAAGAGAATGTGAGGGAATCATGACCATAGCTTGAGTAGACATCCTTTGCGCATACTTCTCTCTGGGTAATAGTAGAAGAAAGAAGTGGAAAGTGTAGTAATAATAGTCGTATGCGAGTCCTAAGTATAGAGTAGGTTTTCCAGAATCTGTGGAATGCAATAGCGAGTCTTCAAATTCTGGAGAGGTGAAGCAGCAAATCCCGCAGTGCAAGTGTGAGTACAAGGGAAAACAATCATTACCAGCCAAGTGTGCATCCAAATCCTGAATTCCAATAGTGGCTCGACATCACGAACTGGATTGCGGAAAATAACCCAAGACTTCACCAAGCGCGTTGGCAAAAACATGGTTTATATTTCTAATCTATATAGAAGCCTACAACTTTATGACATGAGTCAATTGACTCAGAACATTATCTGACTAGCTTGTGAAATGCGATAGAGTGCAAAGGGAGTAATTGAATGAGAATACCAAAAAGTGTGAGCTCATAGGAGCATTGCATAGGCAAGGGCTCTTAGAATTCATATATTATATGAACTTGAATTTGAAAATGTTAAAAGGAAGTATGCAAGATGCTCTTACCTAGGAATTTAAAAGAGAAAAAGTGTGTAGGGCTAGGCTACTCAATACTTAAAGGAAATCAAACAAAATCCTGAGTGAGTTCTATGGTAGAGTATGATATGTGAGGTTTTTTGATGTCATGAACAAGATAGGTTTGAATTTTGGTGATGCTAGCAAAGCTTCTTGGTTTGTGGAGGGACTGCGTAGTAAGATCCGTTTTGCAATTGCTGCAAACCAAATTTGTTACCAAAGCAAAAGCAATTGAGGCTTGCTATAAGGGTGAGAAAGATTAAAGACTATGGTGACAGTGTGGGAGTTAGTCAAAAGACAGGAAGCCAAATTGGATGTTGTAATGCGAAGACTAGAAGAACTACAAGAAGGTAAGAAACCTAGACTAAGCATATGGTGCACAAAGTGCAGAGACGTTGAGGACATCATAAGAACGATTTTTCCCAAAAATCACTAGACAAATAAACCACATTATTTCCTTCATATGGGAGAGGAAATGCTATTGTGAAATCTCTAGGGTATGGGGGCATGCTACCAACAAATGTTACTTTTTAATGTAACATTATGTGTGCCCGCCCCAAAACATAGTATGTAGTTTCTGCAAATCAACCATGCATGAATCCAAGGATTGCAAAGGGCGTCTAATGGATTTGAAAGAAGTAACAAGGAATGTATTTGTAGTACTAGATGCAATTGAGCTGTAAAAGACAACCTACTGTTCTAAAGCATAGTATTGCCGCATCTCCTTGACCGAATGCGCAATGGGTCCCTTCGTCACCTCAATGCTAATACATAATGGATTTAGACAATCTCCACAACAAAGTTCCGAGTTGGGCTCCTCCTTCTTCCACAAAATATGTTGTGTTGGGCACCTCCTTCGAACAAACGATCATCCTTGTGGAGCGCCCCTCAACAACAAGGTCCTTATGGGGGATATCAAAACCAAAATCAAGGGTGGAGTGCTCCGCAGAGGCCGTATGATGTGCAAAGTGAGGAGGATATCAGGGTGGTTATTAGCGAAGGAGGACGGGACCTCAACTCTAGAGGCAAGTGAGTGATATGTTATCTTTGTTGAGAGCCTGAATCATATTGTGTGCAAAATTGTCCTTCAAATCCAGAGTGGAAAGTATACTGCGCATATTGTAGGGTACATGCACAACACCACACCAAAGATTGTACCGCATTGGAGAAACAATAGAAAAGAAAAACAATTGCACAATGTCAAAATGATCAATGCTGGTGCCAAAGAAACTGCAAGTCTCCAAGTTGTTACTAGATCACAGAGGAAGGAACAAGGCTTGGGACCTATGGAGATGCCTGGTAAGCCCCAGATAATACGGCATGTGTACATGTTGATAGATATCCTAGATCCAAAAAGGGAGAAAGAACTGTTAGAAGAGGCTAAAGGATTATTGAATTCCATTTAGAACATGGATGCAAAACTAGTCAAAATAGTCAAGAGAATCTGAAGCACACATATACTCGGGCAAATGATGAGGAGTTTGAAAGAACGAGTAGTTTTCGCACTTGCAGGATCTTTTGAAGATAGTAAATGTATTGTGCAATGAAGACATTTCGCAGAATATTCAAGCTTCTTGACGACTTGGTTGGAAAGCGCAACTAATGGAGTTGTTCAGTCTAAAACCCATATGGTATGTAAAAACTAAGAAACCTTGGGATGTAGATACAATATTAAATGTAATCTTAGGAGGATATGAAATTAAGGGATGCATATTTGATTTTGGAAGTACTGTAAATATGATGCCAAGATCTACATGGGAATCCATGGGTGCTCCAGGCTTAGCATATAGCCCTATAACATTAAGCCTTGCAAAGTATGGAAGGGTGGATCCAATTGGACGATTGGAAGATGTGGAAATTCGGGTACGAGACTTAAGCCTAAAAGGAGACTTTGAGGTCATCGATATGAAAACGAATGAAACACATTACCCTGTTCTGATTGGGAATAAATGGGCCTATGATGGAAACATGACAATGAATATAGTCACTAATCAAATAGAGGCGCATATGGAGGATTCTATTATTGTCATACCCATAAACAGGACTGAATAGAAGCCCTATACCATTCCTAAAGAGCCATTGTCTCCCTATGTGCAGGATACTGAAAGTTGGTTCAAAGCTAAGCATCAAGAAAGAGCAGAGCCAACACATTCAAGAGAAGTAAAAGACAAAGGGTATTATAGTAATTTGGAGATTCCTATCATTGATCACTTTAAGAACCCATTCTTTGAAGAAGACCTGCAATATACTATTAGATCTCCCACCAAATCTGATATAAGAAAAGTATATGCATTTGCGCGAACAAAACATGATTATACAAAGCCTAATGGAGAAATTTATATTCCGTGGGAATCAACCTTGTCAATAACCAAAGATTCAGATGTATAATTGAACTAATGGATGTGAAGAGAGCATGAGATCAGGTCCATGAAGATGGTCCACATTGAGGAGAAGCAAACTATGCAAAATTTTGGTACTTCTAATTTGTATACATTCTTGGTTATATTGCAGGAACATGTGCCCCAGGAAGAAATGAGAATGAGTGCATTGGGCTATCCGTTAAAAGGGACAACTTGGTGGGCAGTACAGAGAAGAAAGAGCCTTGCTGGAGCGAAGCAGTAGGTATGATGCATGCAAGATTTGCGTTATCATCGAGATCAGCTAAATCATGGCCAAGATATGGCAAAAATCAATGCCCACAGATACAGATTCAAGGATGTATTGAAGCATGGAAGACGTAACAAACTGAGCCAAAATGGTGGGTCCATGTCTTCCCAGAAACACTCACTCCATTACCAGAGGACATGGTACTTTCACCAAGAATGGAGAAGAGAAATGCGTGCTTGGAGAAAGGTTCAAGAAGATTTTATTCGAACTTTCACATTTGAAGACAATAATCCATCGATGAATGCGGCATTGCAAAAGATCAAAACATTCCTCTGCTATGAGACGATAGATTCGGAAGGAGGAGAAGCAAAGCAGGAGAATTGCGCAGCCACAACTAGCATGAATGGAAGAACCAAGAAAGCTACTTATGAAAAAGTAGACGTATGCCACAAATTCGGGGATAGTAAAGAAGAAGGGGATGAGTCTAACAACGAAGAATATATGGAACTTAAAAGCATGTTTGAACCAAAACACATTGAACCACTTCCTGTAAACAAAGAATTGAGCAATTAAGAATGGAAGCATCTGCGCAGTCTGAATATAGAATAAAATAAGGTTCAAAGATAGTTGGAAACACCAGAGACAAACGCACTGCCAAAGTATATGATAAACTAGTGCAAAAAATAGCGGAAGACATCGGACCTTCAGGAACAATCAAACTAGTTGTTAATGGAGATTATTGGATAGAGCAAGAAATGTTAGAAATTTTGCAGCTATTGCGGGATTATGAGGATGTGTTTCCAACCAAGTTCAGTGAAATAATAGTAGATCTCGTCTTTCGGATAAATACACTTTGAACTAAAAGAAGGCACAAAGCCCATCAAAAAGAGTCCATACAAGTTGAACCCCAACATGATGGCTAAGGTTAAGGCTGAATTGGATTGCATGATAGAAGCAAGATTAATATACCCCATAGGAAAGTCAAATTGGGCGAGTCTAGTAGTCACTCAATTGAATAAAACAAGGGAAATAAGGATTTTGGTGATTATAGGGCTCTTAATGACCCCTGTGTAAATGATCCATTTTCCACTCCGTTCACAGATGAAATTCTAGACGTGGTAGCAATCATGATGTCTATTCATTCAATGATCCATTTTCCACTCCGTTCATAGATGAAATTCTAGACGTGGTAGCAATCATGATGTCTATTCATTCATCAATGGATTTAGTGGCTACCATCAAATCCCAATTGCATAAGAAGACCAGTTTAAGACTACTTTTGCTATGGAATGAGGAAGCTTTGCATACAAAGTAATGTCGTTTGGATTAAACAATGCGCCTACGGTCTTTTCTCAAGTTATAGTCACATCATTTAAGTATTTCGTACATGATTTTCTTGAAGTGTATCTTGTGATTGGACAATCTTCTTTCTATTGAAGGAACATATTTCTAAGGTACGCCTAATGCTAGTAATATGTAGAGCATTACGAATTGCTTTGAATTTAATGAAATGTCTCTTTTTCACGCTTTTTAGAGCCTTGCTTAGGCATGTGTGGAAAGATGGAATAATGGTAAACAAGGCAAAGATTGCAGTAATAATCGGGATCAAACCTCCCACAAACCCGTTAGAAGTACGCTCATTTTTGGGACACAGGATATTATAAGAATTTCTTCAGGTGGTATGTGAATATTGTGCAACCAATGGAACACTTGCTATGAAAGGGGGACGAGTTCGAACTGACACCGAAGTGTCAAAATGTGTTCACTAACTCACGCAAACGTTAGTCACTGCGCCTATACTAGTAATCTCAGATTGGAGTAAAATATTTCATGTGCATGTAGATGCTTAAGGTAACACAATCAAAGCAATCCTTGCACAACCAGGAGAAGGGGGTATTGACCACTCGATACACTTTGCAAGTCTTAAGCTATCATCGATAAAACAAAACTATACAACTATGGAAAGAGAAGCATTAAGTATGGTCTTTGCATTCCAAAATCTCTAGTTCTTCACATATCATATGTTGTGTGCCACCCAACCGGCCTTTCCTTTATTTCATGTCCATGTAGATGCATTAGGGAGCATATTTAGATGGCTAATGTTTCAAGAATACAAGTTTAAGATCAATGTGAAGCCACGAAGGGAACATGTGGGGCCAAACTATTTCAAGCGAAATTAATATAGAGGAAGAACCTCATGAATTGAATGAAGATTCTCTAGATGCACAGTTGTTCAATGTTATCGCAATTCTAGATGACTAAAAGAAATTGCGCAATTTCTGCAAGATGGAATCCTACCAGATCGCTACAGAAAAAAGGAGAACAAACTTGTTACTATGGCATTGCCTTACACAATCATCAAGCATTGCGATGCTTGGTGAACCATTGCTAGGAGGAAGGATATCTAGATGGCTAATGTTGTTTCAAGAATACAAGTTTAAGATCAATGTGAAGTCAAAAAGGGAACATGTGGGGCCAAACCGTTTAAACGAAATTGATATAGACGAAGAACCTAATGAATTGAATGAAGATTCTCTAGATGCACAGCTTGTTCAATGTTATCGCAATTCCAGAACAATTAGAAGAAATTGCGCAAGTTATGCAAGATGGAATCCTACCAAATCGCTACACAAAAAAGGAGAACAAACAACTTGTTACTATGACATTGCCTTACACAATCATTGAAGGATTCTTATACAAATCGAGGAAGGATGAAGTATTGTGTAGAGTAGCTTTGGAATATGAAAGGGGCACAATATTGAAGGAAACACGGGTAGGGATTGTAGGTCGTCACTTTGTAGGTGAATTGATTGTGAAAAATATACTGCAATGTGGAAGTTGGTGGCCGACATTATTTCAGGATAAACATTATATTGCGAAACATTGTGATGTTTGCCAAAGGATAGGAAAAAAAATCAAAAGGATGAGATGCTACTTAATCCAATGCTAGTTACACAACCATTTGAATATTGGGAGATAGACTTTGTTGGACCAATCCATCGACCTTCCAGGAGGTCTAAAGCTAGATACATAATTACCGCAAACAAATTACTTTACTAAATGAGTAGAAACCACTGCGACATGCAATTGTGCAGCAAGAGATACAGTAATTTTTTTATATGAAAACATTATCACAAGATACAATTGTCAACAAAAATTGGTAAGTGATAGAGGAACTCACTTTATCAATAACATAATCAAGGTCCTTACAGAAGAGTTTTTGATTGCGCACCACCAAAGTATAGACTACCAGCCGCAAGCAAATAGGCAAGCAAAAGCAACAAACAAAGTTTTGGAAAGGATGCTCACAAAAATTGCAATGTTCAAAGAGATGATGAGAGGATATAATACCAACAATACTATGGGCTTACAAGACAAATTATAAACGCAGTACAAGGCATACTCCATTTCATTTAGTATATGAAATAGAAGTCGTTGTGACAATGGAATATATTGTGCCAAGTTTGCGCATTGCTGTAATAACAAGGCTAGGAGACAAAGAATCCACAGAAAACATGTTACTGGATTGGACTGTTGGACCACGATTGCCGTTAGACCAAAACCCCTAGGTGTTAGTCTCCACTACAATCGCTAGAGTTAGGATCTACGAGAGACGGTTAGTCCATGTCACGAAAGTCACGGGGAGCGCTGGACACACATGCCAACATGGACAAAAAGAAAAGAGTACAAAATGATTGTGCAATGGAACCAGGAAGCTCATAAGAAAATTCAAAAAGCATGGCATGATAGGAATCAGAGCACCAAGGAATTTAAAACATATCAATTGGTAATAGTATGTAAAAGTAGGTTCACAACGCACCCATAAAAATTGTGCATTTGATGGGAAGGACAATATATCATCCATCATATAACTAAACGAGGTACAATAGTATTGCGGAACCTACAGAAAAATGTTCTACTAGGAAAAATAACTGGTAGTAGACTTAAAGGCCTACAAAGCATGATTGTGCAGAAGTAGAAAAATAAATAAGCTCCCCTGGCAAAATGTTATAATAGGATTTCCAAATTCATGCAATGTGTGGTAGTTAGAAGCTTTGTAGATTTGATAAGTTTGTGGTTAAATGTGTGGAGTAGCGAGATGAATCAATCAACCAACAAAGTCACAGTCAAATTGCCAACTTTACAGAAGCAAGAAAGAACTTTGAAGGAGCCGAACGAATTGAATAAGTCCAGGAGCATTGTGCAAAAGACAAGAAAAAGCGAAGAGGAAAAAAGAACAAAAGAATTCAGGAAGGCGATAAGCTTTCCTACTCATAGATTTTGTATGAATGAATTAACAATTGAGTAAAATGAAGAGGCAAGTTAGTGGATCAAAAAGCAAATCCCCAACGGATAAGTATAATTAAGATGACAGATCAAGTCACAAATGGATGGTATAACAGACACATGACAACACTAAAAGATATAAAGAGGAGCTATGTTGCAAAACCAAAACATTTTGTCATTTAAGAAGCTACAACATAATTAAAAATTGAGCCCAAAATTGTAATTCCACAAGAGATAGTTTGCAAGATCTAGATCAATAGATAACCAAAGCGCTGAAGTAAAAATTACAAATTCCTTCACTTGCCCACTCAGATACTAGCAGTGGTTGGTTATAACCCTACATTTTGACTCATTCCTTTTGCCAACTGGCAAATTTTACATCTTTGCACATAACTGCACACTACTGTAGTCATCTGTGGCTAATTATATCTCTGACCCAATTGTGCCAAGGTCTTATCTACTCCAAACTGCGTTGACATTCCTCTGCAATGTTTCTCTCAGATCAAGTTGTCTCTCATTAATCCTTGTGGTACATGCAACTATGTGCCCTTGAACAACAATCCTTTCTGTAGGAAGTAGTCTAACCAAGGGTGTGCGGGTGATGCTCATTGGTTTTGAGCATGCTTTCCATGCTTCCACAAAGTCATTATCCTTTGGGTAAACTTCCTTAATTCCCGCGAACCCTATCACACTCGCCTACATCTCAGTCAACACATACACATCATCTGCTCAACACATCTTCAGCTCTGTTGGATTTCCCACTCCTGTGTTTGAAGACAAATGAGTAGCTCTGTAGGAACTCAACGTATTTCATGTCTCCGGTTCAGTTTCCATTAGCTGTTAATAAATTGCAATGCTTGGTGGCCCGTATATAGTACAAACTTCTTAGGCAACAAATAATGCCTTCACTTCTTTAGAGATGTCATAAAACTCTTGATCATGAATTAAATTCTTCCTCGTGTTATTATCCCACTGATATATGCGACGAGTCCTCCTTGACTCATCATTGCACCAATTACCAATGCATTGGTATCGTAATCAACTTGAAATACGTTGTTAAATTCAGGTAAAGGAAACATTGGCTCTTCTTTGACCTTCCTCTTCAACTCTCGGAATGCATACTTTGCAGATGTAGTCCATAGAAACTCTCCTTTGTCTTTGCACCTCACCTCTGTGACCACTGCATAAATTTCACTAAATCCTTTGATGAACTTTTGGTAGAAGCTTGCAAGTCCTTTGAAGCTATGGGTCACCATGACACTTTTGGGTGATGCCCAATCTACTATAGCTCGAACTTTCTTAGGGTCCATCTTCAAGCCTTCATGAGATCACAAATCTCAAGTATATTAGCTCCTTCATGAAACAACACAACTTCAAGTTTATCGACAACTTCTCTTTGCACAAATTCTCTAACACTTTTTGCAAATGGACTGAGTTCTCTTGCTATGCTTTGCTAAAAATCAGATTGTCATCCAAGTAAACAATGAAAAAAATACCCATAAATGGATTGAACACTTCATTTATCAATCACATGAATATGCTAGGTACGTTGATTAACCTAAACGGCATGGCCAACCACTCATAACAACCATCATGCATTTTGAACGTAGTCTTCTGCTCATCTCCTTCCCTGATTCTGATCTGGCGGTATCCATTCTTCAGATCAAACCTTGTGAAGTAGTTCACTCCACTCAAACAGTCCAGAAAATCATTTGTGCACTGCAATGGAAATCTTTACTTGATTGTAATCTTTTTGATGGCTCAAGAATCATTATACATTCTCCATTCTCCTCCGTTCTTTGGTGTCAATACTACAGATACTGTGCATGGGCTTAGAGATCCTCTGATCAATCCTCTGTCAAACAACTCTTGTACTTGACTCCTCATCTCCTCATTCTACATTGCTTGTTCACAAGTAACTAATGCCCCTTCAACAACTGCGACACCTTGTATGGTTTCGGGTGCACAATCTTCTTTAGACCAAGCTTCTCCAACATTTCCTTAGGAAAAAGATTATTAGTGCTACCACTATCAACAATGACTTTACAACACTTATTTCCAAACTTGCAAATGGTTTTGAATTGTTTATTTCTCTATAGGGCCACGTTCTCCTCTTTTGTGGCCTTCAATAACACCCTCTTCATATTCTGCAGTACTTGCTGACGCACGACTCTTTGCGCCTTCATGCTGACCAACATGATTGATAGCATCATGCCTCCGGCTGCCACTGCTTTGTGTGGCTTTTGGACTCTTGAATGTCCAATCTCTCCATAGCAGAAATGGGTTTTGCTGATTCCGCTTCCTCATACACGGCTTCTACCTCTAGGCATAGGTCTTCCTCCACCTCTTTGCGCATGAATTTTCTCATGCAAGGTGCTGACTTCTCGTTGTTGCATGTTACTTGGGGCATCACTACACAAACTGCTACCCCACGCAGGAACTTCCCTTTTCCATGCTTAGTGCTCTATTGTGTGCGAGACAAATTCTCTTCTGTCTTTAGCTCAAAGTGATAGGCTTCCTCCACTAATCTCAATCTAACATATTGAGTTCATCCTAAATAAAAATGCATAATCCATTGATATGCCTTGAAATTTGTTTGGCGTCCTCCTCCATATGTTCAACTCAAATGTCGAGCCAATATAAATCCTCAATGTACTTCATTATACTTAGCTCCTTCTGACACAAGTTCTGCGACTACTTGAATAGATGAGATTGGTAATCTATAGGCATAAACTTAGTCTTCAATTTTGTTACCATTCAATCCCATTTCTTTTGCTTTTCTTTACCTCTTTGAACTCTCTCATTCAACACATGATCCCACTCTAAGGATGCATGGCCCATCATCTTGGTACTCTCAAGTCTAACCTTCTTGTTATCTTCCACATCTTTGTAGTCAAAATACTTTTCAAATTTGGCAATCTGGTCTATCATGTCTTCTCCATCCAAGCCCCCAGAATAACATGGAACACCTATGTGTGGTTCACTTCTAATCCTTGTGATTTCTCACAAAAGCTAGTCCTCTTGTGCATCTACATGTTCTTCTTAAGGTTCTTGTTTTGCGGGTCCTCTCACTTTGTGATCATCATTGCTCTCATTTGCATTCACAACAAGACCATTTCATTGCACAGTCTCCATAACCTCTAAGAGGGCTTGCATTCCTCTCTTCAAATCAGCCAAACTTAATTTTGGTGCTTTGCTCACTCTGCATGCTATCTTCTTCACAATCCTCTCACAACAAGCTTCTGCAACCTCACACCCTCTCTCTAACAACACAATGATGGAGATGTCCACAACTACCTTTTTGCCCACACCCCTAGTATGGAAAGTAGTAAATCCTAAGGTCACTAATAAAACCTAGATTGATAATCACACCAATTTCTACAACATGACTCACAAATCCTACACTCTGAGTAACCTCAATAAGACTTAGATCCTGCCATTTAATATTAAGACGATGCATTTATGGTCAGAGTTCCTAGTGAAGAGTCGTCTTCCACCACACAACCCTTGTTAGAGTAGATTTGAAAAAAGATGAGATCTTAAGCATAACTTCTAAACCGGAAATAAATGACAATATTTCTATTAATTGTAAGGAAAGTGAATTACAGATTTAGGCACATTGCCATTAAACTTCATATAGTCTTCTATAAGACTCCTCAAAGATTCTGTTAAGAACTCCTACTCTAGACATGTCCTAAGCTTGTAGATTCTGCTAAGCTTCTACAAAACTTGACTTTGGCTCACACTTAGAAGGACAATTGCTTCCAATCAAGACTAGTTCAAAAATAAGGTTCAAACTATAAATAAAGATGCCTAAAAATTATGCAACTCCCTTCTATATATAAAATTTATGTGTGCTCAGGAAAGAGAGTAAAGATATCAATGTTGTTATAGATCCCCTGAAGAATATTCTAATAAATGTCCATGGTTAGCCATTTATCTTCTCTAAATGTACCTCTTCGTCCGATTGGGCTTGAATCAAGTGTTGCTCGAACTTTTAGGACGGATCAAGATCCATGTGTGTATGTTCACAACTGTAGCAATGTTGATAGACGCTCTAGGTTTGTGCAGATCCAATTTGTTGATTGAATGGGAGTGGTCCCGCCAAATCATAGTTCTTGGCGGCTTCCGGTGGGGTTTAACAATGTGTCAATGACATTCGTGGATCTAGATAGACTTTGGTAGTTTGGACAAGCGTCGATAGGTCTTGCAGTACTTTGTCTCTTAGTGCAAGCTTTTGCGTCCTTGGAAAAGCTTGTGCAACATTCCTCAGTGTTGTGCGGCTATGGGCTGGATTTCATGACATGAGTAAGCTTGTGGGACTTCCATAATATTGCGCTGCTTTTGTAGTGTTTTGCGCCTTTTATAGTTTTGCGTAGCATCAAAAAATTGGCTAAGGCAATGAAATCATTTTTCGCCTTGCTCAGGAGTGGTGCGGAATTGTGAAATGGTATTGCTCAAAACTGTATTTGCTAAGACTATGTGTTTTTGGTTGACACAAGATTGTGCACGAACTCGAAAGATCCTGCATCAGATACACAATTGACACAATGTGGATGGTTGGCCTCTGAAGATTTGGTGTTTTTGCATCAGAATTTCTTTTGCAAATGTGACATTTGTAACTTTGAGTCAACCGGGCTTCAATAACTAAAAGAAGTCTAGTATCTATGAGTAACGAGTAAAAATAGATGACTCAATTCGTTTTTACCGGGTTGTGTGTTTCTCATTCAAACGCTTGGAGTCAAGGAAAGGAGCCTCCCCTTTGCACTCTTCTAAATCTGCAGTTCATCAAGAATAATGTCTTTAGTATTTTTGTTAGGTATCATCTTCTCTATGCATATGTTGAGGCCATCCATAACCTCCTCATCACCTTTAAATGAATTGGAATACAAAAAAATGGGGTTTAAGTAGTAGCCGGCTATATGTATATGTCAGTGGAGTTGCTTGTTCTATCTCTAATCTGTTATGCGTCAAAATGGGTTGATATTTCCTTTTATTTTTCCCATTATAATTTGCTATGGCCTCCTTAGCCATGTCCACGGCCTTATACAAATAACTCCTTGTAGATTTTTTTTCCCCTGTCCACCAAGCATAAAACTCTAACCAAGGGCTCTAACACCGAAAAAAATAATGTGTAATTTTAAAAGCAAAACTACACAAAATTTAAACCAAAAAGATTATAAAAAATAAATGATAAATACAAACTAGTTAAGTTTTTGCAACCCAATGGATGCATTTACCCATATTCTCTGTCTAGTTTAGGTAACCTAGAGGTTGTTGTTCAAGAATAAGTAATGAAATCAGTTAATTGATATATATAGACATTGGTAGTTGTACTAATTGTTGGGATGAATGAAGGCCATTTACTCTTTTTGTGGAAAGGCTTTTAGTGGTTTTTGTAATCTCCCCATCTCTGGGCTGTTTCATTTTGAAGACCTTGGGTCCATTCCACTTCCCATGGGCTTAAAGGGAAAGAGCAAGGGAAGTATTTAATGTCATGATTGTCAGTTACTTTTATAGCTTTATATTATTTTCAAGCAACTTTCTAATTATGACTTGGAAAAATCAAGTTGGCTCGAAAAAGTGCAAATACCAACTTGAAAAATAAAAAAGAAACTTATATTTCTTCAAGGATGCCACTCTTTGGGGGGATCATCCATTTGATTTTGGCACCACCTTTAGCTATATAAAAGGGTTGCTTGGCTTGGAAAAGGGGACACTTACTTTGGAATTCATTTTCTTTGAGTTGGAGCACAAAATTGCTCTCTTTCAATTGGGGATGAAAACCCTCTTTGCACTTGATTTGAGGACAAAACCCGTCATTTCTTCATTGGCTATCTCATATGGAAGTCATACTTGAGCTACACTCAGATTTTATTTGGAAACTTGCAATTTCCAACTTATTATAAACCCGCTCTCTTAGTGTAGCGACTTGCATAGTGGATGATTTTGGTGATATCTAGTGCACGACACTTCATTCTTTATCAATATTTGGATTGTTCATAATTTTTGAGGTTGGTTGCATTTAATGGATCAAAGTTTGGGCCTTGGAATCTCAACTTCTGACCATTTTTGTAAGTGGATTCACTGCTGTTGCAAATTTAATTAAATATACTCCAGCTGGGGGTTTAAAAACTTATTTCTTGGCTTGTACTTGTTATAAAATATTTATAACAGTTCCCTACATGCTTTGGATGGTATAAAAGTGGTATTGGTGGTGAATTATTGCAATTTTCTTTTTGTTGTCATAATATTATAGAATGCTGTACATTGCTGTCCAAAAATTCAGTTGGCTGTTATAAATTTCAGTTTGCTTTGATTTGGGTTTGTGCCATTTCCCTTGTTTTTCAGGTACAACCTGGTGAGGAACATTTTAGTGGTATTAGAGAAAAGATATTGCCAGCCTGAAGGGTGTTCATGCAAGAAGGTGACAGAATACATTTGCTATCAAAGGAAAGGAACAAAGAATTCAGTTCAGCCACTTGAAGGGTCTAACATGGCCAACAAAGGTTATGAAGAGGCCAAGTTTGATAGACTTATCGAAGGGCAAAAGAAGTTGGCGGATACTATGGATTTGCTATCCTTAACCTTGCAAAATATTCATGGGCTAAGACATCACAATGGTGATGGCAGTTCGTTAGGGGTTCACAGTATGAGGCAATCCCAAGGGTTTATTGTCCCCTGCACCAAAATAATTCGGCAACTCAACATCACTTTGGGAGACCAAAGGTATGTGATCAGTTTTATGTTATGGTATTAGGAGAGACTGACATGGTGTTGGGTGTACAATGGTTGCCTTCCCTTGGTGAGTTTTCACATAATTATTAGACAATTGAGCTTAAGTTTAAAGTTGAAGTGAAAGAGGTGGTGCTTAGACACATCTCAAATGTATCACCATAGGTGGTCATAGCTAAAAGAATGGAGAGAACCTTCCACAACGGACAAGTGGCATGGGTGACAAGTTGTTTATTGATTCGTACAAATTCATCCATGGGTAAGTAGGTCACTTATTAGGCTAATGTTCAGTAGATATTGAATAAGAACAGTGTGGTGTTTAGCGATTTCTCTCAAGGTCTTTCACTTGATAGAGGATTTCAGCACATCATTGAGTTGGAACCAGGATCTAGGCCCGTCATGATTACTCCCTAATGCCATCCAAGAATGTACAAAGAGGAGATTGAGAAGGCCATCAAGGAACTCTTTGAAATGGGACATATCGGGCCCGGTTCTAGCCCATTTCCCTCATTAATGGTCCTTATGAAGGAGGATGGTACTATGCAGATGTGTATTGATTATAGAGCCCTGAACAAGAAAACCATCAAAAACAGGGATCCTATCCCTAGCATTGATGAATTGATTAATGAGTTGTATGGATCTGTGTACTTCTCTAAGATTGATTTGAGATCAGGATATCATGAGATTCATATGAGGAATGAGGGTGTATACAAAACAACCTTCAAGTGTCATTGTGGGCATGATGAGTTCTTGGTCATGCTTTTTGGCCTGACAAATTACCGACCACTTTCCAGTCATGCACGAATGAAGTATTCTAGGAGCACTTGAGAAAGTTTGTTTTGTTTTTCGTTAATGATATTCTAATATATAACAAGACTGGGGAAGATCATCTAAGGAATTTGAATACAATTCTTGGTACATTAGGGCAATAAACTCTCTTTGCAAAAGAGTCCAAATATGATTTTGGGATGACAATTTTTTTGTACGTGGTCCATGTCATTCGTGCTCACGCGCACACATGCACACATGCCCACACACAACTAAGGTTACAAAATATTGATTTTTAAAAAAAAATGTAGTATTTTCAGTTATACTTCGCATACTCGTATTCGGAAAACCCAAATACATTTGACTTGGCAACAACTCGGCAAGACTCTACGAATATTGGCAAATATTCGACAACTTAAAATATGCAAATTTCTTTTAAGAAGATAAATTTTATGCAAAATCTAGCTAAAAAATGTATCAAATGAGTTTGTAAAATGTTGGAGAAGTGTTTTCTACTAGATTTGAATACAAATACAATATAAAATCACATTATCATGCAAATACAATAGCCAACTGATAAGTGTTATGAATTAATGATGATTGTCATTGAAAATTATCATCACAAATTGCATATTTATACAAGTGACAATGTACAATAATTTACATTTTCCCCGTTTTAGAGAAATATTGGGGAGGGTGTATTGCCTCTACTACTCCCCACAATTGGTTGCGGCTGTTTGCTCCTCCTAGAAGGCTCCAATTGCGGCTCCACCATGGCAATAGATGGTGGTGGTTCCTCTGTTGCATGTTCGACATCACCTCCAAAGATGTCATCCAATCCAATATCCCCTACTAGTGCTTCTCCCTCCATAGTTTCTCTTTTGAAAGAAGCAATCTTTTCCTCTGTGAACGCAAGGATTTCCTCTTCTTGCACAGTCCAGTTGCTGTATGGATCGATCTCATCCAAATCAATAAGCTCCTGTGATGTGGTCTCCACCTTTCTTGTGCGGAGCCGAAGAAACTATCGCACGAAAACCAAGTCATTGAGGCGTTTTTTGATTCAACTTGTTGTGCTTCTTTGTGTGAATGGCCTCAAACAAACTCTAGTTGTGCTCACATCCAGAAGTGCTATAAGGTCGAGATAAAATTTGGAGGGCTAACTTTTGAAGATGCGGGGTATTTCCTCCCCAATACTCCCACCAAGAACCTACAAACAAGATAATCGAAAGTTTATAAATAATTAGTAAAATTAAATATGTAACTTGTAACATATAAGCAACCTAGTACACATTCTAATTTTTGTTACCTGGTGGCTATGTGGTTCTTCCTTGGATTACTAACATCAAAGAAAAGAGCCTCTCCCTAAGATGCTTGTAATTTTGCAGCTTTAAAATAATGCGGTCCCTCGTCTCAACCTCTGGTATCATCCTCTCAATGCATGTTGAGAGGCCCTCTATAACCTCCCTGTTCACATCTGTGAAGCTATTGGAGAAGAAAAACTTGTGGTTGAGGTAGTACTTCGTTGCATGAATAGGTTGGTGGAGTTGATTGTTCCACCTCCAATCAATTATCTCCCAAAAAGAACCAAATTTTGCAATACCCCCCCTATAATAGTTCTAGATGGCCTCTTTGACCTTATCCACGGCCTCTTAAATGTACTCCATCAGGGTTTGCTCTCTATCAACCAAGCACAAAACCTTCCTCGACTCTGACACCTATAAACAAATTGAACTCTAAAGTTATAAACTTACAAATAAAGTAAATAAGTAAGTAACAATACATTTGACAAATTAAAATAAAGGAATCGACTTGAAATTTGAATTGAAGTTTGAAGTTACTTTGATGATCTCTATAGCTCTTTTTGCAAAGACGCCATCACAAACTATCTTTATTGTCCTCTCTCCATTGTCTTTCTTTGAATATTGCAAGTCTAGCCATGCTTGACTCACAAACATTTGCTCCAATGATGACAACAAATTATAAATACTTTGCACAGTCAAAAAATTAGTTGCAAACCTTGTGACATTGGCTCACACAAGCTCTTTCCCTTTCGTGTGTTATCTCTTCAAGCTGAGAACCCAAGGGTGATTGTATATGTACTTAGTTATATTTCTTGCATTTTCTATAATCGGCCTCACCCAATCAATTTTGCTTATGTCCTCTAAAAAAAGGTCAAGGCAATGGGCTGCAAAAGGGGTCCAAAAGAGCGATGGAAGCCTTTCTTGTGGTAGTGTTATTAGCTAATTTTGACTTCGCAAAATTGAATTTTAAATAAAAAAAATGAAATTTTTGAAATTTTTAAAGTGTTACTTTGCGTGGTTTATCACTCTCATGACGACCATCTCATTTTTGTGATCATTCCGGTCTTCGTTTCGTCCATTTTGGGCGAGAACTACCGCGAGGCTTTAAATTATGTTAAAATTAATTAATTAATTACTCTTTGTTTGATAAAATTAATTTTTAAATAACTTGGGAGTATTTAATTAAATAAATATTACTTAAAATTCATTCGACAAGTTTTATTTTAATTGCCGGGGAAAAATTAGCTTCCGCTTACCATTGCCAGGGATGCTAAATTGGCTTCCCGGGCCCGGATTTCCCTTTTCCTGGCAAAATCGTTTTAAATTCCCGCTTGAGGGATTTCTTTTCACAATTGCCAAATTAATGAATTGGCAAACAGACAAATAATCTTCCGGGTTCCCACACGGGGAAATAGAGTGGGATTGCCAACCCGCTTTGCCATTTCCGTTGGCAATTGGTCGTTGCTTTCCCCATTTTTCCCTTGGCAATTAATGCCACTACCCTGAAAAAGGGGAAGTTGTTTTAACAAATCCTTGCGTCAAACTCGTTGGAAAGAGTCGTATGAAGCTTTCCAAATTGCTTCTTATTTCTTTTGAGGGAATATAATGATACTTGCATCACATCCCTCAACAAAAATTTCACGCATTCTTTAGAGGAACAGCCTAGAAAGATTTTCCACGCTCAGCTAGAGGGAAGAAAATCTTTACGCATTGAAAAGGAGAACAGTCCGAAAATGGCACATTTTGTTTTGTTTTGATGCGCATCTACGCTGGAGGAGATTGAAGGAGTTTTCTTAGGCAGCAGGGGTGTGAAATACAACAATTTTAGCCATCACAAATTCCACCAAAGTAACCACGCCGGAGCAAACTAGAAGCTTCCACGCAGCATAGGTGGAAGGAGTCGGTTTTTAGCGCCCAAGGATTAAAAAGATGTTGCATGTAGCTGTCATAACACCATGCTCAGCCAAAGGAAATAGATAAATCCATCATGTAGGCCAAAGAACAGTTTCAAAGCAAAGAAAATACGGAAAAAGAGCAGTCCACATGCTGGAGGTTGAAGAGGAGCCCACGTTGAAGCAGAGAAGGAATTTTCAACGCATGTTTTGGAGAAGAATACCTACGTGGCCAAGGAGGAAATCCACGCAATAGCTCACTCAGCTCAAGGAGATAGCCAGATTCAGTGCATGTTAAAACAGAGACCACACATTTAGAGTAAAAATACCCACGCATTTGCCAAGGAGGATTTCACGCTAAAGTTCCAGCAACCATCAACAACAAACAGTCAGCCACATTGGAAAATAATAGTCCCAAACAGTTTTAAACGCATTTGCCAAGGAGAAGGTGGAGTTGTCCAGGAAATAAAGAAAATAATAAATTTTGCAGAGAAGAACACGTTTTCCCAGCTGAGCAAAGATTAAATCATTTCTATTTCCGACACAAGAAATCACGCATTCTCTAGGGGTATCAACACATTTACAAGAAGTTTCAATCACGTATCAATCAGACGATCGCAAGGAAGAAGTGAATCTCAAAGTACGCGGCTATTTAAATCAGGCAATTTTCACATATACTAGGCAAAATTGGCTCTGGCAAATTAAATAAAAATTGAGATATCGAAATCGGGTGATTTCGTTTATTTTAAAAATAAAAAAAACATTGTTGCCCAAGTCGGAATTCAAACCGAGTCTCGGTGTGCGTATTCAAAAAAGTAAATAATTTTTTGTAACCAGGACTATTTATTATTATTATTATTGTTTTTAAATAATAATAATAATAATAATAAAACGAATCATATTGTTCTTGCACTGATGGGGATTTCGGAGACTGAGACCCGACCTCGCTTGTGTTGTTTTGCGTACCTGAGTCATTTTTTTCTTGAATTTCATAATGGCCGAAAAATCTATCAAATCTGCAGGAAGATTGAGGAAGCCAGTGGAGAAATCAAACAAATCCGTGCTAAAGTATGAATTCCAAGGAATCATCCCTCCCAGTTCCATTAAGTCAGCATATGACAATATCATTGATACAAATCTAGGTCACATCAATGTGCAACAATTCTGCGAGGAGGTGAAAACTGAAGGCAAGACCATATTCTCGGATAGGCTTTACCATAGAGGTCTACCCCAAGCAGCAGCATTTCCTGTCTCGGTGCAATGTCCGGAGCTGGTTATCGCTAGCGCGGAGCATTATGATCCCGAGAGACAAGGAATTTTTAAAGATAATCGCGAGCCTTTCCTCTTAATCACACCAGAGCATATTGAGGAAGTGCTCGACATATTTGACTTTTTTGAGAATGCAGATATCACTCGCCAGTTAGCACAAGAATTTTGGGATGAGGAACCTCTCAGGTGGAGCAAGATGGTTAATAACAACTGGTAGGTGACCAAGAGGCCTCGAATTGACCGGCTTCCTAAAGATTTGTACTGCGTTGAGTTCGTGGAAGAAATCAGGGACATGATTACTCTCCTAAGCTGAGTTTTCGGTTTACCCTCTGCTAGGATTTTCCACCCATGGATATATCAATTTATCTGTATCATCCTTGCCAAGAAAGAGTTTGTGGCTTGGGTCACCATCATCAGTACACCCTTCACAAACAATTGATAGAAGTTAAGATAACTGGATGCTTCTACATGACATCGTATCTGAATTATGCAGTAGCAAGAAGAAAGCTATTTTCGGGACTTGAAACGAGAGGAGTCATGGGGCTGTCAAATAATGTTTTTCATTATTACCCTCAACTCAGTTTCAAAAATAGCTCTCACCATTTTAGAAGAGTCAACGATGCATTCACCTTCCGCGTGATTCGGAACCTGAATCGGAATACAGAGGGAAGATTTTCTAAAGAAGCCATGAGTGTCATTTCCCAATGGGGAACATGGTTTATTCAATTTTCATCCTTTTCCTACATTCGCGTGAGTGGCTTTGCTGGTACTCCGTGGAAGCTTCCTAAGTACGTTAGTGACAGATGGGCATTAATGGAACTTGTGCGACAACTATTCCAAGTTCACTGTCTTCTTAGTGACAAGCACCGTTCAGAATTCATTTCCCAATCCAAATCGGGGAATACCGATGTCCAAATCTTTTCAGTGCACAACTCATGGAAAAAGAGTTCGCTCTCATTACAATCCATCCATATGAGAAGAGAGCCCAGTTTGATATCAATGGATATATGCAGAAGATTCTTGGAGCAAAGTATCAACATAACCCTACCATGGAAGATTTATGGGCTGCCTGTTCGGACGAACATGAAGTAAAAAGACGAGAGTTTTCTCGCCTAACACTTGCTCAGATCAAGGCCTTTCACATCAAGAACCCTCTCGATTCATTCATAAATGATGATGAAGATATCATTGATCCCTCATATGATGCAGTTGCTTTTACCCCGTTGCCTCGAATTGACTGGACCAAAAGAGATGAATTTTCTCTTGATAGCAAGAAACAACCGATTCTTGAAAGAAGCATATCTTGGTACGACAAAGAACTTGCCAAGTTACAATCAATTCAAGATCATGCTTCAGGATCACAAAAATTGCCAACCCGAGGAGGCTTTCATTCAACCAAAGCCTCTTCTCAATCAACCTCTATACCATCCAATCATACACAACAAGCAAGAAAGGAGTGGTTGCCAAAATCCACTTCGCCAAGTAATGTGTCACGAGGAGAAAAATCTAAAGATCCTAACCCCGAAGAAGGAAGAGAGCGTGTATCAAGATTTTCTACCTCGAGTAGAGATTCTTCTACCCACATTGTTAATAGTGCTCAGAAGCTCGTGGCAAACGATCCTCAACCATGCTTCGAACAAGCATCCACTTAGGTGTAGGTAGTTCAAATATCAAACACTTCGGAGTATGTAGTTCATGAAGGGATTTCCCAAAATCTCCCGAATAATCAGGAGGTGGATATTGAGGTTGTTTCTCCTTGAATCGAGGTCGTAGATAGGATTCAAGCAGGATCTCACGATGTCAAGAACAATGAGAATATTGATTTGAGATCTAGGATTTTGTATGTGGAAATAGTGCATGATACTCATTCCTGGGTTGATTCCGAGGCTAAGAAAAGGAAGAGGGTTGTCAAGGCAATTGACATTGATTTTAATGCCCTTTTCAAATTTTCAAACGACGTCATTCCAAAGAAGCCTAAGGTGCTTTCTCGAATAATGGTGGATAATGACGGAAATAGATTTGCAGATCTCGCCATCCCACAAGCTGATAAGGAGCGTGATGCCATGACACCTGCTGATTATGAAGTTTCCAGACTTGGACTTGGGAGGTCTACATTAGAAAGTGACATGACGATGGCTCGAGATTCAATTGATATCGTGCTAAAGAGACTTGAGAAATATAAGTCTCATAACTCTTAGCTCAAGGCCGAAAAGAATCAATTGGTGGAATATGTTCAACATTTGATAAATCCCATATCGTCCACTTTCCCAGTACCTGTGGCAGTGGCTGCCCTTGATGAAGAAACTCTCAATTTGTCAAAAAGAAATAAACACATTAGGCCATGTCACTAAAACTTGGCTTTTAGGGATTCTCATTTTAGGCCAAGGGACGATCAAGACCGCGGTTAAGCTTCATGAGGATGTCAGTGCGTATCTTGATCCAATTCTTTCTTTCAAAGAAACTTTTGTTTCTAATATATCAAATTTGGATGAGATATTACCCAATTTGCAGGAGATGACAAGTATGGAATCCTCAGTTTTAGCCATTGAAGGAATTCTTGAATTTGAACATCGAGGGATACGTTTTCTTTGGTGTCTGCATCTCAAATCAAGGAAGACGCTTCTCGAGGATTCTATGATCTATTATGAGAGCATGTGCAATGAAGCCTTCACTTCACTCTCCTTGATTCAAGAAGTCATAGCTGAGATTCCTTCCAATCTTGTAAATGAGCATAATCAAAGGTGTTCATCGGAGCAGGTGGAAGAGCAATTTTCACAATTGTTTAAGGACATGTACACTCCCGCAAACAATTTCTCGTTAGTTTCAATGGAGCAGTGCATTAAATTAAAGAACGTATTTGAGAATGCTCAATCCAAAATTGTTAATTTAAATGATATGCCAAGTAGGATTCTTGAATTGCAGGTATTTTGTGAGGCTATTCTTCGACAAAATGAACCTGTAGAAGAAGAAAAGATGTTTGAAACTTTGGGAAGGTTTAGATCCTTTCAATTGGCAAAAGCGGCAGATCCTAATTTCACTAGCGTTTCAGGAAGTTAATTTTCTTGGTATCTAACGAAGTGGGAGAGTCCATTTCTTATAGGCTTGAGATAGGCGGACCCCATTTCAATGGATAAGGCACTAGTTATTATTGTATATTTTAAAAAGTGGATTTTTTAGAAAAGGATGTTATTTGTTTTCGGGAATTGTGGGTAACTTAAGTGGTTTCTATTTTTGGTTGTCTTTAATAAAGTTGGTTAGAAAAAGTCAAAGGTCACTTAGGTGCCTTATTTAATGATCATGTTAAACCCTATCTACTTTGTAACCAACTTTTGGGTTATAAAAGGAAGTGAGGGGCTCATTTGTAAAGGTGACTTTGAGAGAGGAGAAGAAAATACATTTGTATGCAAGCTTTACTTCAAAGAAAAAAACTTTGTGTTCTTTTGAGAAGACATTTTGGAGTTAATGAAATATGAACTTTGTGTCCCATTCATTATCTCTTATAGCATTTGATGTTCTTATGTTCATTAGATGCTAGTGTTTGAATCTGACATGCAAATATTGTCTTTGATCTTATTGTCAACGTTATTAATCTGTTGTTCTAGTTCACAGTGATCAATCTCTGATTATTTACTTGCTTACGTGTGTTCCCTTTTACATATTCTTGTTTAGCTAACTCAAACTTTGTTTTATTTGTGTTAGTTATTCATCTTTCCTCTTCTTGCAATATTAGGCTCTGTTTTTACCTAACTCTTGCATGTTCTTTTAATTCATTCCATTCCACTCCTTTCCTTCATTTCATTTTATCTCCCTCATTCACTGTTCTTTCCATTGATGTTCCAAAACACCCCCCACATACAATTTTGAATGTACAGATGTAAATACAGTTTTGGTTTTCAATAAAGGCAGCCTCACCTTCATTAAGGAGGGACTTCGTTCCCACACTGTTGCATGTCATTTGCATGCGTGCAAATCCATATGCTAATAGGTAGTATCCTAGCCGCCACATATGCCGCCACATTGTCAGTGACAACTTTTACAACATTCTAGATACCCACCTCCAAAACAACCTTCTCCAACATAAAAAACAAATTTTCTGCATTTTTACTATGTTAAAAGGCATCAATTGACTTCAAAATTACCATCTCACCATTTAAAGCCGCTAAAAAGTTGATGAAGGTGTGGTTCTTTCCATCTATCCATCCATCTAAAAGAATGGTGCATCCATATTTTTGTTATTGCTTCTTTTGATCTTTGAGGATTGACGTTACATCTACAACCACACCTTGAAACAATTTCTCACTTAAGTGTCTTGGAGAGGATGCCTTATACCCTTTCCTTGCGACTTTCAATGTTGTCACCAAGTACTCCCAATATGGGCTCTTCGCCACATAGAAAGGAAGGTTGTTGTAGTACCATAAATTCGCACATGTTTTATCTGCTTCCTCGTGTGCATCCTTGTTTCAGCCAGTATTTTACAACAAAGGTTGTGCCCCAGATATGTTTCTTGGTACAAAATAACTATGTATCCCATTGCTTGAACTCAATGAACCACATGTGCCTCTTCCATATTCGTATGTGTGGACCGTGAGTAGAGCCCACAATAGTTGTCCTATCATCCTTTGCCATTCCAAGTCTAATGTTTTCTCTTATGGCTATACGCACCCTTTCCCACTCTAGTTTCTTTTCCTCCAGCTCTATCACATCTTCCTTTATCTCTCGTTTTGCCTCTTCTGTAACATTGGGACATACCACAACGTCCTGCAAACAATACATGCAAGATGATACTTTAGGTGTTTGATGCCTCCAGAAAATGTTTTCCTATAGAAATTGCAAACCACAGTTCCCTGAACAGCTCCACATACACCATACTTCCAAGCAATGGTATGAGCATTTGTAGGAACGTTCCGCCTAGTGATACTAACCCAAATGTCGAGCCTGATGCCAATATCTGCAGCATATCTTACGTTTAAAAGATTAAAATATCGTAAACTTAATTAAAAAACTACTTTATTAAACCATTTAGAAAGCCAAAAAATTGTAAATTTAATTAAAAAATAGCATTATAAAGCTATTTAAAAATTAAAAATTGGCTTTATAACCCTATGTAACCGTAATTTCAATTTTGTAATTGTAAATCCTACGAACAAGAATAAATTCTCATTTAAAAAAAAAATCACATTTACAACAATACATTACGGCAATTTCGTTCATTAATGATGATAAACAAACACGTATAAGTTAATAAGTAAAATCGTTCGGAATTGAATTGAATGCATTCAAAAGTGCAAATCATATTCAGATGCAATATATAAATAATATAGAACAAATTTACATTCTTGAAAAGGTTGAAAAAAAACACTCAACTCCAAACGGAATTCTTTAAATTTTCTCTTCGAATTTGCTATAAAATCTCAACTTGTGTAAATGATCACTCAATGGTTGTGTGAGTAGAAGTGAGGGAGCTTGTTGCCTTAAAAAGACAACTTTCAACGTTTCTCAGCGTTTTTGCAGCAGTTTTTGCGTATTCCGCATTTTATCAGCGTTTGGTGAGTATTGGGTTTGGACTCGCCGAGTGTTGGCGAATACTCTCCACGAATATTTGCCAATATTTGGCGAGCCCAAGCGACGAGTCTTATTGGCGAATATTCGCCATTGTGCATTGTTGGTGAGTATTTTTCAAGTTGTCTTACTAAATTTTCAGTGTTTACTTTATTCCAATTAGAGTATTACTATATTGAAAATAATACCTTTACTCAATTTAGTTCTATTACATTTTGAAAATTTCTAAATGATTTTTTATTTCTTATTTTTGAAATTGTTAAGTTGGATTGAACCTTTTATTTATTTGAATGTTTTAATGATTTTTTTCCTATATATTCATACTTAGTTTTAATTTCATTTAAATAGTATAGCATGAGATTATAATTTCATAAGTTTTGGCTGTCACAACTAATGGCCTGCAAACTTGGTGCATGAAAAGGAAGGAAGGTAATCCGCAAGGAAAGAAGGAAATGGAGATGTGAGGAAGAGGAGAGGAGCGCGAGGAAGAGGAGAGAACCGCAAGGAGATCAATAGAGTTGTAGAAAGGATTGCCCGGAAATATTACTGTAGCTTACGAGGAGAAAGAGGAAGTGGAGGTGACATATAGGGGCAAAAAGAGGATGACCTATAACAAATAAAAGAGTAGCAAAGAATTTGGTTTGGGCTTCAAATTACGGAGGAGAAAGAGAAACACATTGACGAGTTAAGAGACGGATTGTGAAGAGTGGATATGATAGTGTTGAAAGATATAGAGGAAAACAAAACATATGGTCATTGGTTGTGAGAGGACAATGTAGGAAAAGACTACAAAGAAATGGAGACGTGGATATATAATGCGAGAGTTTGGAGGGCATGTGGAAGGATTTAATGGTTCATAAAAGCAGAGAGTGCAAAGAAAAGAAAGAGAGATGCAAATGGTTATTGGTTGATTCTTTTTTGTTTAATTTTTCAGTTGTTTGCACTGTAGTTTTATTGAAACCTTTGTTAACCAAAGGGTTCATATTAGTTGATCTTTGAAACTTTGCTTTTCAAAAAAATAAATCCTTCTAGTTTTTTACATTATGACAAAACTTTGTTTTGTCTTCTTATTTCAATTTTGAATTTCATAGGGTTTTCCATTTGTTTGAAAGTGGCTAAGAGCACTCTGCAGGTATTTTGTCCATGGTGCCGCAAGTGCTGGTGTTCTCATATTGGGGAGGTTTGTTTTGTGATAGGGAATTGGTTATGTGCATGTGTTTTGTTTCATACTTTGTTTATCGGATTTGGATGTATGGTACCATTTCTTGCATGGGTGGACTTATACTAATTATTAAAGGTGAAAACAATCATTTGCTTGCATGTTTGAGCCACTAATTCATTATTTCTAAGAGGGGCGAATTGCTTGTAGGTTAGATTTGACATGTTTGAGAGGATGTTTGGGCAAGTTGAGTTGATATTTGCATTCTTCATATTTTAAAACCCCAAGATCCCAAGTTTCATGAATTTTGGAGCTTCCAGGTAAAGTTATGAATTTTTAAAGTAACTCTGCAGACAAGGGTTTATAGAAATTCATATCTTCAATTCCAGGGCACTAAAAATCAGTTTTCTTGCATGATATGATTGCTGGTGATATATAATAATTTTAGAGACTTAAGGGAAGCTCATATGAAGGGGGTTTTAAACCCCAAAAAGGGTCGCTGCCCTAGAAGGGTGTTTACTGGCAGTAGTTAAGAGTTTTTACATATTTGTTTCAGTCTCTAATAGCCTACTAAAAATCTGAAAAGTGTTGTTTATCTTCAGCTTTGCATAGTTTCCTGTGACTCCCCAAATAAGGACATTACACATTTACACAGTAGGTCGTAGTTGTGTTAGATTTTTGTGTGGATGCATGTTTTTTTCTGTTTTATCAGGTTCTCTGTCCAATTTTGTTTTTGTGGCGGTCAACATTCTTTCATGGGGTTGATGATAGCAGTTTGGGCATGTTGTGTTTATAATACTTTTCGGGGCTGGCAGCAACATTGGAATTGGAGTGGGAGTTGAAATGGATGGACTTGGAGAGGCCATCATTTGTAGCGAGGATGTCATAGTAGTAGTCTAGTAGATAATGCAATGGACACTTGCTTTTTAGGCCTGACAGATATGGTGAGGATGTCAAAACAATAAATATTGTTATAAATGTTCTTTTAGCTTGTTAAAATCATTGTTCTATGGGCCTCCTACTTTTCATTGATAAGAAATCCAGTTCAATGGATATAATAAAACCAATTATTAAAAAGTTACCAAAATAGTGGCATATCTATACCATAGTCGAAACAAGTTCAACAAGATCGAAGGAGTGGTTTTAATGTAATAACTAGAATACAAACAAAACTAGTAACCAGAAGGGCCCATTACGGGTGACAGTAACACCTTCTGCCAAAAAAATGCACCAAAACTATCTATGATCTCTGCCATTAACGAGCCTTGGATGGAGTATTATAATGACCAAGGCCAGTACCACCGCCGATGTGAATAGAAGTTACCCCACCCAACATAAGGCTAGTCACTCCAACTGTAAGAGTAACATTCCGCCCTTCATAACCTTTCCTGCCTCACTCACAACCTAGGGCGAGCTACATCGCTCCCACATAAAGAAAAGTGCATCCCACCAACACCATCTTCATCTTTAGGAACAAAACTTGTTGACATCTCAACCTTAAAATAGAGTTGTCACAAAGCAGTCTTTTTAGCATCAAGGAAGGAAGGTCACCTGTGCTTTTGATCAGGCAAATCCACATTCGGGTTGAGGGAATAAAAGGGCAAAGTAGGAGGGGCTCCCATTTCAACAAATGTGGTGCTGCATTTAGCAAGGAAAAATGCATTTGGTAACACACGAAGAAAAAATATTTCATGGCCATGGACCTCTGCTCATCAGGTCCCACTTCTGACACCAGCAGCTGTGCCTGCAAAATGGCATTTGAATCATCAAGCTCCATCTCAGACATGACTCTTGAACATAAGTCCAACAGCAAATGACAAAGGATATTGATAGCCTCTTTTCCCTCGGTAGCCCTGCTGAGGTGTAGAGGGAAGTAGATTGGAGCTCTCCAACAGCCCTGATAATCAAGGACTGCATGAATAGACTGCTGGGCATGCAAATTGAAAATCTTGAAAGAAACTTTCTACTCATTAATAGTTATCACCTGCTGATTGTAGAAGGCCATTGCTGCTAAACCAAAGGAATCAAGAAGAAGAGCAACATGTTGCGTAGGAAATAATAGAGAAGAAAAGGGAATGCATGCATGAAAGAAGAATAAGTTCCCAATGGACTAAATTGTTGGCACACTCTTGGTAAGGGAGCCTGCGATGCTTCACATCACAATTATAGTCCGAAGATATGAAAGGAGTTGTCTTCAATGAGGGCCTTTCAAGGGCACTTGCATCGAAAAAGCATCATATCTTCAATCACAATGAGATTATTTGACATCGACATCATCTAGGACAATATTGCGAAGCCTTCCCATGCAGAAAGAAGGTGGCGAGTGAAGGAGCGCACCTTGTCAACCTTTTTGTTTACAAGGCTATCAATAGTTCTGTCTTTGTGGAAATATGCCCCTAGGAAATGATCTTGAAATGGGAGGCTAGAGTTTATTGCCTTCTTGAGGATGGAACTGAGCCTCCAATATTGCAGTTTCCCTTAATCATAACATCCACAATAACTTGTGAACCACCTTCTACTCCAAGATGTAGAAGGCCAAAAGAGAGGGCCGGATTTAGCTCGTCAACCAAACTGACTCCTTTGGCCTGATTTTTAGTGTTGGTCCCAAGCTTGAGAGAGAATGCTGAAATGCAGGAGTATTCCCTCCAACTGTAGCAGGGCCGGAAATTTCTTGCTATGCACCATCAAAATTCACCTTAGTTGTTCCTTGAACAGGGGTAGACCAGTGAAATTCGTGTTGCTTCTTACTTGACCATTTGTTCTTTAGGTGCTTGCAATGTACGCCATTATTGGGGGACTATTGTAATAAATGTTATTGCTGCTTAGGCCCGATGCTTTCTGTCAATCTTTAGTTTTTGGGTTGAGGTTGTTGGAGACTGCTAGATGTGGCTTTGATGGGTGGTCATTACCTTGTTACATATTTCTAGTGTATATACCAGTTTGGAGTATAGCATGCAATTTGATATTGTTTACGTCTTTATTGCTGCTTAGGCCCGATGCTTTCTGTCAATCTTTAGTTTTTGGGTTGAGGTTGTTGGAGACTGCTAGATGTGGCTTTGATGGGTGGTCATTACCTTGTTACATATTTCTAGTGTATATACCAGTTTGGAGTATAGCATGCGATTTGATATTGTTTATGTCTCTTGAACAATTTGATTCTCTTAAGGGCATTTTAGGTTTTGATGCTTAATGTTGCTTTTAAAAGGTTTCCTTTTGTAGTGGTTGACACATTACACTTCTCTTTTTGTCATGTTTTCAGGTTATTCACATTGATAACTATAGGTTGCCTTTTCTAAATCTTTTTGAGCCTCTCAGCACTTTGTGTCTTTGCACTTTGGCTTTTTTACTAGGGAAAAATGTTAAATCTACTAAAACAAGCCTATAGAATAGCTAGGTCGACACAAAATTAGCCACCTAATTCTTTATTTTATAAAAAAAGAGGGTTTTCATTACATCATTTTATGTTAAGGTAATCTACATTTCAGTGTAACTGTGCTATATGCTGTGCTTAGTTCCGAGCCATATAACATATAAATACTTGTCAGCTTCTGTTGAACAGTGCAGCTTTGAGCATGCTACCCTGGCCCAAACCGGAAGTTTGGCCATCAGTTCCACCTGATTCTGAAGGAATGGTGCATGTGAAAGAGAAGGTACACATTAAATATTTGGAGGGTCAAGCCTATTGTGTTTTATTACCCACTTTTCCCTGCAGAACCATACAAGCTTCATATTCCTGTAATATAGTTTTCCTTATGATTTTTCTCTGAAGATGTGACATCTGTACCACTTTATGTTTTATGCCAATATTCAAATAGTTGTTTACATTGATATGGTTTGGATCATCTTTGCAGGTTGCAGAGAAAAAGTTTAAACCTTTTGGAATAACAAGGAAGAATTTACCATTGGGACCTACGATTCTACTTCGTGAGGCAAATCGCAGGAGAGCATCACTATCTGCTGGGAATGTATCAGAATTGTTTGATAGTCGTCATGTTTTGAAGGAAAGGTAACATAATGAATGAATATGCTTGGTATATGATGTCTAATTGCTGTATGTTCTAAGATATGCCACTTTAAGCTAATAATCAAAAGCATATCTTTGTCTGTTAGTTACTAGATGCATCACACGATGAGTATTTTATTATTTATTGTTTGTCTTTTTTTTAAATCTTGTATACAATGAGCAGTTGACATTTATTTTTTAAACATGCTCCCTTGAAAACACTTTTTTTATGAATATATTTGCAGCCAACATGCAGATACTGTTTCTCTGATTCCACCTTCACACCCTATATCTAAAAGTCCAATGGCTCGAACTCACTCGGTATCTGCAATTGCAAATAGTCCAAGCCCATCACGTGCTTTGTTTGATGGTCCAATGAAGCTTTCTGAAATACAAGTTGCAGCAGAGTGTGCCTTACATGAAACAATTACTGATGATGCCTTACGTAAAGCTCTGTCGTCGATTGAGGAATTTGAGGTACTCTTTTGTAATTTCCAAGTCTTCCTTTCATTTTCCCGAACACAAAAGAAGATTTGATGACGGGCTAGTAAAATGATCTGTTACTTTTTATGTGAATCCAAACTTATTTTAGAGCTGCAATTTCCAAATGTGCCGTCTCTCATGCAGGGACTTTTTATGTTTCTTCAAATCTGTCAGTAATTCTGTAATATATTTTTTTCCTTTGCTTCCAATTCGTATTAAATGTTGTTCATAGGAAAAATTAACATTTCCTTCTATTTATTTAATCCTATCTTCAATTAGAATGAGTAGATCATTCCTTATTTCGAGTCAAGAATTTTCTCCTCTTGAGTTAACATTTTCTAGGTGGAGTCTTCTTATTTTCTTCTGCTGCACATAACTTTTCCTTTTAACTCCTTCAATCTTTCCTTCTTATCCACCTTACCCATTGTGTATACAACTGAAAATATATTCTCTACAAGGCACAACTACCACAACTGACTATATCTCTAATCTACACATACTTGGAGCCAAAAGAAAACGGATTGCTAAAACTCAGCTCCCTTTGTTAAAATAATACGAGTAAGGTTATGTTTACCTATAACCTGTAATAGCTCCTATAAGAATCGGCATCGACTTTCTTTTTTAAAATTATGCAAGAAAGAATATATTCCTCTGTAACTCTTTAATTAGATCCTTCTGCTATATGTTAGTTCATTTTCTTATCAGCATATAGTCACTTATGTGACAACTGTATTATGGTAAAGGTAACCAAATTGATATTCAGAAAGAACAATGAAAAGCATGGAGTAGAAAATTGATTTTTATTCAGATCATCCAAATAAGTGCTGTATATGGTTCTCCAAAATGGACAACAATACAACTCGGAGAAAACCAAAAGGTAACTCCCAAAATCTGGTTGAAAGCCAATTTGATATTTTGTCAAAACATGACTGTACAGTTAGGTACTTTAGTTGGACAATTGGCTGACACCTGAATGTGACCATTCGTGTCTAACAAACAAAAACAATCACTCATACATTAGAGTTGTTTCTATTCTGCGACGATCAGTATTTAGTGCCAATTATTATGGCTAATCACTATTTTGTTTCCAATGCCTGCATCTATCCGCCCTTGTAGAATTGGTCAACATCACTGCCAGTGCATGAAAACTCGATGAAGTGTGAGTGACAGTAATCTAAAATGCTGTTACTCTGCCACAAATGACAATCCAATAGTAATGATTCCTTGTAAATTTTTGTTTCACTTCTTCTTGAAAATTGCATCAAAATCATGTTCGAACTCAAATCGTATCCAGATAAACTCAAACCTAGGCTGTGCACCAATGGAACACCTTGAAAATTCTGCAATTAAAGGCATGATAAGATGAGTTCACATTGAATTGTGCTAGAAATGTTGACGCCAGAGCTATTGCTAATGAAGTCAAATGTCACAGCAGTGATTCCTCTTTATAATGTCCATGTCAACATCAATGTTGATGTGAGGCCTTCTATCGTAGACTTTAGAATGCTCTCATCTCACAACTCATGAAGCAGGGTCTCTAATGATGTCATCCTGATGTCACAAACCTGTTCTCCAAGGTTGGCACTGTTTGACATCACCTATTGTTTGAATTTGGCTTTTGCCGACATCACACCCCCAAACCCTCGATGTCAGCCTATTCATGTCACTACTGCCCCCAAAATTTAACTTCAAACTGCTATTGACACCAGCTGTTCACATTGACACCTTGAGCATAGGTCAATTTGCAGTGATTTGTCATCACTCCTATTAAAATATAAGACTTATAACTTAGTAGTTGGTTAATATTAGTTATGTATTGGCTAATAAAAGGTTGTAACCACTTCAACCATTTTGTAACCATCTTTCTCATAATAAAGTGACAAACTCACAATGATAATGTGTGCATTCCGGTTTCTCTTCATTCCTTGTGCACATATTCTAACATTGGTATCAGAGCCTTTGGTGCTTGAAGGGATCTGAAAAATGAGTAAAAAAGAATTTATCTTCAAACATGAAGCTGAGGAGTTTTATGCTTAGGACATCAGTCGAGGAAAAGACACTGAAGAAATCATGAGTTTCAGGACTGAAGAAAATCGTGAATTTCAGAGGCGAGTCCTCTAGGGCAAAAATAAATAAACACAGGCGATATTTTACAGTTGAAAAAGGGCACAAAAATCGTAGATTTTCGAATGGTTTCAGATGCAGTTTTGAAGGGTGAAAAATACAAAATTTCATACGGTTTCAGATGCTTGAAAACGTGAATAATAGTCACGAAAATACAGTCATTAACAGTAGCGAAAGGCCATAAATCAGTCACAAAAGGATCGCAAAAATGTCAATATACAGTCACAAACATACAGTCGTGAACAGTAGCAAAATGCCAAAAATCTGTTTGGCAAATAAATACAGCAAGGGAAAACTGCCCTCTAAATACAGCAAGGGGTTTACACAAATTTATATAAACAGTCTTTTTCCAGGGCACAATTTTTTTACAGTCAGATGCTTTCAATCACAGCCAGCAAGGACGATCATTTGAAGGAGAAATACAGTGGTAGTATTAAGACCACAGTCCGGGTACTTATCTGTAGTTGCTTACTTTTCGGTTTAAATAAACATTTTAGAATGGAAATTCCAATGGAGAAATATTCTGGTCTTAAACTTTCACACCTGGAAAGTCAAAATACAAATGCAATTAATGAACAAAATTTATGGGGTATTGTTAATGGAAAATAAACACAACCCAGTGATGATGCCAAACTATTAGAGTGATGAAAGCTGCAATGATAAAGCTAAAGCTATAATCGGGCTTGCTCTTCCGAAGTCTGAACTCCATATAGATTTAGACAAATCGTCCAAAGTTATCTTGGATAACTTGAATAGGCTGTTTGGGGCAACAGCAGTGAATGCTAAATTTTCCTTTAAACTTCAGCTCTTTTGATTTAAGATGGCCGATGATGTTACTATGTCCAATCATATATATTATAAATAATCAGATATCTTGTCTTATACAATTAGTAGAGGTTAAAACTGTAGATGACGAAGATTCTAAAGCCATTTTGTTAATTAGTTTGTCTTCTTCGTATAGCAATGTCATTTTTACCCTCAGTCACATGCCTTCACAAGTTTGGAAGATACAATTTCAGCTCGCTTGGCTGAAGAAAAGAGAACTGCGGACAATATAGAAGGTAACTCTTCACATTAAAGTGCACTATAATCCTACATGAGAAATAATCACAAAAAGTTAGAGAAAGACACCAGGATAGTTGACTATTATTATTGCAAGAAAAGAGGTCATATAACCTGGAACTGTCATAGTCGAGCTAATGATGATCTCAAAGGAAAACTAAAAGATAATGCGAATGAAGCAAATGTGTCCTTTGTTGACAATCCGCTAGATGTTAAATTTACTGAATATTTTATTGATGAAGAAGAAGATTTATGTGTAATCTAAGTCAGTGTTTTGATGACAAGAAGGGATCTACGCTAATAAAACTTGACATGGATGGCTGTCCAAAAAGATCCGAAGTTTGTGGACATCATGAATTTATGCTTATGGGCATAGTTACCAAATCCGACCGGATTTGCACAAAATCCTGCTGGATCTGGATTTTTCAGCCGACCTAGATAAATTCTATCCGGGTTGGCCCTAATTTAGGAATTTTTTTAAAAAAAAAAAATTTTCTGTAGTTTTCTGGAAAAACAGTGAACTATCAACCTTATATATTAAAAAATATAACATTTTACATTACAATATTAAATTTTGTCATTGTATTTGTCAAATTTTCATATTTATAAAATTCAACACATATATATTTCAAACCGGATTTTTCCTATCTTTTTCAAGAATACCGGATTTTGGCCTCCCGAATGGATCCGGATTTCCGGACCTGGTAACTAATGCTTATGAGGGTCACGAGACAATCTGACGGAGCACTGTGGGAGTGGCTCAACATGGAGGGTTGTCCAACAATTTTTTAAGATTCTGTAATTTGGGATTTTGGGGATGTGGAATCTATGTACTCGGGAATTCAGTTTGGGAAGTACACCTTTACGAGGGTTAGGGATGCAACTTGATGGAGTTCTACCTATTCTGAGAACTATTGTTCAAAAACAAACTTTTGAATATTGTAATGCTATCTTCTTTCTATAATGTAAGTCTTAATAGGGGGTGTTAAAATGTAAGACTTATAATTTAGTAGCTGCTTAATATTAGTTATGTATTAGCTAATAAATGGTTGTAACTACTTCAACCATATTTTTACCACATTTCTCATAATAAAATGATGGACAATGGCAAATGGTAATGTGTGCATTGCGGTTTCTCTTAATTCCTTGTGCACATATTCTAACTCCTAAAAAAACCCTCGATGTCAATTGTTGAATCTTGCTTTGTTTGTCCATGCTGTTAATGTATGGCCTTCACATGAGTGCTTTGTTTAATGTCCTCTTCCCATAACTCACTAGAAAGAAGATAGCGTCTATAACTGACATCAACACTCTGCTTTGGAACCATATTCCTCCTTGAGGTTCTATCTTTCTTTGCTTTAGAGATAAAGACTTCCATTCAGTACCTTCAAGGCATCACGACGATATCTATGGATGTAATGTCCCCTTTTTTTAGAATCTATTGATTCTGGATACCCGAAGCCTTTTCTTTTTATTTTCCATAGGATAAGGGGAATTAAAGAGGAAAATAAATTAATTTCAGTGGTCCAAGGGTATTTTTATATTTTATTTGGAAAAAAGGACACTTGAATTATATTTTAATCCAAAAAGAAAAAGTGGAATAAAATAAGGAACTATATTTGGGGGAGCCAAAGATGGAATAATAATTGTGTAAAGCATTCTATTATGGGGCGCCAAAGATAGAATGGGCTGCATGAGCATGAAGATCCTATTTTTAGGATGGAGAGAGGATAACACAATTTTATATTGTTATTCCTATTTTTAGGATGGGGCGCCAACATGGGAGAGAGGATAAAACAATTTTATATTGTTATTTCTATTTTTAGGAGGGGGCGCCAACTTTGGAGAGGACCTTGGAAGTTATAAATGCAGATTTGGGGTTTATTATTCAATCATATTGGAAAAATTATGAGTTATTTTCTTTGTTTGCAAATAGCTTCTGCTTCTGCAACAACAATAGAAGACGAAATCCCTTATTTGTATACGGATTTGAGGATGGAATTCCTCACTTCTCAGTTGGAGCAATTCCATTCAGGGGTTACAATGGTCATTCAGGGTGCAAGTGTTCCGCAAGTTCAGCTCAAGACGATTGTATTCATACACTGGTATTTTTTATTTTAGCTGGTTGGAAATAATCAAATTAAAGGCTGATTTTTATGCATTATGGTTCACTGTTTTTTATTTATAAAAATCAGATTATCGATGCTATTATAAAAGTTAATTTTATCATTACTGCTGCCCTAGGATTTAAAAGAAATATCTAGATTTGCTAGAAGTATTTTTTCAGGGATATTACAATGGAGCTTGTAGTTTCCACTGAGCATAAACCAGTGCCCTTACAATACTTGTGCCTGGATATGGCCACATAATTCTAAACAATAAGGCTCTTTCTCGATGTTGCCAGGAAACGGAAATGGGTTTCGAAATGTGGAAACGTCGATTTTCAAAAGACCTTGGGTACGAAACGTCATGGGAAACATCTGTACAATATATATATATATATATATATAATATATATATATATATATGCATAGAACTCATTTTAAAATTATACTCCATGGACCATAAGAGATAATTGCTAAAGCACTCAAAATAGTTTTTATCCGTTGAAATTTGAAGTTATTCAACATAGTTACAATTTCAATGATTCACATATACATGATAATAATCTAGATTCTAGAATATATCATCTAGATTTTCCTCATAATCATCTCCATGAACACCGTTGACAACTCCACTCCCACTAGCTCTTCACAATGCTAAATGTTAGTTTAAAAACTGAATTTAGCAAGAGAAAAAAAAGAGAGTGATTTAGACTGGACCAAAGATGTCATTATATAGCTTTTTGGAAGTCTCCTTAGCAAATTTGGGTAGGTAGATTAGGTTTAGGTATAATAAATGTAGGTAATTTTTTTTTTTAAAAGTTATAAAGCTTTAAAAAAGTGCGGTGGAAACGTCCAGACGTTTCTGGAAGACGTGTCTGGAAATGTCCTATGTGTTTTCGGGATGTTTTTGGGACATTTCTTCCTTGTTTCCATACCGGAAACGTTTCTAAGAGGAAACATGGGGGCCCTAGATGTTTCCTAGTAACACATCTCTTTCTGCAAGACACCAGATTCTTTGTTGTACCTCCTGTATTGGAACATAGATTCTAGAATGTTATCCATTTTTGATAGCAGCCATCTGCCATCCTAGAGGGGAAGTTTTTCCTTGTCTATGGCTTTCTTTGCATGCTGATGGAATTTTTTTTTTAGCAAATCATCTCTTGAGATTTGCTGACTTTCTCTTGTTACTTCTTTGAGAGAAGGTGGAGGCTGTGCGTAGGAGTCTCTGCGCCTTCCACTTGAGAATATTGTTGGAAGGGTGTTTGCAGATCTGCTTCATTTGATGGGATTTTCAATGATTCTTAAAATTGACTAGGTTTGGGTAAGACTAGTTTGTGAGGGAATTGAACATAAAGAACTCTCAGTGGACTCAAAAATAAAAATCTTTAATGCTTTAAAATTCATATCAGTAAGACCATTACAGTATCATCATATAATTCCCAACATCTAGTAATTAGTGACATGCATACTAACATGGAACTTTGTACACAAGACAATTGGTACATTATCTAAATATCACTCTTAAGGGGTCGTTCTTTGTGGTTAATGGCGTGTAACATAAAATCTATAAAGGTCAAGTGAAAACTGAGCCGTTAGTGCAACATATTCAACAGATCAATACAAGTCCATTTTAATTGTACCTTGGGTTATGAAGAGGCCAATTAATGTCTGTCCTTTCTGCACTATAGGTATGACCCCTAGAATTTACTTCATTCATAATCGCATAACTATTGTTTCGTTGCTCAGAATTGATTGTGGTTTTTTCCAGATAAAAAATTATATCATGGTAGTTGTGGTGACAATATTTTTTATTGGAAAAATGAAAATTTTATTAATTAGATGAAAATCACAAAATTTGAAGTTTTACTACCTATAAATTATTTGTGTACATTATATGGGTGACTGTAAAATAGTACAGAAATCTTAGCTGACTATGGTTTTTGCATGAAAGATGAATTGGATTTCATTAGAGTTGGGGCAAATAGGTCCCAGACAGCCTTTGAATTTAGGACTTTGGGATTTCTCTTATGTGTTGTTAGCGTGTTACATTTCATGCATGGATGAGATAATTTTCATATGGACTGAACATATTTTATGGCAGATGTTGGAGTTTGAAAGCGTTTGATTTGTGAACTGAGTTCACTATTAACACAACATGGTATTGCTTCACAATTGTACCAATGGATGCCAAAGGTCTTCTAGTTTTTCTACATTTAGCAAGCATCCCCAAGAGTCGCTAAAAATGTTAACCAAAATGAGCCCCTACCAATTTTTGCTAACCTTGTGCTCTTAGGGAGCCAAGACCCCCGAGCACTTGTCTTATTCTGTAGAGTTGGACTTCTCTTTCTTCAGTCCATGAACCGTGAATCACTACGCATTGTTGTGCATCAGTCTCGCGGCTTGCCACGGCCCCTTCATACCACAACTTACTACAGCAAGCCACAAACCATTGTGCCAACTTGCAAAGCATTTGGTCAAGCTATAGAGCACTCGACTTCGCCACAGTACATGCCTTTCGCACCTTGCAGACCGCTCACCATTGAAATGCGTTAACTCATCCACTTGCACGAAGTATGAGGTTGTGCAAGGCCGCTAAACTTTTCTTCCTTTGATAGAGTGCTAATTCATCAATCCCTTGCATGCTTCTCATTTCTTATCTTGCTGCCTTTGATTTCTCCCTGCCATGTCGTGTTGAAAACGCTTGGATTGTTGCAAAGGGAATGTGAAGTCGCGATACACTACCTTTTGCCACAAGTCTAATGACGCTGCGCACCAACTTTTGAAGGCTCAAACCAACGATGAATCATTAAGTGGGGCCCATGAAGCCTGCCCTTGCCGTGAAGAGCTTCACAGAGCCCCATCACCCTATCAACACCCGCGATGCTCTTCCTATGTTATGAAACACTGTGTTCTGCTGTGATGCTCCCCTTCAATGTCTTGATAATTGGGCGACCCACCTTTAACCGTTTTGGATGCTTCTTTGGCATAACAATGCCCCTTCCACCTTCTTCCCCTTGTTTGGAGATTGGCCGGGATCATCTTCAACTCACAACAACTTGGGCCCATTCCTTCATCTCTTCCATACCACAGATCATTGTTGATGGTCACTGTCAGTTGGCATTTATGTTGAGAGCTACTTCTCGCATCGTAAGAAGCCACGATAATCACAGAGCTCACCATTGTTGCCTCAAAATAATGATCAACATAATGCAATGCAACTTGGGAGACAACATGGAGCTTCAAGACACAAGACATTTTAGGCTGATAGCTGTTTTCATATGGTTGTTTGCCCCCTTCAAATGCTCCGATTCATGCCAAAGTTCCGAATTTTCTGCAATGAAGGATGATTTTGTCATTCTTCTTTCATATTTCCTTCTCTTCTTTCAAACTTCTTTTTCCCTCAATTTTTCTTTTATAAAGAGCAGAGTCTGTTCTATTGTAAGTGTTTTTTTTTGGCCATTTCTTCACTCCTATCTGGAATTCAGTTCAATTCTCACTTTCTTTGTGTGATGTCTTTGGCTCTATATTGGCAGTTGTAATGTGTCTAGGGCCTCGTTTACAGTTAATACAGTTGTGTAATATTTGAGAAATAGTTGAGTCGTGGTTTTATATGTGCTCTACTCTTGCCCCTTGCCTCTTTTATCTCTTGTAGATTGGCTTACCTATTGTTTAGCTGTGATAGATGTGTGTCGATTATACTTACATTTGCCTTGATATTTTTCTGCTATCCTTCGACATAGGATGGAAGGAAGATTCCTATTTCTCTTGGCAGATTACCTTTCTTTTATGATTCCGCCTCCCTTTTCCCCAACAATGTTAGATTAGGTAGATTAGTTATAGCGTTAGGAGTAAAAGTAGATGAGAGGCCACTCTCTCCGGAGGTTTGTTTCACCGCACAAGTCCCACACTTGTGAACCAATCCCATGTTGTCTTGATAGTGAACTTGGATCACAAACTGAACGTCTTAAACCTCCAATATTAGCAATTATTTTGACAACTGAAACCAATAAGGATATTGTAATCTACAATTTGTCGATTGGGATTTCATCCTACCTTCTTCAAAAATTCCTCTGTTGTAATGTCGCTTTCCTGGACAAATAAAGACAGTTTGGCTTTTCCAACAAACCTGTATACCAAATATGCAACAAACTGATTTTTATTTAAAACCCTTACCAAAACAAATACAACAATATGAAATATTCCTTTATTCATCTAATAACCATAAAGCAACAATACCCAGAAGGCCCAAAGGCTTTGCAAGAAAATAATTTTTGTAACAACGATCTGAATTTATTTTTATTTATGTTGTAACTGCAAATGGAAGATAAAAACAGCTAACTGTTTGATACAAAATTTGAAGATTGGAAGGTTGGAAATGATGCCATAGGGCAGATTTAGGCCTTGTGCAAGCCCTAGCACCAAAAATAACCCTTTTCACAACTGAACTAGCTTTCTAATGGATTTGTTCCACCTCTGTGCAATTTTGCCCAGCCCTAAAATTGTGCAAAAACTATCCAAAAACTGTCCCAAGCGAATATCACCTGATTGGTGGTTGTTCCAACACAAGAAACTCCGAAAATCTGATCTACAAATGATGCCCTTGCTGTGAATCTCCAAAATCTGATCCAAATTGTGCCCTGGCTGATAATTATGATATGATCTTGCAAATTTGTTGATTGTAAGCTAAGATGTAGCTCCTGTTTGGAACTACCTCAAAAGATTAGTGGGTTTTCATCCACCAATTTGAATACACCGGAGGGTTTTCGTCCTCAGATGTGGATTGGAAAGGAGGGTTTTTGTCCTCAAATGCATAAGTTGTAGCAGCAGCTCAAAACTTCAATGTCCAAAATAGATGAGAGTAAAAAGATGTGTACACATGACCCCTCAACAATCGTTTATAACTTTACTTTCGTTTTTGCCAAGGATAAGCCTCCAAAAGCAACTTTCCGTATCTATTCCTTCATTATGACTTGCTTTTTCGAAAGTAAGTTTTTATAATAATAAAACTTTATCAAAAAGTTACTTGTTATAATAATAAAACATAAGTGTCTTTTATAAAGTTACTTTTTCGTTGTTTAAGTTATATTATTAATTTATCATACTTTATTTGAAAAGGGGACATGGCATCTGCCTTCCTTTGAAGTGCTTTGAGTTTTTTGAATCTCCTTCAATTGGTGAATATTATCTCCATTAGTTATATTTCTTTTTGCTTGGTAGTTTCGGTTATCTTCATGGTTGATTGGTTTCTTACTAACCTTTGAAGAAGATGCTGAGAACAAACTTAAAATCATAGTTTGCATACTCGTCTCGGCAAATACTCAACAGACCAAAAAAAAAATTGACTTGGCAAGACTTGGTGATTACTTGTGTATACTTGGCAACTTAAAAAATACGCAAATTTCTTTAAAAAACAAAAATTTTAAGCAACATATAGCTACAAAATGTATCAAATGAGTCCATAAAATGTTGGAGAAGTGTTTTCTATTAGAAGTGAATACAAATACAATACAAAATCACATCATCATGCGAATACAACAGCTGGCTGTTAAGTGCTATGAATTTATGATGATTGTCATTGAAAAATACTCGGGAATACTCGCCAAAACTCGGTGAATACTCACCAAAACTCTGAAAAATCTGGTGGCGAGTTTTCCAGGCGAGTATTCGTTTGGGTTTTTCTTTGGCGAGTACTCGCCAACTGGGCGAGTACTTGTTGAGTGTGCTAACTTTGCTTCAAATAATTAAATGCTTCAATCAAATGTGGGTGGACACTTTTGTTGTTTTAGTTATAATTAACAACTTATCTCTTGATTTATGTTACAAGTATTTGTAAATTGGGTTTCAATTTAACTAGTAGTTTATGGAAAGTGTGACACATAGTTGTACCATAAGGTGTTTCTAATAGTTTTCATTTCCAATTTGACAGAAAATGTATTTGGATTTGACAAAGGGTGCTGCGGAGAATTATCATCGGTCTTGGTGGAAAAGACATGGAGTTGTGCTTGATGGTGAAGTTGCAGCATTATGTTACAGGCAAGGGAATTTTGACTCTGCTGCAAATTTATATGAAAAGGTTTGTGCTCTGTATGCGGGTGAAGAGTGGCAGTCATTATTGGCAGAAGTGCTTCCTAATTTAGCAGAGTGTCAAAAGCAGCTTGGTGACCATGCTGGATATCTTACATCTTGTGTGAGATTGCTATCATTAGGAAATGGTTTACTGCTTAAACAAGAACGTCAAGCATTACAATCAGAGGTGGTCAGACTTGCTCATAGTGAAATGAAAAATCCTGTATCACTTGATGTCTCATCGTTAATCACATTCTCTGGAAAGTCTGGACCGCCACTTGATTTATGTGAGGGTGATCCTGGCAATCTACAGGTATCTGTGTGGAGTGGCTTCCCTGATGAATTTACTTTAGATTCACTGAGCCTCACTCTAATGGCAACATTCAGTGCAGATGAAGGGGTTAAGGTTTGTGCTGGTTCACTCTCTCACAGGCTAACGTATCTGTTGAACTTGATATCATGTAATATTTCATTAGGATTTCAGACTCTTTATTGAAGCTGTTTATGTTTTAAAGTTATGCTTTCCCTCTTGTTTAAATTTTGCAAATCATTTTCTCTGCTATGGATGCAGGTGATAAAATGTTCCGAAGATCCTTTACTAAAGCCAGGAAGAAATGATATTACAATGTTATTACCATCTCAGCTGCCAGGTTCATATGTTTTAGGAGTCCTAACTGGTCAGATAGGTCATCTGAGATTCAGGTCACATACTTTCTCAAAGGGAGGCCCTCCCGACAGTGATGATTTTATGAGCTTTGAGAAACCACTTAGACCTGTTTTAAAGGTAGGTAACGGGTTTTTAATTCTTCTGCCATGCTATTGAGGCTTTTTGTCAGAAGATAAGAGAAACTGCAATGGCTTAAAAAGGAAATTAAGGTTGAATGAAAGATAAAGAATCAATGTATACTATTTCTTTTTATGTAGCCATTTTCTCTACCTATTTATTCTATCGAGAACTAGCCTTATACTAAAAAAATTGTTTCTAAAAGCAAAATAAAACATGGATCGCTTTACTCACCTATAATGCTTATCTTAGTATTTTCAGAAAAGGTTTTGGAATGAATGCTATTGTTTTTAAATTTTTCCTGTTTTACCCGTTCCTATAGAATTATGAGTATGAATCCTAAATGTTTGACTATTATCTCATTTCATTAACTTCAAGTACAACAGGCTCTTAGAAAGCTGGCACGTTGAGGTTAATGACTATAATTTAACTAATATTTCTCAGGTGTCCAAGCCAAGGGCACTGGTTGATATCACTGCAGCTGTTTCATCTGGATTGTTGATGGGGGAGCTCCAGTGGTTGGGATTGGTTATCAGGCCGATTGACTACTCTCTTAAAGGTGCTATTTTGCACGTTGATACAGGTCCTGGTTTAAAAGTTGACATTTCACATATCATTGAGTTGGAGACATGTACTAAAGCATTTCACAGTTCACCTCAGAAGATAACCTCAGTATCACCAGACTTTTCTGCTTCACTTGATGCAAGGTTTTCTGGAAAAAGCAATGGAGGTGATACTGAGGCAACTGTTTCTCAGGATGTTGAACAATTAGAAATAAAAAACGGAAAGTTGGGTATCCCGGACTGGGCAAGCAACATTACCACAGTCTTATGGCTGCCAGTTTGTGCAATTGACGATAAATCATATAGGGTGATTGCTACTAGTAGGAAGATCGCTCCTTCAATATCTTCCTTGAGTGTTACCTCAGTTGTGGCACATGATGGTAATCTTTCCTCACAAGGACAGTCGGAATTCTCCCAGAAGCGTACCATTGTTGATGGAATGAGAACTCTCGCTCTAAAGTTGGAATATGGATCATCTCATAGTCGAACATTTGAAAGGTTCAAACTTTCATTCCCCTTTCCTTTTAGTTCAATAATATATGCAATAATTTTTTATTTTGCATTTGAATCTCTCTCTGGATAACCTTCTAACAAGTATGGGTTCTGATTCTCAGAACCATTGCAGTGCATTTTATAGACCCTTTCCGTGTTAGCACACGTGTTGTGACTAAAAGCAACAATGGAGTTTTGCTTTTGCAGGTATTTTTTAAGCCAGGAATTCAGTTTATATCAACTTTTCAAAAAAAACATACCACTTTCTTATTTTTACTGATTTTCCTTTATGCAGTTAGTGTAAGGTATGCCCAACACAAAAAAATCTAAAGGAAAAATAGGCAGTGCTTTTATTGTCATGCACATTTCCCTTCAAAGTATGTGTATACCAGTATGAATAATTTCTATGTTACCGGATACGCCGGTTTTGGGGCCTGGAGCGGGAGCGGGAGCGGGCGCGGCGGGAGCGGCCTGGCACTGTGGAAACGGCCGGGTACGGCCTGCGCCGTACCCGGCCGTTTCCACAGTGCCGGGCCGCTCCCGCGTGCAAAAACACGCATTTTTTATTTTTATTTTTAATTTTTTCCACTTTTTTAAACTCGCAAATCAATAAAAAATAATAAATTCTTCTAATCTAAAACCTAAAAGCTACATCTAAACAATAAAACAAAAGAACAACACACAAACATAACATAAAGCAAACAAACTCACATTGTGGCTCTCCAAAATTGCATTGTGCTTGTCTAGGGTTTTGAGGAGTGTGAGGAGCTATTGCTAAGCTTGGAGGAGTGTGAGGAGCTGCAAAGGAGGATTTGTGAAGGATTTGATTTGTGGTTTACTAAGTGAAGGTAAGTTTTTTTTAATTTCTAGCCTTGTTCCTCTATTTTTTTTTTTTTTTTTAATCTTTCACACATTACATTTTTTGTTCATTTTTATTTTGCTCTTTCCATTTAATTTTTTTAATTTTCATTGTTCAATCACAATGCAATTGCATGCCATTGTTTTCTTTGCTTAATTTATTTTTTAAACCTTGTAGGTATTTCTACAATGGCAACAAGTTCTGCTTCTTCTGGGCAATCATTGGCCAAAAACTTTGACCCAAATTCACCGTTATGGAGGCACGTAACAATAGTTCAACAACTTGTAGGTGGTGGTTGTTTTGAATGGAAATGCAATGAGTGTGATGGAATATTCAAAGGCTCTTACAGTAGGGTGAAAAGCCATTTGTGTGCCATAACGGGTAATGGTATAAGAGTATGTAGGGGGAGGAATAATGCTGGGGTGCCAAGAGAAAATGTTTTGGCATTTATCAAAGAGCAGGAGGATGCAGAGGCTAGAGTGGCTCTGAGAGCGGGTCATCCATTGGCCAAAAGAGGAGGTTCATCTCGTTCAGCAAGGCCTCCAGTTGCTCCATCACCTAGTGGATCCCCAATTGTGGCCATGCCACATCCATTTGTGGCTCCTATCTCCACAAATGAGGATGTTTCCCTTGCACGAAAGAAAAGTAAGACAAAAGGGCCATTGGAAAAGGCCTTTCAGAATGAGTACAGGGAGATTGCAGATGAATGCATTGCAAGGTGTGTATATGCTAATGGTCTTTCTTTTAATGTTGTGAGATCACCTTATTGGCATGAGATGGTGAAAGCCATCAATGAGGCACCAAAAGGGTATAAACCACCAGGATTTGAGAAGATCCGCACCACCCTTTTGGAAAGACAAAAAAAATATGTGGAAACCTCCTTGCAACCAATTAGGGACTCATGGACCAAAACTGGTGTGTCCATTGTTTCTGATGGATGGAAAGATGCAAGAAACCGCCCTTTAATCAATGTGATTGCAGTATGCCCTAAGGGGGCAATGTTTTTGAAAGCGGTTGATTGTGAGGGGCAAGTGAAGGATGCCCAATTCATAGCCAACATTCTCTTTGAGTCCATTGAGGCAGTGGGGCCTGAAAATGTTGTCCAAGTGATAACGGACAATGCCAAAAATTGCAAAGCTGCAGGGATGTTAGTTGAGGCACGGTATGGGCATATTTTTTGGACACCTTGTGCTGTGCATTCATTGAATTTAATGCTAAAGAAAATGGCAAACAAAATAGAGTGGATCCGGCAAGTGTATGCAGAAGCTGAAGAAATCCAAATGTTTGTCACCAACCACCACATGTCACAGGGCATTTTTAGATCATTCTCGCAGTTGGAGCTACTGAAGGTAAGGACAAGCTTTATTTTTTTCTTTCTTTTTAATTTAATATTTAATATAAGTTTTTTAATATTCTTTTAGCTTTCAATTTCATAATTTAAATTTTATTTTTAATTTTTGTTCCTCGTTCTTATTAGGTTGCTGAGACTCGGTTTGCATCACACACAATCGTCTTGAGACGACTCGTGAAGGTGCGAGAGGCACTCATGAGGATGGTAACATCCAATCTTTGGTCTGTATGGAGGCAATCAAACACTGAAGGGGCTCAAAAAGTGAAGAACTTGATCTTAGAGGACTCTTGGTGGGATAGAGTGGGTTATCTGTTGAGATTTACGGAGCCCATTATGAGCATGATCCGGTTTACTGACACGGATCAACCATGTCTAGGAGAGATATATGACGGCATCGACTCAATGATTGAGAAGATAAAAGCCGTCATAAATGCAAAAGAACAAGATCCCGAGGAAATATTTTTCAAACAAGTGAAGTCAATCCTCATTGAGCGGTGGAACAAAATGACCACCCCATTACATTTACTAGCTTTTGCATTGACTCCTAGATTTTATAGCACAGAGATCCTTTCCTTGCCAGGGAGGGTAGCACCATACAGGGATGCGGAAGTCAGTGAGGGATATATGGTGGCATTAGCTAGGCTCTTCCCTGATCTTGAGGCCCAAGACCAGGTTATGGTAGAGTTTGGCAATTTCATAGCAGAAACGGGTCATAGCCTTCTCGCTCTTCGGAGCAAATACAAGATGGATGCACATATGTGGTGGTACCTCCATGGTACTTCATCGGCTTACTTGCAACCTCTGGCAATCAAGGTCTTGGCACAGGTAAGTTTTTAATTTTTTTATTCTCTTTTCTTTTAGTTTTTTAAAATTTAAGTTTGAGTGTTTAAATCTGAAGTTGAACTTTGCATTGACTTTGAAGTTTGGGTTGCCTTAATAGGTTGCAAGTTCATCTTCCTCTGAGCGCAACTGGAGTACGTATAATTTCATCCACTCACAGAAGCGCAACAGATTGGGGGCTAAAAGGGTTGAAGATTTGGTATACATACATTCCAACTTGCGCCTTTTATCCCACAAGCAGCCAGAGTACAAGGAAGGGTCAACAAAACATTGGGACATTGATCCAGAGATAGTTGACTTGGATGCTTCCATTTCCCACCATGGAGCATATGATGATGAGACGGGTTCTGTGGCACCACGAGACCTACATGCACAAGGGGGTGCAACTGGCAGTGGCCCTAGTGCGAGTGGTTCGAGCCCATGTGGTTCTAATGAACCACATAATGATGATGATGTAGCTGGTTTTGATCCTCTTGATGAAGAGGAATATGATGAATATTGACAATGAAAGATAGTTTGAGCTTTGAATATTGATCTATGATTGAATTTAATATATCATGAGATTCATGACATTCACATTGTGTTTGATTTAAGTATTTTAAATTTTAATTTAACTTTTAAACTTTTAAGTTTCTAAGTTTTATCGGTATCCTAGCTTGTTTGTTGTGGTTATTCACTTATTTAGCTTATAACTTGTCTTTCATATGCATAATATGTGGTTAATAATTAAATTCCTATTTAGAAGGCTGAAATTTATATATTTTTTAATTTTTATATAGTTTTTGTACTGCCGTATCCTACGCCGTATCCGGGGTCAAAAAAAAATTTGCCGTTTCCGCGTATCGGATACCCCGCTCCCGCTCCCGTATCCAAAACGTTTCGGTAACTTAGAATAATATTGCAAGCCCTCATCAAATAGAAAAGAAAGAAAGAAAAATTATATGAATGTCTACAAATGACCAAAGTAGGTCAATGGGACTCGAGAATACACCCAATTACCATATAGAAATTGCTAGGTTGAAATGATCTCCCTAGAATCAAGAACTAACTAAACAAAATAGAGAGCAATGAGTAACCTTTGGAAAATCCATTCAATATAGGTAAGGTGGCCAATACCATAAAAACTTTTCCAACTTCTGCATATAGCTTGAAGTGGTGGATGCATAATGTCATGTTCATTGACAACATTAGTTGTTTGCAACACAATATTGACTTGTACTTGTCTGCCTAAAGTTATTCCCTATTGGTATGTCTCTTTCCTGTGGTAGTTATGTGATTTCTGGTATTTCTATCTGTTAGGGGTTTATGAATTTTGACATTTGTTTCAGTGATGACTAGGGAGCATGGGGGTGACTTAGTAAAGCATGCCCAAACCAAGTACATTCATAGTTTCCTAAAGATTCCCCTTTTATTATTGGAATTTGCCACCACCTCTTTTTACTCTGGGAATTTTTCATAGGCCGACCCTTAGAAATCCATCTCTACATACATCATCATGTTTGAAAAACTTCTGGTATCAAGGCAATTGACATTGGATCTGACCCAAATTTGAGTAGGCAACAATGAGAAAATGTTATATATTTAATATGAATAAAAATACACAAACCAGAAAATAGTTACACACGAAGAATAACATAGAATAGAACTATGACTTAGCATCATATATTCATAATCAATATGCATGTACGATATTCTTTAAGAGGGACAACATTACAATCAAGTAGAATAACCAAGACAAATGATGAAAGAAAGAAGTTATATTGATGTCCAGAAATGACCAAAAGTAGGTCAATGGGATTGAAGGATACAGCCATTAGCAATAGAAAGGTCTATGAAGAGAGAATGCTAGAAGCGAACCAATGAATCAAAGCATAAAGATAAAATAGAGCAGCGTGCCACTAACACAAGTAGCAAAAAAACCAATACAAATTGTAATGAGTAGAAAACAAAATCCCCAAGAACAAGTGCCAATGAAGACTGGAGGCAAATCTCATCGAATGTCATTGTCTATGCCTAAAGTGGAGGAATCATTTGAGCCATTATTGATCACTGTGAGAGATTTGATAATGTTGTCCAGTGAGCATACAGGGTCAAAAGAGCCAAGTTGGGGGATCTTAGGAGGAAGCAAAAAACTTCCTCTAGAATCTTTCCCAACATCCAAGGCCGGTGTAACTCCTATAAGTAGAAAAGAAGCTTGTAATATCAATTTGCCCTTGTGGTTTGGGGGGCAGCTGGTAAGTACGTAGATTCATGTCATTGGAGGGGTAGAGCCAAGCCGACGGGGCAGAGTGGAGCCACATTGGCGAGAGATAGAAGGCTTGGAGATCTTAGTAGTCTGAGTAGTAGTGATGCATTAAGAGAAGCGATGCTTAACTAATCTATTAGCTCTAACGTGTGATGTACTTGTGTCTAAAGGACGCTTAGTGCTGCCAATCACCTGAATGGGATGAAAGAAAGAGGTGATCAATATGGGAGCTCTAGAGCCTCTAGAATCCTCTTGTAGAGATTTGCGTCGGAGGGTGATTACCTCATGAAGATAAAAAGCCAAACACTACTGGTGTGTATATTTGAAGAAAGTAGGTAGAGTGTTTTCTGAATCTTTGTAGAGGTAGTCATATCTTCCCCTACTCTCATAATAAATGGGGCATCTGAAAATGAAGTGGTCTTTGGGCTCCACCTCTTGGAGCCGGCAAAGACAACAAATCCAGTCCTAACAGAGAATGTGGTGGTGTATTTCTATCCATAACTAGTGGGAACAAACTCTCATTTGACCATGGGGGAAACCTAAAGCCATGAGACTAATGGTGCTGGAGATACTGAGGGCAAAGAATAGTACCATCCACCTCTTGTAAGAAATGAGTGACATAGAAAGCAAGCCTTGGACTGAGTGGCATCACTAGGGGAGATCTAGGTGGTTTGGATATATTATTTGTAGATGTCCTCTTTGGCATCCCTAGTGATGGCTTCCTTAGTGGGAAGGAGTCCGGGAGGGGCGTTTAGGGAACACATGAAATGCAGGAGAGAGCCTGTGAATCGAGATGCCAATAAAAATAAGGAGCTTTATAGTCTCAGAGTACCAACATCGCTGACATTTGGTGAGGACTAGTGAAGAAATCCTCTCTGAAGAGGAAAGTGCTGAGTAGGGATACTGCTTCAACCAGAAGCCGAGTCCCCCAAAGTTCTAAGTTTGTGGATGTTTAAACTTGTCAAAATTGCTTGCACAAGCCAACTTTGAGTCGATACAGGCAAAACTAGGAAAGACTTAGTCAAAATCTTGTGTTTTGGTCTCATGACAGGCAAAAACGTTTATGTCCTTTGATTTAACATTAAGGCTAACTCATCAATCTTAAATAGAGTTGAACAGAGACATGTGTCAATAAATGGCATCTCCAAAACTTCAAGACTTAACCGCTTTTCGTGTTTTTCAGCGCTTATAAAACTGATTAATGATAGGTGGTAGAGGTTAACACGTGGAGCTAATTGACTCTCCCGCATCTCTCAAAATAATCAAGCCTTGGTCAGTTTTGCACCTTGAAGCGATGAGCGACAAATGGCTTTAATCGGTCTTCTCATGTCGCGCAAACTCTAAAGCTTTTCCTTGACCCCCAAAGACTCTAGAACACCGATTGATGACAAATGGCCCTTTGGACATGTGGCAAAGGTCAGAGAGCAGGATTAACTTGAGCCTTATTTAAACCATTTGACATTGTGATGCGCCGATTGACGACAAGTGTCTTGGAGGGCACATGGCGGGCATGAACTCTATGTTGCCTTTTAGACTCATGAGCTTGTTTCTCGATCTTCACAGATGACCGATGATGGACACGTGACTAGAGGGACAAATGGTGGTAATTGACACATCAATATTCTCTTAAAGATTCTCTCTTAGCTTTCTCGCTCCAAGCAACACCAAGGCACCAATTGAGGGCACGTGGCATGTTGATGATGTTGCAGAAATTTGTGGGTTATAAGATTCAATAACAGTGCACTTGTCACAAGCTTAAATTTGATGGTTTAGTCTAATGCAAATCAAAGCTCAGGAACGTCAAGCAGAGCACGAACTGGAGACTGGTTTTTATCTCATATATGTTGATTGGAACTTCCATTTGACCTGCGCATGGTACCAATAGAAAGTTCATGAAGAGAGATACTTTTTGAGTCAGTGGTTAAGAAATTTGAGGGATTCTAATGAAAGAGTTTTGGCTGTTTGTAGATGCATAAAGCGGGTCAAATGTAGCCCAAATCACTTGTTGACGCTTTTAGGTCATTTTGATCTCTTTTTGAAGATGCCTTCGAGCTTTTATCACCTTGAGGTTGCACCAAAATGCAGAGGAAGAGTTAAACAAATTGTTGAGCAAAGAGTGAGGTGTTTAAATGAAGTCACGACTTTCTCAATCAAATGGCAGCTTGATGTTCCTTCCTTATCCTGATCTCATGGGATTGAATTGGTGTCTTCTTAGAGATCAATCCTTAAACAAATATCTTCTTTTTTACTTGCATGTGAGGGCATCAAGTTAAACAAAATCAAATGATCTTCCAAGCACTCGAGGGTTTATCACAAGCTCTTCCTAGCTATCGTGGATCACCATAAACTCTTGAAAGTTTCCTGGAATATGCCAAAGAGGTGGTTTTGGGCAGAGCATCTTCAGTTAAACATGTTTTCAGGCCTTCTAGAGCTGCCTGATCTTTCTGAAGGGATAAGCATGAGAGAGGATATTATTCAACATATTTTGATCCTCTTCTCTTCTCTTTTGTTTTCCCTTCTCTCTCTTCTCTCTTCCTTCTATATATGTGCAATCAGACACATTTGTAAATGGATCCTCTTCTGAATGCAAGGTTAGTCTGTCCAATTGGGGTGTCCAAACATTCTGAGTTGCAGACCTCTGATTTGAGCTTGTGCAATGGATTCAGTGCCTCCTTAATGACCGTAATAGACCCTGCATATTTCTAGGCATTAATATGATGTTCATTGTGGCTATCTTCTTCCCTTTAGCTTTTGTTCTTGTCATCTTGCCTCTTTGTTCTGTCATATCATGTTGTGTGTGAGTTATACTTGCAAAGTTCTATCTCATTGTGTCACTATTGCAAGGAGGAAGAGTCTGATTTAAATGCAAGGTTGATTGTGGCTCTGTTGTACCCTTTTTGCAGTGTGTTTATCCTCTTGCTCTTGTATCAGGGAGAGTGACCCCTTCTTTCTGATACATCACCATTTGCTTTCATTTCATGCTTCCTTCTGCCCCTTTTCCTTGCCATTGGTTAGACTAGTTGTAGAATCCTGGTAGCGTTAGAGTAGTTTAGGTTAGGAAGCTGACTTTCTTTAGAGGTTTGTGTCAAGGGCCAAGGTCCCACACCTTGGAGGCATTCCCATGTTGCTGTTGAGATAGCTAAATCCTCTAGATTTGGTGATCTTACATGGATGCACACATTTTAGCGACAACCATTACTCATTGGAAATTGTATCAATATGAAATATATGAGTCATAGGGGATTTTGCCTCCCATTTTATGAGTTGAATTATATCTCCATTGCAGTTTACATGACTGTTTTTACAGAGTCCTATACAAAACTACCAGATTATGAAATTGTGAATACAGTTCTATATATTGTGGATTTTTGGTATTGTATGTCTGTTTCTAAACACTTTTTAATTCCATTCTCTGACCATGCACTCCGATTCTTGTGTGTAAGTAACAACACAAACCGTGCCCACCTGTAACACATTGGATTTCTAAGAAGTTAACGTGTTCTCTGAATTGCTCCTGGGTTATGGATCAATGTTTTAAGCATTAAGGATAGGTTAAACTATTAAAGATCCACCCAATGTCATTGTACAGGGCATAATGCCTATAGGGACATTCTATGTTTCCGATTCAATCATCCCATGTAGTCCTTCTCTAGTGGTCAGTAATATGTGGTTACCGAGCTCATTGCATTCAACCTAATGACATAAGATTTCCTTGCACATGACTTCACTCCTTGAACATACAGCAATAAGTGAAAGTTTTTTTAACACCTTGGAGCCCTCATCATTAGTATACCTAAAATCTTAGCAATCCATGTTTGCAATGATGCTGCTAGTCATCACTGTACTGAATAGTGAAGAAAGTATCCAACACTAATCATCAAGGATTTACTGCATTCCAAATGATAGTTTGTTTCAATTTCAACCTTTTCAATTCCAATATGAAAAAATGGCATGTGGCAATACCAAGATTTATCAATACAAAAACAGGCTTTCATAATCCATGTCAACTTTAAGAAATGCACACATTCTTTTGTATTATGTCAAGGCTATTGCTAGAATATCAATGTTCCAAATGATAGTTTGTTTCAATTTCAACCTTTTCAATTCCAATATGAGAAAATGGCATGTGGAAATAGCAAGATTTATCAATACAAAAATCGACTTTCCTTAATCCATGTCAATTCTAAGAAATGCACATATCCTTTTGTATTATGTCAAGGCTATTACTAGGATATTAATGTCTCTCAATGCTAATAAGGGGATTTCGCTATGGGTTGGGATGTTAATCGAAATATGCATATAACACAATTATTAAACAACTACATCACATTGTCATATACTCTACATGCTCACCCATCAGTCAAAGAGACCATAGAATTCTTTAAGACATCGTTCATGTGTACTCATGCGAAGAAATGGGATTCCAATGTTCATCTTGTCATAGCTTAAATTCTATAGGATACAAGCAAGCATATGCTTTTCTAAGTCGTCGAAAATATTGGCAAAAATTCAAGTACTTACCAGTAATCAAACTACTTCCAGACCTCGAATCCCACACTTAGAATCATACCATGGTCAAAAGCAATAGGTAGGCTCTCTTGTCTGCATAACAGATCCTCATATTGCAATTCCAAACTGTTCTCTGTTTAAATGAATATCGGCATGTTAGTATTTATGTCGGTGGTCACTTATCATAAGCTAGAATATGTATTGGAATTTGAATATAATTCTCAACAGAACTTAACTTTAACTTTGCCAACTTGGCTGTTATAATTGGGATGGTGTCATACTTGTAGCATCAATTTACGATAAACAATGCAGCTCAAAATGACACACCACAACAAATAATTTGTCAGAGAGAATGGGGAGAACAATTTCAAGATGTTTAATAGCCTCTGAAATTCCTCAAAACCAAAAGAAGGCTAAACCCAAAGGAGCTTCAAATAGGAGGATGATGCCATCATTGCATTTAATTGTTCAATTCTGAAAATGGATTAGAATATACATAAAGCTTAGCACCTATTGAGATGAAAATAGTTCATTTACAATGCTCTGGAGGTTATCAAAGAGGCCCCATAGAGATTCGTGCAAGATTATACAAAGAAGTGTAAGAACACAAGATGAAAATAAGAAACAGTAACACGACATCAAATATATTGAATCCAACTCAAAGGAATAGCACACTTAGGCCAATCGCCAACAATGCAGTCTCAACAACACATTCGTCATGTGGGAGTAATAAAAAGGTTGTACTCATTATATTCAGCACTCTACTCTGAGCTTTAGGCCCTTCACTCTCTGCTTAGCTTCCAAAAGGAGAAACCGAGTTCCTTTAAAAGCTAGCTTCCTAAGGCAATTGGGATTTGTTTATATAGGCATACAAGCCACCCAATGCTTCCTTGAACTTGGTTACTGAACTCTTGAAATTATGGAACATTACAAAGATAAGGTCTCAAGGACCCATCACAAGACTCGAAGCATAACCAATCGGCTTACCCACAATCTTTGTGATGTTGACTTGGTTTCATATTTATTCGCGGATTTCCAAACAAACTTGTATTCCATGGCTTCTTGTAGTGCTTTGCGGCTTCAATAGACTTGCACAACTTTTGTAGTGTTCCTTGGCTTCAACAGATCCTTGGGGCTTCAACGAGTACTTTGCAGCTTGCCAACGATACAAATGTTACATAACGTAGCTTGCCAACGACACAAATGATACACAACACAGCCCACCAACAACACGAAATTGATTCAACAGGATAACCTGTGAATCCAGATGTTCCTACATCATATACCTTGGCTAATTTGAAAACTTGAGCTCCTACTCAAGTGATCAAGATTCCATGTCGAGCAACATGTGACACTCAACAAAGTTGCATACTCAACATCGCTTCCTTTCCACTTGACCAAATACTCCTTACACTCCTTGTGAGTTTTCTTGATTCTAGTATCAATCACCCTTTCAACTTCTCCACTCACTTTCTTCGGCGTTCGTTGTCTAGTTCACCTCACCATCTTCTGTATTTGAATTCTCTGCATTTTCTTGACCTGTGAAGTATGGATACATATCCGCCACATTAAATATATTTGAGATACCGATGCCTTATGCCAATTCAATCTCATACATGTTATTTGCAAACTTCTTCAATATTTTACATGGTCCCATTTTCTTTTACTTCAGCTTACTATAGGTGTCCTTAGGAAAGTTTTCCTTATGCAATTGAGCTAAGATCAAATGTAATGTCCCCTTTTTTGATATAAGAGCCTAATGCCATTCCCTTTCCCTTTCCGTGGCACAGAAGTTGAATGAGCTAGGGAAGGAATTGCATTCTCATTGCATTTTTCTTTTCTAATTTTTAATGTTTTTCTTTAGTGTTTTCTTCACCATAACAGGTCGGCTGGCTTGAAGGTGTATAAAGGCAAAATAAAAGATTAAATAAAGCCCAAAGGAGGTCAGTCTTACCTATTTGGTCTTTGGCGCTAAGATTGGGCAATTTAAGGAGCTAATGACTTCATTTGCACCTATCTACCTTGGTGCATTTTATCTAAACTTGATCTTTGGGTTGTTTGCTCATTGTCATTCCACTTTTGGGAAAAAATCCAATTGTGTGGCTTTTCCAAGGAGGATGGAAACCCTTCTTGTGGCTGGTTGGAGGACGAAAACCCTCCATTTTTGGGTAAAGTGGAGACATCTTGAAGACCTTTTTGCAGATTTGGGCATTGGAAGATCAAAGAAGATAATTACAAATTTTAGCATGCATTTATGAGCCCTTCCTAGTTGGAGCGACTAGGGTTTGGTAGCATTTAGGTGCCTTCTAGGGCACAAAATTCAGATTTTCCTTCATAATTAGATTTGGCATATTTTATAAGGCTGGAAACAATCATAATTTGTGGAATTTGGGGTTTGGAAACACCCTTCGTTTCATAATTTCTTTGAACTGTACTTCTGCTGCAATATATTAATTTTCCAGCTGTGTTTTCGTTCAAGTTTCATATTGGAAAGGGGTTTAGATTCATCCTAAAACATCTATGTATATTTTGGTTGGAGGATTTGATGAGTTTCAAGCGATTTTCCTTCATTTTTAGACTGCTGTTATTTATAATCAGACTGCAGATTTTCAGCTGTCATAAATTTCAGTTTGTTGGTCTAAAAATAAGGATTTGATAATATTGGAGTTTGTGTGATTTCCTCCTTTCTCAGTTAAATTCGCAAGAAGGGACATTACATCAAATCTCCAATCAGATACTCAACTTCGCTTTTGGTTTCATTTGCTTGCTGCTTGAACTGTATATTGATCTTCCCTAATTGTTTGCAAACTTGCAGGTGTACTTATTCCATGTATTCTATAAAATCCTCTGGTGTTGCACTCCTTTTTGCTTTAAGTCTCCCAATTCTGCAACTCCTCGCAAGTTAGTCCCATACACAATCTGGAATGATGTTTCCCTCGTGCTCCCATTAACTGAATTATTATGCACCAACTCCACTTGTGCCAAAGCTAGGTCATATAACCTTGCTTTATCTCCCACCAAACATCTAAGCAAATTTCCAAGATTTCTATTCTCTACTCTTGTTTGTACATTAGTCTATGGACGATATGCTGAATTGAATTCTAACGTGGTATTCAACTTCCTCCATATTGTCTGCCAAAAATTACCATAGTTACCTAAGACTCCGGGATGGCAATTTTTTTTGAAAATTTAGGGACGACGGGGGATGGCAAGGGGACGACTAATAAAAAATATATATAATTTTAATTTTGCAAATATAACATGAATAATTCAATAAACTAAGACTTAAAATTGAAAGTTTGAAGATCGAAACCATTAATGGTTAGGGAAGCCTAAAACTAATTTAAACAAGGCCAACAAACAATATTAATTATCATTTATCAACAATAGTAGTTAAGTACTTTTTAAGGATCCACCCAAGTTTTGATTTAGAGCTAAAAATTAAAACAAGAATTAAATACGATTAGTTTGTTAAGTGAATTGTTTAGCTGATTATTCAGAACATTGGGACCTTGTGTTTGTAAGCAGATGATGGAGCCTAGCTGATTGATTTGGGAAGCCTACAACTAGTTTAAACAAGGCCAACAAACAGTATGAATGGACCATTTATAAACTGAATTGTCTTCTCACGGTTTGTCTTCCTTTTCCTTTGTAAGTGAAGCATGTGTTGTGCTTGATTAATTTGGGAAATGCAACTAATTTCCATCACAATATTCAGAATTGAGAGTTGAAACAACTTCAAAACTTTCGCTTAGCTCCAAAAAATAGTTAAATATTATTCTCCAATCACTCTAAAACTGAAATTCGACATGTTTTAGTGTTAAAAAAACACCAATTTCGTTGGGGATGTCATGATGTCCCCAACGAAGTCTCCAAAGTTCCTTTGAACCTGGGACGTCCCGGGTACGTTCTTGGTTTGTGGGGGACGTCCCCCCTTTTTTTGGAATTAGGGATGGCGGGGGAAACGCCTCGTCCCTAGGACGTCCCAAACATCTAGGACGTGAGGAAAAGCATCGGGACACGTCTCTACGTAACACTGAAAATTACCAACAAATTGCGTGGAAAACCACAGAGTGTCACAATCTTCCCAAAGAAAAGATTTGTAATAGGAGTTGCATCTCCAGTGCCGTCTTTGAAAATATGTTCACCAAAACATAGATGGAATCAACTCCTCTTTGTCTCTTGGGGAAACCCAATACAAAATCCATGTTTATATTCTCGCAAGGCTTCTCTAGAATGGACGAAGGTTGGTATAACCCTTTGTTTGAGATCTCCCTTGAGCCAATTGACATACTTTGCATTCTTGTACAAAATTTTGCACATCAACAAACATTCGTAGCCAAAAGTACCTTTCCACTAGTTGTGCTAATGTCTTATCCAATCCAAAGTGCCCTGTTAATCCATCACCGTGCTTCTCTTTCACCAAATTCTTCCTCCTTGATCCTTTGGGAATGCACAATTGTTTGCCTTTAAACAATAGGCTTTCCTGGACGAGATTAATTAGATAGGGCCCGAACCCCTCCTTTTTTTAGCCATAGGGGAGATAAGATATATAGGTCCATCGGACTCTCCATTCCTATGTATAGGGAGAACCTGGACGGAACAATCTCTTCCTCTTTGAGATAGGCCCCGCCCTCGAACCCTCTCTCATCCTGCAGAAGACACTGGGGACCTGTACCTCAAGTCTTGTCTGCCGGTAAGCATAATGCGAGTCTCGAGAATGTGCTAGATGTAGATTTATATGGGGCATCAATCGTATCACGTATGTAATATCTGGGTTTCACCAATCTGTCACCAATCTGATAATCTGGTAGGAGAGTGCCAATCACCAATTATGACCGGTGTATTTGGTGGAACCAATCACCAATCATGACTGGTGTGTTCACCAATGTCTATCTATCAATCTGGTAGATTCTTATCCGGTGTGTTAACCAATGTCTATCCAATTTAGTGATATCTGTAGTTCTAGTTTCTTCGACAAACTCTATACTATAATAGGGCATCGGCTTATCTAGAGAACTAGCTGCCATGCCATATATAGATTGATTGATTGATTGTTGTAAATGTAGACGATGGGGCGGCCTGGCCTAGAGGTATAGGGGAGTTCGTTGTGACCGCCCGTCCATTTATGGTATGATTGTTCTGCTTAGGCAGGGGAGTCGATTTGTGATGGGTTTATTGTAGAATAGAACTATAAGGTGAAGGTTAATAGAGGTGGGCGAACCCATATAGTCTCATTCAAATAGAGATATAGAGAGAGATAGAGAGAGTTTCATTCAGATAGAGATATTCTCATTTAGATATAGATCTCGCTATGCTATACCCCATAGAAATTAGATATAAATCTCCAAGGAGTGGAGGCGTTTGGGCCTATCTTATCCCTATCTATATATCTGACTAGTCTATAGGCCGCTCCAACTATACATAGGACTCTATATCAACTAGATATTGGGGGAGGGGGGCCAGATCTGAACGATAGGGGGAGTGAGCCATACCTTGACTCATGATACGTCTTTGATATGGACTGCATCACTGCATCGCCAAACAGTCCAACCAAGGGGTCCTATCAACGCTCACAAGTTTTGCACATGCTTCCCATGCTCCCCTAAAGTCTTAATCTTGTGCATACAACTCTTTGATGGGTTCAAAAACCCACAACTTCCACTCCTATTTTGTCATCAAAACATTGTGCGGAGGAAAATAAGTAAAAAAACGCAACACATCGGCAACCCTATTATATTTTTGTAATATCCCCTTCCCATTCGAAGACCTTTGGCCTATTTTGTCAACCCGACGGCCAAAGGAAAAATATAAGGGTGGCTTAAGTTATATTTAATTATTATAAAGTGCCATTAATAAAAGAAAAAAGTATATAGAGCACTTGTAATAATTTATATGACTTAATAATTATTAAATCAAGGATGGAAAAGGCCCAAATATAAATTGTTATCCATCCTAGGTGAAAAGGCGACTTGCCTTAAAAAGGGGAATGGGAACATAGAAAGGATAAATGCCCATTTTACTATGTATTTCCCCTAGAAAAATGTGACTTGCATTAGGAGGGAAAAAGTTGTTGGGAAAAACATTTAATATGGGAAAATATTAAATGCTTGCATAGGGAAAATCCTTGGGAACTAATTGGATATTGTAGAGGTTATTTTGGGTCTCTTCTTCCTTTATAAGGAGAAGTTGACTTGAAGGGAAGGATATTCCATACCATTTGATATTTTCTAATTTGTGTCTTAAGCTTGTAGGTTATGCATATTCTTTCATGTGCAACTGTTTGCAAATATCCAGCTTGTGGAGTAAGATCTCGCGGGAACCCTAGCTTCGGTGGTGAGAGATCCATCCCTAGCTAGTACGGCATTCTTCGGTAGTGAGAGATCTACCCTAGCTTGTCAATTTTGGAGCTGAATTGATGCCCTAAATGTGCTGGGCGACCTACTTTTTAGGGCAAAATTAGGGTTTCACGTTTTCTGTACAAAAACTATTTTTGGAATATTATTCTTCATATTTTTGTGGCCCAAGATCCAAAGTTTCAGCTCATTTGGACTTCTCTAGCAAAAGATATTAATTTTAGAAGTTTTCAGCTGTTTAGGACACGCTGTAAATTTCTGGCAGCATTCTGTTATTCGAAAAATTCCAAAAATAGTTCTATAATATCAGTTATTGTATTAGCAAACTCCATTTAAAATTTCAAGAGATTTGAGCAAGTATTTTTGGAGTTATCCATTATTTTCTGTTCGCTGCCCTAGATTTAATTTTCTGCAAAAATCAGATTTCTGTTTGGCTGCAATTTGTCGTTATTTTGCATATTTAAAGTTGGGATTGCCTAAAATCTGTTTGGGGGTAAAATAATGTCTATTGGGGACATTACAATTTTCTGCTCTGGTGCTTCAACACTAAGGTGTATTTTTGTAGGTACTCTACCCACTTTATATGCCTTTGATTCAATTGCCCCTAACGATTTGTAAATTGCAATGCATGATGATCGGTAAATAACACACTCTTTTGGCAGTAAGTAGTGCCTCCACTTCTTGAGCGGTTGCACAATTGCATAGAACTCCTAACCATACACACTATTTTTCTTTGCATCATTCAATTTCTCACAAAAATAAGCTATTGACCTTCCCTCGTGACCCAACACTACACCGATGGCTATACCACTAGCATTACAATCTACTTGGAATACTTTCCCAGAATTAAGCAATGTTAACACTAGTAGTCACTTTCCTTTTCAGCTCTTGAAAATTGTACTCTACATAAAAATATCTTCCTATCTCCTCACATGGCCTTTGTAATAGGTGCACACACTTCGTTGAAGTCCCTGATGAACTTTCGGTAAAAACTTACCAACCCATGAAAATTGCGTGCTTCAAAACCACTTCGTGGCAATGGCCAATACACTATTGCATGAACCTTCTCTAGATCCATCTTCAAACCTGTGCAAGAAATTACAAATCCCAAATACACAAGCTCTTTTTGCATAAAACTCTACTTTTTCAAATTAATCAACTTCTCTTCACACAACCATCACAACCACTTGCCTTATATGTGACAAATGTTCTTCTTGCGTCCTAAAAGGTTCATGTCACAAAGTTTCCCAAAAATGTTTTTAGGACTCCATTCATCAACCTCATAAAGTACTCAATGTGTTGTTCAATTTAAACGCCATTACAAGCCACTCATACAATCCTTCATGCATCTTGATCGCAGTCTTCCATTCATCACTCTCTCTTATGTGAATTTGATATTTACTCTTCAAATCAATTTGATTGAAATACTTCATGCCACTCTAACAGTCCATGATATCATCCTAGCACGACAATGGAAATCTATACGTGATAGTGATCTTGTTGATGGCTCTAGGATATGTACACATACACCACTCACCACCCTTCTTCAGGGATAAAACTGCTAGTCACACAAGCACAAACTCTTTCTGATCAGACCTCTATCCAATAACTCTTAAAATTTCTTTTGTATCTTGATGTTCTCTTGTGCTGTCATCATTTATGCTACCTTGTTCAACAAACTCAATCTTGAAATCAAATCCATGAAGTGACTTATGTGCCTTATAGGTGGTAACCCTTCAGGTAACTTTCTAGAAAACATCTCTGCAAACTCTCCCAACATGTCCTTCATTTCACGCTATATCGATTTATCACTCTTTGCCTCTATACCTACACTCCCTCTTTGCATAGGTTTCACTATCAATGCAGAACAAGCATTGTTTTGCTTCACCTCACTTGGGAAATACTTCCTTGAAAGCAACACAACCTTAAGTCCCTACTTTTCTCCCTCACTCTTCTCCTTCACTGCATTTAGAAGTACTCTTTTCCATCCTTCACCACCTTCTAGGTGTTTGTGGCCATCATGTTGCACCTTCCAAGTAGCACATGACATGTGTTTATAGGCATGATGTTGCACATCACTCATCTTTATATCTCCCTATCTAGAACCTAATTAGACATTTCTCAATCACAAATAGTTGGTGTCCTTTCTGCAACTATGAAACTTTGTAGGGATTAGGATGTGCAATCCTCTTCAGCCCCAACTTATCAACCAAATTATCATTGCTTTCGTTGTCTACTATCCACTTGCAGACTAACCTGATTCACACACTTTTCTAAACATATTCTTCCTCTGCTAAGCACCAATTTCTTTTGCTGGTTTCAACAACACGCTCTTAAACATTAGTGTTTCTCCCATTTCTAGGTCTTCTCTGTGGCTTGACAAATCATCTTCGCTAGCATGTGGGATATTTGCACTTGCATTGTTACACTTGCCCCCACTTTGGGAATGCAAGCACTCAAAAGTTGTATTGCCCTGTTTCTCCACAGCTATAACATGTGCCGTTGAATCCATGACCTCTTCTACATCCAAAGGATCTTATTCCCCTAGATGTATTCTCTCTAGGAATTCCTTCATTGTGTAGTGTAAAACTAGCCTTGCGTTGATTATGTATAGAGATCCCCTACCACCACCTTGACCCTATCCTTGGCCTCTCTTTTACTATGTGCAGTGCTTTGCTGCTTATGCATCAAGTTGTTGTTCGCCTTTAGTGCATACTGATAGGCCTCTTCAACTAACCACACTTGGGTCATACCGAATTCATCTTGAATCACAATCCACAACCCATTCATATATCTAAAGATCTTTGTAATGTCCCTTTTTGGGGACTCATGGGAAACTATGCAAATCTGAAGATAAACAACACCTTTCAGATTTTAAGTGGGCTGTTAGTGACTGAAATAAATATATAAAACCCTTAACTGCTGGCTGCCAACACCCTTCTAGGGCAGCGACCTGTTTTGGGCTAGGTAGCCGGTATGGGGGTACGGTGTGGGTACGGGTGCGGGGATCCAGTACGCTGATACGGCAATTTTTTTGGGGGCCCGGGTACGGCAGTACAATATACATATAAAATATAGCCAAATAAGCAAACATTCAGCCTTATACATCAATAGAGTAAACAAATTATTACTTAAGTGAAATAGCCAAATAACGTATTAATAATTCAATGCATTTTGTCATGATATTCATTGATTGAACTTTGAACAAGTACATTGTTCAAACTCCAAATGTTACAATGTCCAATTATTAACATAAATAATAACAAATCATATAACTGGACTGGAATTCTGGCTATTATCAGCTCCCTTCAAATCTGGCAGTTCAGATTCCTTTGGGGTTTCTCTTATTATTCTTGCATTAGTCTTACTTGCTGGTGGAGATGCTGCCACTGTGTTTTTTGATCCTACATTACCCAAATGCATCTCAACTGTTGCAGTTTCAGCCATTGTTTAAGGTACTTCTATGAAGTTTTACCAAAGTTGAACCATTTACGTAATCCCATCTATTGACCTTTATTGACCCCCAAAAATAAGTTTTTTTTTTTTTTTTTTACAAAAAAGGTTAATTTTTTTTTTTTTAAATTGGTGTTTTTACTGGGTGGGTATGACTGGGTACAGCCAAGGTACGTCCAGCAGTACCCAGGTACTCAGGAAGTATCCAGACGTACCCGAGTACTGTTGGACATACCCTGGCTGTACCCAGGGCGTACTGTACTCGTACCATGTACCAGGTATGTATCGTACCTGTACCCATGCCTTGCAGGTTACGTACCGGCTACCTAGGTTTTGGGGTTTCAACCCCACTTTTGGATGCCCTAAACTCGCTGAAAATGTGCTCAATCAAGCTCAAAAGTTTCTGATTAATTAACAACAATTAAAATATGAAGAAAAACTGATTTTTAGTGCCCTAGAATTGAAGATATGAATTTCTATAAACCCTTGTCTGCAGAGTTACTTTAAAAATTCATAACTTTACTTAGGAAGCTCCAAAATTCATGAAACTTTGGATCTTGGTATTTAAAAATATTAAGAATGCCAATATCAAATCAACTTGTCCAAACATCCACCCCAACATGCCAAAGCTAACCTATAGGTAATTCGCCCCTCTTGGAAATAACGAATTAGTGGCTCAAACATGCAAGGAAATGATTGCTTTCACCTTTAATAACTGGTATATATCCATCCATGCAAGTAATCATACCATACATGTAATATCTCTCTTTCAAAATCTGAATGATATAAACTGAAAAACTCTACAAAAATTGAATTCTAGAATGGTATCAAAATGCCCATACAAACAATAATGGACAACAGATTGAAAATAATTTTATCTGATGCAAATAATCATTTTCCAAGATACCCACAAGGCCAACAATGACGATTTGGAGTTAAAGAACAACTTATAAGTGAAATTAGAATTTTTGTACACTTGTATGAATTTATAAAAATAAATCAAGGGCGGGAACAATGTAGAAAATGATGTTAAAATTGCCTTTAGTGATGCCAAAGACCCTCCAATCGTCCACAGACCAAATCAGCAATGAGATATCCCTCCAAAAAGGTTCGCAAATCTCCCTAGGCGGTTGCTTTTGGCCCAAAAGTGCCCAGATCTGTTCCAGCTGCAAATTGACTTGAAAATAATCAAGGTTTGGTGTTTCCAAACCTCACAAACTCACAAATTCAGATCTGTTTTGAAGATCGGTTGAGAAAAGGGTGAAAACAACCCAGAAAATGCCCTAGATTTGAATTATATCCTTTCAAAAAACCGTGAAGCTGAAGTTTAGCCCAATGGTAAACCCCGGGTGGATTTACCTCACAAAGTTGAGGAGTTTTCGTTCCCTAACCTTCAAACCTTGGAGGTTTTTGTTCCCAAAGCTCCTTCTCCTTGAGGGTTTTCATCTTTAGAAGATTTTATACAAGCAAATAGCTTAACATGCAATGATAGAAAATAGATTGGCAAAAAGATTCCCTCAAATGAATACCCAAACCTCTTTTTATGACCTTTCCCTACGTTTTTCCAAGTTGGATACTCCATGTGGGATTAAAAGTGATTTTTAATTTATCAAGTGATTTCCTTATTTTTATTCTATCTTTATGAATGCACTTTATTATAAAGTCACTTTAATAATAGAAAGTCCCCCTTCTAATTAATTGTTATAACTTAAAGTTGTTTTTTCTATAAATATGTAATGTCCCTTTCCGCTTGATGAATAATCTTGAAGGAAGTTTCTAGCCTTCTATTCCCGGAGGTTAGAAATAAAATAAACAATAAGGGAATAATGAGAATAATTAAATTTGAGCCCAAAAAGGCTGAAATTCCAGCTTAATTATATTTAATTATTCATGTTAAGTATGACGGGGCCGCTTTTAAGTAAAGACTTAATTATTACTAGGTGATCATCTGGTGGTCAATAAATTAAAAGAAGCCTAAGTCGTTATTCTCTAATAGGGACAATTTCTGGAAAAGGGATAAGACCGTTGAATTTTTTTGAAAATGGAAATAAGATGTTCGTTGGGGGATTGACTGTTCTTTTTGGAAGACAAGTTTGGAAACTTAGAAATGATTAAAGGATTGATTTGGAGGAAAGCTGGGCAGAATTCATTTTATATTTTTTTTTCTCTGCCGTGATATGAAGAAAATCTACACCAGGATGAATTCCTCTAGCCTTGAGGTGAATGGGACGAAAACCCCAGTTCATTGAATGACTGTAGCATTCAGATTGCAGTTTACAGATTGAAGAAGCCGTCAGTTTTGATCAAGAAAGTTGCTGAGATAGCCAGGAGCAGTATCGTTGGAATCGCAGTTATAAATAGGTACCCTAGAGGCAAATTCGTGGGCAGAATCGCTGGGAAATACAAGGTGCCATTCATGCAAGCCATGGTCTGTTCAAGAAAGGCGATTTGACATCAGAAATTCGCAGCCACTGTTGAGTTTATTGGTCTGCATAAATAAAGCGGATATGTCATATAGATTTGTAGTATCTCGGCTCAATAAAAGTATCTGAAATTCTTCAGTTCGATTGCATTTACTGTTTCTGAATTTCATTATACATCGATACTGTTACATACAATAAATTAGTCCTGCTCAAAATTCAAACCTCTTGAAAACTCTTTAAAAAAAAATACATATGTGTTTTTACAAATATTTAAGCACTAAACCATGGAAAATGAGCAAAGGATATTTCAAAATATTACAGGGCTTAATAAAACAACTTAAAAATATAATGATTAACTACTTCCCTTGCATTTCCCTTTAAGCCCCCGGGAAATCATCTAGGGCAGAAAGGGTCTCATGGTGAGCTCGTGTTAAATAGGGGACATTACAATTCTCCCTTTCCAAATATTACTTGCCCTCATGCAATTATCAGCTCAATTGTTCTGACTCTTCCCAACTAGCCATTGTTGTAATCCCATGATTCAAAATCAGTCTCAGGAGTTCTTCACCATGCATCTGCTCCATCTCTCTGATCCAACTAGAAGTTAAAAAGCCGGGAGCCCATCTCATCCTTAGGAGTGCACATTCCAACATCATGTAAATCTGATCCAAAGTACCATAGTGAGCATGCCAATAACTCCTTCGAATTCCAAAAGACCTTATCTTTGCACTGCAAGCTGAAACTGTCTTGAATTTGTACCACTCAACTTGCTTGCATGCTGGAATAAGGTTGCAACAGCCATAGTTCATTCAAAACCTCATAAAAAACAACAGTGTGATGGCTGGAACATTTACTTCCGGCAGCTCCACTAGCTGAGATCCTTCACAAACAGGATGAGGCAAGGAAATTTTCTTGTTGTTTGCAAATTGGGGGCTGCATGTGATTGATAAAAGTTGTCCAAAATCAGAACCCCTGAAAGGCAACAGTATAAAAATGGTAGAACAGATGCAATACTGAAAATCCTTAACAAAAATCAGCAATGTCAGTAATATAGGGGCTGGAAACAACCATATAATGACTGAAAAAGACTTCAGTAGCAGCAATGAATTGAAAATCACTCAATCCTATGTCTGAAAACACATGTACGACTGCAAATGATGTAAGGTACCGGCTGGAAATGGTGGTGAAATTAGCCCCAAAGATGGAAATTATGACAACATGCCTTGATATGTTTCCATTGCAACCTAAGTGCAATGTTCTATCATGATCAAGTGGCTCTCCTATGGATGATGTTGTGGTTGTCATCAATTGATATTTTAATCATTTACCCATGACAACTCTTGTAGCTCCACCTTCAATGCCTCAAAGCACTACTTTTCCCTTGGATTTCAATTCCATAGTGGACTCTTCGATAGAATGTAACTATTGCATTCTCAACACTCTGCTCACCTCTTCTATATTGTTGTTATAAGGATTACCTTGGACTCCAAATGTCACTTCCACGATGCCCCAAGCTATTCTTCTAAAAAATGGGTTCGTAGCAGTTCTTATGAGTGCTGATAAGCAAGTGTAACAGTCACACATCACCCTGAATCTCTTTCCAAACCATATTAAAGATGTTTGGATGTTGGCATCAATTGACCTAAACATATGACCCCATTTACTTCTAACTTTACACCAACAAAATTCCTTCATATTTGCAATCCTATGGTTATTCCACGAAGATATTAATTCAATACATGAAACTAGGAAGAACATCATACCATAGCTGTAGTATTGCATTTCCTTACTCAAATCCGGAATAATAGTGGTTGGAAACCATCTTGCACTAGCTGTACATGCCTCAGTATTGATAGTAGGCTGGACATTCTCTCACCGTGTGACTGGAAACTCTTTTATGACAATACTGAAAGTGTAAAGGGGGCTGGAACTGTTGGAGGCAGCTGATACAAGATAAGAAGCCAAACTCATAGTTAACCTCGATTCATCATTCTCATTACCAAGCCTCCTACCAATCTGGTCAAGTTGATGACAATCCCATTTTACCCATAATTGATTCTTCAATTTATATAGCTCTTTGGGCCTTTGCTTAATATTTGCTAGATGACTCTTCTTTTCTTACTCTAGGCTGCAAACCCCAACATTTCTACATAAATATGTCTTTGAAATATCTCTTTTGATGATTATAAATATGCTTGTAGGTGTTAAATGGTCTTCAAAATTTATTGAGTTACCTTTCCCTTTGTGAGAGTCATCTGTAAATCCTATCTGGTGAACTTCTGATGCTGCAGACTTCTCATCAATTACTGCTCCTTGAACTGATGTAGATACAATATCATTTGCTACATTGACCATAAGAGGGTTCTGAACCATTAAATTTTGATTGTCTTTTATGGAGGACCACCCTAAGTGTAAATTTTCTGCTTTACAAACATCATATGCTTGGCTAACAGCTACTTCCTCCAAAATTTCCTTCTTCACATTCTTGAAAGTTGCCTTGCAAACTTCCCAAGCATTAGGAATGACTGCAACATGAACAAGTAATGAACCAATAGGTTGAGGCAATGGGTGAGAACCCATTGCTTGCCTTATTTCAAACTTCAATATTGGGTGTCTCGAGATATTATCCGGGCCCCATATTCTTATATGCATACAACCTTGAATGAAAGGATCTATGTATCCTTTGCTAAGAGTTGTGACTTGTACCTCATTCTCTTCACCTTGAAATGACTCCAGTTCACTTTTCAAATCACCCATCCTCTCATCAAGATTTTCACAAAGAGCAAGTTCATAAATATCAATCTCTGCTAAAAGCACATCAACTGCATGATGACCCGTTTCAATACTTTTAACAGTTGTCCATGCAATTTTGATAAGAATAGTCACTAACTGGTGGTAAGATACCAGCATCAACAAGAACAACAGAATTCACATCCCAAGTAGATAAATTAAACAAAGCATCATATAGGAAAACATCCCTTGTTTCTTGTACTCTTTCTGAATGCTGCAACATAAAATGTGTATCTGCTGTCTTTTGCAAGGTATAATTGATCAGTCTTATAAGCACAATACAGACCCAACTTGAACATTCTCATCCCCAAGAACATCCGGAATTGCAATTGCATGGCCTTGAAATCAGGTCAATTAGCAGATATAGGTGCAACAAAGTGGGCTGGAATAATTTTCTTGAAAGACCAATCAGCTGCAATACAGTCAACCTCATCCTTTACCTTTTTGTCTCCTTTAGCCCTCAGCTTATGGGGAATTTGCTTCGCAAGGAGTGCAGCATTCAAGGTTTTTCCAGCACTTGTTTCTAACATAACAACCGTGTTTATCCTAATAGCAGCATCCCACTGATACAGCTGATTACATATGGAAGATATCATGCCAATGTAGAATGGTAAATCAGCAGTAATGATATTGTTCTCATTAAAATTTATAGCTTTTAAGTGCCTCACAATGTCCTCCCTTTGTAGTTCTTTGGTTAAGACACCAGGATCCCACACCATCATGCATGGGCAATTTTGAAGTTGAGGGAAAGGATTCCTTTTCCATTTTCTAGCCTTCATCTTACATTGTAATAACATAGTATGAAGATGATGCAATAAATCCTTGCTACTTCTAACCTCCTTATAAAGAAGATCATCAAAGCATTTACCTTCTGTTGCTGATTTGGAAACCTCCAAAAGATTTAAAACAACACTACCCCTATTGTGACTCATGATTTCAGACAGAATACAAGTGGAACAAGAATCAACACCTTTCACAAATTCATGCTCATCAACACCACGACTTGGTAAATCCATCCCATATGACAATGACTCATTCTTTGGAAGATTGATAGGTACCTTTTGGACTGAAACATCTTTTTCAATTTTGCATCCAACAAGTAATGTTTGTTCCTCTTTGCCTTCCCCACTTACTACAAAAATTTTGCTCATTAGAAGTCATACCTTTTTCCATTGAAGATTCTTCTCCTTCAAATTGCATGATGGAATCCTCTATGGGCTGCTTCCTCTCAAATTTTTGCAGCTTTGATTGTTCTTCTTCCTTAGCACAGTGGATATCTTCCTCTTTTGTCACCTTGGAAGGGTTGCTATAGAGGGAAGTTGTATCTTCGAACTTTATCATGACTTCGCCACCTTGTAGCTGATCCGCTACATGCTCTTTGACTTGCTTCTTCATAATGGAGGGTTTTCTTCCCTCTATGGCTGAGACCTTTCTGCCATGGCCCTTTGATGAGGTTCGGGCATTATGCCCTGTGCCCTTACTATTCTTCAACTGGTAGAAATCTTTGAAAGAAAACATATCTTGCACCCTGTAGCTGAGGGCTGCATATTCTTCACCCCATACCTCTATGTCATCCGTGTCACTTGGTGGATTCAACTCAACTAGAGGTTCTTCTCTTTGAAGGAATTTGGCTCTGAATTGAGAGGGGGTCTTGCTTGGTACCCTTTCTCCATGATTGGTAGAAGAGCTTCCTTCACCATGATTACCTTGATTTCCTTGAGGGTTCGGTCTGGTAGTGCTTACCCCATGTATAGATCTACTCAAATCAGCAATAGCTCGTACAAAGGAGTCTCCTAGATCTCTCTGAGCTTCCAACAAGCGCTTTTGCAATTCTCTGTTGCCTCTAGTGAACACTTCATTCAAATAGCTCATCTCATCTGATGGTGGAGGACCTTTCTCTATCACCCATACCTTCCTTTTCTGGAGTTCTTCTTGAGTAGTGATATCTAAAACCCTCTTCACTTGCATCCATGCAAAACTGATCTTCTCCTTCACAGGTTGGGAGAATCACAACTCTGATACCAATGTAATACCCCTCTTTCTAAATCTGAATGATATAAATTGAAAACTCCACAAAAATTGAATTCTAAAATCGTATCAAAGTGCCCATACAAACAATAATGAACAACAGACTGAAAATAATTTTATTTGATGCAAATAATCATTTTCCAAGATACCCACAAGGCCAAAAATGACAATTTGGGGTCAAAGAACAACTTATAAGTGAAATCAGAATTTTTCTACACTTGTATGAATTTGTAAAAATAAATCAAGGCTAAAACAGTGTAGAAAATAACAGCAGTGATTATGTATCAGAATGGTACCAATAGAAGGCTGGAAAATGATGTTAAAATTGCTTTTATTGATGCCGGAAAGGGTCCCTGACCAATCACCCACAGACCTGAATCAACAAAGTTAAACCCCTCCAAAAGGTGTCGCGCCAGTCTCGCCTAAGGTGGCCGCTTTTTAGCCCAAAAATGTCAAACATATCTGTTCCACGGAACCTGCAAATTGACTTGAAAATAATCTAAGGTTTGGCTGCATCGAAGGAACAAACTCACAAATTCAGATTTGTTTTGAAGCTTAACTGAGGATAAAGTGACTAAACCCTAATCCACAAAATGCCCTAGATTTGAATCTCTATCCTCCCAAATAACTGTAAATCTGAAGTGTAGCATTTATGAGCAAAAGCCCAGGTGGATCCACCTCACAAACTTGAAGAGTTTATCGTTCCTCAACCTTTAAACCTTGGAGGTTTTCGTCCCCAAAGCTCCTTCTCCTTAAGGGTTTTTCGTCCTTAGAAGATTTGATGTAAGCAAATTAGACTTAACATGCAATGATGAGAAAATAGATTTGCAAAAAGATCCACTCAATTGAATGCCCAAATCTCCTTTTATAACCTTTCCTTTGCCTTTTTCCAAGTTGGGTGCTCTGTGTGGGACTAAAAGTGATTTTTAATTTATAAAGCTTGGACTTCCTTATTTCTATTTTATCTTTATGAATACACTTTATCATAAAGGTACTCTAATAATAGAAAGTACCCCTTCTAATTAATCGTTATAACTTAAAGTAGGAAATTTTTTATAAATATTACAAGGCTTAATAAAACAACTTAACAATATAACGATAAACTACTTCCCTTGCATTTTCCTTTAAGCCCCGAGGAAATCATCTAGGGAAGAAAGGGTCTCATGGGAGCTTGTGTTAAAGAGGGTACATTGATGACCAAGTTTTTTGTAAATATTGTAAGAAACGCATCAAGGGGGGGGGGATTCATCAGCTCCAAATTCCTTGAGATATTCAATAATTCTAAATATCCTTGTTTGAGGGCTTTCTTCCCCAAGACAAGTTCCACTATCAAGGGTTTTCATCCTTGAAGTGGTGGTCTCCGACAAGGGTTTTCGTCCTTGACGAGAGAGAGGAAAGGAACAACATTTACTCAAAAGAAATAATAAGATTCAACATATCCATCAAATGGCCAAGCAACCTCCTTTTATAACAATAAGGGGTGTTACAGTTCAAATGATGGTCGACTTCTTAATAAGTACCTTTTAATTATCTAATTTATATTTGGAGATTACATGCTTAAAATACTTTATACTCTAATTAAATGAGTTCTTCTATTGGAGCGTTTGGCTTCCCAATAGGAATACGTAATAATAATGAAATATCTACTTAGAAAATGTCATCCAAGTCTTCCCCTTGCTTCTTTCTTTAAACCCACGGGGAGGAAGAATGTGTTAAGGTTTTGAATTCCGCTAATCTCCGAAAAGGGACTTGACAGTCCCCCTTCTCAACATTGTTTGTCCCCAAGCAATTTCAAGTACTCAAATCTCAAATAAATCTCAGCTGCTCCTTCTGTGATGGACATGTACATGAAGCAAACTCATTAAAGAAAAAACGTGTCCCCTTCTTCATTCACTCTTGCTTTGTGGATATGATGACCAGCTCTTCTTCTTTGCTTGCTAGTACCTCATAAATACCATCCAAACAATGTTGGTTCTCAAGTTCGCTCATGTTGTTTCAAACACCAATGTAATCTTGCTTTTTCCCTTCAAAATTCAGAAGGATAGTGGTTGGAAACCACCTTAAATCAGCCATGAACATGCCAATGTTTGTAGAAGCTTGGAATTCCTTCAACCATATGATTGGAAGCTCTTTCTCCAGGGTCCTTTATGTATTATGTATGAGCGTAGCTGGTAAAGTTGTGAACAACAAATGAAAGGAAAGTACAGCAGTTGTAAGCATGACATATCTTCAAAAATTCCCACACTATCCATGAGATGGGGGCTGGAAACAGCCCAACATTGATGGAGTGTGTCCCAACAATATCCAAGAACCTCCATTTACTATCTCCAACGATTGAGACTATTTGTATGACATAAAATACAAAAAGATCATATGACTTACCCACTTTCGATATCAAGCACTTGCTGCCTCGGTAATGGTGACTATCCTTCTACCATTGTTTTCAAGTGTGAGGCTTAGTTCCGAAAAGTGGTCCGTCTTGCACCTCCAAAGACCAACCAGATTCCCCATCTTCATGTACAAACAACATGGATTATGTATGCGGAGATGTGTTTTTTTCCCTTCAACATATTCTCCCAATGAGCTGATATATGAAAACGGGAACCAAAACAACATTCCTTCTTCCTAACTACGCCTTGAAGCCTGATTTTGTTGATTCTAATCCAGATTTTCAGTCTTCTATTATGGTAGTTGAAGGTGAATTCCCCCAATGATTGCAACCAATGTATCTCAAGAATAATCTCTGCTTCAATTTGCTTGATTAAAGAAAACTCATGATATCCTTTATAGCTTTCTATGGGGATGAGCAACTAGAATATCTTCTTTGTGGATAGTGCATTCTTCAAAAAAGATGGACCAACTATTTTCCTTGTATCTTGAATTCTGATTTCTTCAACTTTATCACTGAATTTCAGTTCTTTATCATGATAATTGAGGGTGAAATCCTCCAATGTTAACAACCATTGAATCCCAAGAACAATTTCATCCTTAGTTCAATCACAAAAAAATCACCCCATACCTCATGATTTCCCAAGAGAATTGACAGCTGTACTATTTTCCGTGAGCAAGGTATGATGGTGCCACTCTTTACAAGCCTAGTGACCCCTTGGTCATAAAGAAGACCCTTCCACCATATTCTCTTTAGCTCTTCCATATTCATGGAGTCGTGGAATGCAAAATCAGACTTATTATCATGCCCTTGATGTCTCACACAAATATTTCCCCAACCCTGCACCTATATTCCACATGCGAAAACAATTTTGAAATTGAGTCCAAGAATCCATGCAACAAGAAGTGTTTCTTACCTCATTATTCCGTAGAGTATGAGGTGCATAATGATGTCTAATCAGCGGTGTCATAGGGGGATACAACATGCATGAACCCAACTGTCCACAACAAATTTGAAACAACATATCGGCAAGCAACAAAGCTGAAATATTCTTATACCATAGGCTACCTATAACCCTCTTTTGACGCAGAATTTCTGAGTTAGGAACAACACTCAGAAAATAATCTAATGGCACCCTTATCTCATGCATAATATCATCCTCACAGGCCTTTAGTAAATCTGATTTGACTCCGTCATGTGGCTGTCTTGCGTAACCATTAAAATCCAATAAATTATTATAGAACATCAAAGGACATTTACCTTTCTTTGGGTGATAACAAAATTGGGATTGTTTTTCTGTTGATATCCCCATTGATTGGCTCCTTGGTGATTGTTGTCTGGGACAGACTAGCAAGCTGAATATTATTCACTTCACTTCCCATTTTTGTAAACCAAGCTCCTTCTCTTCCCACTTGGTACCCTTCATCTTCACAAAGTGGTTAGGGTATTTTTTATGATGTCCAAAACATTGTAAAGACATAGAATGTGGCAAACCCTTGCTAAGAAGATGATGAAATGGCTTACCATAGGTAGTTGTCCTGAAATTTCCAGCGAGCACAAGATTAACTTGAGCATCAAAAGAGGCCCACATTACATGGGCATGTCTCCCAACAATGTCACCCAGAATGCTAGCTTCATGACCCTCATGCGAACCTAATTTTCCTTCATTGTCAACACCACGAGGTTTGCCCCTTTGCCATGATTTTCTATGGGGCATCAAACTTGCCCCAAGGTCTTCTTTTCCAACAAATTGCCCACGAGCATAAATCTGAAATGGAATGATAGAAAACAACAAATCTGAATTATCCTCATACCTTAGGTGGTCTTCACGACAGATTGTTTTGGTCTTCACGAGAGAGGTTCAGTTAGATAGATCTTGGATTGGTCTGGCATCTACTCTCTTTATCCGTTTCAAGTCAGTTGATGACCGCCTTAAGGCTCTTAGAGCCAAGCGGAAACTTTTCTTTCTACCCAAAAAGGTCTTTCTTGACGAAGATCTTACTAGAGAACAAGTTGCCAAACTCAAGAAATCTCAGGAAATTGTTATGGCAGCCAGAAAAGCAGGGAAATGCGCGGTGATTCGTAACCTCAAGCCAGTGGTTCGGGATTCCTTCCCCCCTAGTTGGGCTCCCGGATCCAACTTTAGTTCCAGATGACGGTTCTGATGGGAGAAGGCTTGGAAGCAGGGCCTCTCTATCGCATGTTGGAATGGAAATGGGTCCTTTTGGTCTTCTCCTGGCCTCCTGCATGATGCTTTAGGTCTCTCGGACCTTCTCTTTGTTACGGAGACACATACGAGCCCGGTTCACCCTCTCCCGAACATCAGTGGTTACTACTGGCTTTCTGTTTGCAGACAGGAGACTTGGAGTTCCGGCGGCGTCAGAGGATCCAAACATTTGAAGAATGCAAATATCGAATCAGCTTGTCCAAACATCCACCCCAACTATGCCAAATCTGACCTATACGCAATTCAGCCCTTTTGGAAATAATGAATTAGTGGCTCAAACATGCAAGGAAATGATTGTTTTCACCTTTAATAACTACTATAAATTCATCCATGCAAGAAATCATACCTTGCATCCATCAAAACATATCTAACATGCTCATAATACAAGTCGCCTAGGGCTAGATAGAAAGATATCAACTCCAAATTCCTTGAGATATTCAATATTTCCAAATATCCTTACTTGAGGGTTTTTGTTCCGAAGACAAGTTCCACTATCAAAGGTTTTCATCCTTGATGAGAGAGCGGAAAGGAACAACTTTTACCCAAAAGAAATAATATGATTCAACATATCCATCAAATGGCCAAGCAACCTCCTTTTATAACAATAAGGGGTGCTACAATTCAAATGATGGTCGGCCTCTTAATAAGCACCTTTTAATTATCTATTATGTATTTGGAGTCCACATGCCCAAAATACTTTATATTCTAATTAAATGAGTTCTTGTATTGGAGCACTTGGCTTCCCAATAGGAATACATGATAATAATGAAATATCTACTTAGAAAATGTCATCGAAGTCTTCCCCTTGCTTCTTTCCTTAAACCCACTGGAAGGAAGAAGGGGTTAAGGTTTTCAATTCCGCTAATCTCCAAAAAGAGACATGACAATCTCCATATCATCCTATACATGAGTAGTGAGTCAATAAAACTCTTCAATGTAATCCTTACACTGATGTCTCTCTGTCAGAGGGTCTGCAACTTCTTAAAAACATTGAGATGATAATCCACGAGCAAGAATTTTACCTTCAACTTTGTTACAATCTATCCTATGTATTAATCTTTTTCTTGCCTCTTTGTACTCTGTTTGCTTGGATATGCTCCCACCAAAGAGATGGATGACCTTTCAATGTCGTGCAAGCAAATTTGAATCTCTTGGCATCTTCCATATCTTCACACTCAATATTTTCTCGAACTCAATTATCTAGTCAATGAGCTCTTCTAGTTTTAAACTTCTAGAATAATTTAGGGTATCCAATCGAGGCTTACTCCTCATTTTACCAATCGTGTACAAAATCTTGTCTCCTGGTCCTTTGGCTCATCCATCTTCTTTTTCTCATTCACAGCCTTGATTTTTGTTGCTCAAGTTCCACTTCATTATCACTCTGATGCTCCACAACACGTCGACATTATGTGGCTTCCATGACCTCTAAATGGGCTTGCATAGTCCTCATTAATTTGGCCAAGTCCTCAAGCCTTGTGCCTTGGTCTCTACAACCTTTAACAACATTCCTCTAGTGTGCTATTGTGTTTTTTCAAAAGAATGCGACTTTTGCAACCTTGACATCTTTTTCCCAACAATCTCCTTGCTATAAGATGTGTGCTTTGATTTTCTATCCACACTTGTACATGTGGAAAATCATCAATGTTTGTTGTCCAGTCCTCACACTTTCTATCCAATTATCCGTTGGAAGATGTCCACAACAATTTCCTACCAACACTTGCAAATGTGGAAAAATTCCAGTATTCATCTTGCCTCAATTCGCAAGGTAAGAGAAACCTTACTTTGATACCAAATGACGCAAACACGGTTAAGGTGCTTAGTGAAGAGCCAACTTAGACCACGCTACCCATAGAGATTCACATGGAATTTTACAAAAAGTTTAATAACACGTAACGAAACTAAGCAACTGTAACACAACTTCAAATATATTCAATTAAACTCAAAGGAATAGCACACACAGACCAATTGCCAACGGTGCAGTCTTAACAACACATTAATAATGCGGAAATAATAAAAAGGTTGTACACATTATACTCAACATTGCTCCAAGCTTTAACATCTCATCGCTCTTTGCTCTGCTTCTAAAAGCTAAAGTTGAGCTCCTTCAAAAGATACCTTCCTAAGGCAGTGGGGCTTTGTTTATATAGGCATGTAAGCCACCAGTGCTACCTTGAACTTAGTTACTAAACTCCTAAAATTATGGAACATCACAAAGCTATGGCCTCAAGAACCCATCACAAAACTAGAAGCATAACCAATCGACTTGTCCATGGTCTTTGCAAAGTCTGCTCAACTTCATAGTTATTCATAGCTTCTAAACATGCTTGTAGTATTCTGCAGATTCCCGTAGTACTTCACAACTTCAATAGACTCGTGCAACATCCATAGTGTTCAGCGACTTCAATAGACCCTTGCGGCTTCAGTAGTGTTCCTTGGCTTTAGCTAGTAACCCTCGGCCTGCCAACAACATTTGTTACACAACGCGGCCCCTGTGAACTCAGATGCTCCTACACAACTCAAGCATGCTCAAATTTCCTCCAATTATCGAATGATACATACATGCATGCTTGCGTACATGCATATGCATACATACATGCATGCATGCATACATACACACATACATTACATGCAAAGATACATACATGCATTGAAATGTCCCTTTCCCACTATTTATGAACTCTGAATTTTTTTGTGAATTTTTTTGTTAATTTTTTTTCTAATATTGGGTATTGATAACATAAGTAGTAACATACAAGATTAATGTTATAAACCCTACTAATAACACCATGACCCCACAAATTTCTTTATTTCAATAAGCTGAAAATGCAGTGCAACTGTTTTTTTTTTGTTGTAATGAACCGAATACTCATGAATACTAATAACAAGATAGTTGGGTATTGATATAACACATACATAAACACTTGGTTATGTAATACGAAGAGTACAATCCAAGTTTATTGTGTACATAGAGCACAAAACAATCATTAAAGATCTACACTAAACATCTTATATCAATACAACTAACGGTAGCTGTACAAATCAATGCAGTAGTGGATCAAAGTAGTAGTAGTATGGATCACTATAGCGGCAGTATGGATCATCGTAGCAACACTATAGCAAACTGAAAATGGAATAAATTTCAATCTTCAGCACAAATATAATCTCTGGATGCAATCACCACAACTAGAATTAGAGGGTTTTCGTCCTCCAATCCTGCACAACAAAAGGTTTTTGTTCTTGGGTGGAAACATGAACACAAACGCTCAAGCTCTAGAATAGGGTTTGGTTTCAAGGAGTAATGAATAATCCTTCCTTTTGAGCCCAACTCCTTTTATAATAATCCTTTTAATTCCAACCCTAAAAGCATTTAAAACACTTTAATAAAATACTACTTTTTGGCCCGCTTTATAATAATAATACATAAGTTGTCTCTCACCATGTTACAAAAAATTGAGTACCTTAGGACCACTTAAGATATTATTATTAAATCATTTCTCCAACTTTATCCCTAGCCGATGGGAAATAAGGAATAGGCTACGGGTCCTCTGATTAGATTAACTCAGAAAAGGGGACACGACAGTCCACCATTCCCGCGATTGCTTGAGCAATTGCTTTCCCTCAAGCAATTGCAAATTAGGATGCTCAAGAATCTTTGCACCTTTCCATGTAGCATGTTTTGGTGCGAGATCCTTCCAATGCACTAAGTATTCCGTTAAGCTCGTGTTTCTTAGTTTCTTCACCTTAATATCCACGATGGCTTCCAAAACTGTTGGTGAAATATTTTGTTGGGGACAAAATATTTGTTTCATCAACGCTCGTAGGACTAGGTCCCTCCGCTATTGAATGGGGTGGCTTCCAGTTATTGAAAATTGGAAATTATGTACACTAATTCTAACTTTGGGGTTGGTCAAAGACCAAGGAATGTCCAGAAACACCCATGTTATAACTGCAACAATAGATTAGAGAGGGAAGAGTTTGCAAGTGGGAGAGTAGAAAAGTGTAGGAAAAGATGGAGAAAAGTGGGAGGGGAGTTATGTTAATGAGAGAAATAAAAATTTCATTAAATAACTCAGAACAATTTTCCAGCTCAATTAGAAGAAACAAACAAACATATGTAATCAAATAAGGTTCTTAAAACAATAACACAAATGGACACAAAGTTCAACTAATGATTCTCATTTCATTTTAGTGGGTACAAAGCCCATGCTTACTTACAAAACCTGCAATATTTCGGCTGAGCATCAAGAGAGAAAATGGAGGAAAATATCATGGAGAAATGGAAGAATATAGTATGCTAGGGAGAGAAAAATCTAATCCTTTGGAATGAATAAGTCATTCCAATATATAGTCTTCTTACATGTCTTTTCATATTCCCATGTGACTTTGCATACTCTGGATTAAAATAAAACACTTTTCCTTATTTTAAGAAAAGTTAGAAATTAATACAAATTTGATCATACACAGCTGAAAACAATTAATATTCAAACCCTGACTTCTGCAATTTTCAAAAATTAATTCCCGCTTAACTGTCCAAGCAAAATCTTCAAACTTTGGATTTTGGGTCACAAAAATATGAAGAACAATATCCCAAAACCAGATTTTGCACAGCCAACATGAAACCCTAATTTTGACCTAAAAAGTAAGTCGCCCAGCACTTTTAGGGCACCAAATCTCCTCCAAAAATTATGAAATTGCTCTCCTTATCTCTCCTAATTTCTAAAACCAAAACCAATATTAATCTAACCCCAAAACTGCAGATCTGAAATAAATATTAATTTATAAGAACCAAAAAGCTCGCAGATAGCTGAAATCTTCTAAAATTCATAACTCCTTCAATACTTAGAGTTTTTTCATGAAATAAAGTGCATAATAAACTAGAAATAAAGATCTTTCCGATGAACTAACAAACTGAATTTTTATCCCACTGAAACCCACTCAAATCTGCCTCTGAAATTTGAAAACCAGTCGCTAGGGTTAGAGAAAAGTAATTAAATAATTTTCAGCTCATAAAACCCTTCCAAAAACCCTTAAACAATCAACCCTTGATCTGAAATAATTGATTAGACACAACAACAAATAGATCTAGCATAAATAACTTCAAAATATGAAAGATCAAACCTCAATACCAGTTGTTATGGCTAAATAAATTGCAGCAGCAATAATAGTCATAAAAGTACTTCAAACCCTTAACAAAAATACAGATTTATCATCCAAATAAATGCGCCAATACCAACACAAGAGATCACAATGAAGAGAACAATAAAATCTTCAATATCTTCAACAATGGATCTAGATGAATCTTACAATGAGAGAGCACAATGCAAGAACTAGGGCATATATCCCAACTCCAAGCATGGAGCATAAAATAAATATTATCATAACATAATAATAATAATGATCCTAACACTCCTTTTATAAGCAAGGAGGCACAAAATTCGAAATCCCTAGGAGAGGGAAATTATTAAATAAAAGTAGTTTGTTTTCCCTAGGTGTGGCGTCCCCTTTTCAAAGGGTGATTTTATTAATAAAAACCACCTAAATGTTTATTTAATTAATTCCCCATTTAATTTTTATAGTTTGGGAATTAAATTAAATAATCTTCATAATTAAATAATTAAATAATTATTGCTCCAGGCAATAATATTTAATTATTTAATAAAGATGTTCCCCTTGCAACATCCCGAAGCCCACGGGAAAGTATAGGCTAAGGGTCTTCATAAATGGAGACATTGCAAAAATATTATAGAGAAATGGAAGAATATAATATGCTAGGGAGAGAAAAATCTAATCCTTTGGAATGAATAAGTCATTCCAATATATAGTCTTCTTACATGTCTTTTCATATTCCCATGTGACTTTGCACACTCTGGATTAAAATAAAACACTTTTCCTTATTTTAAGAAAAGTACTTTTACAATAGAAGAATATGAAATCACTTAAATGAATGAGATGAAATTAGAAAAAGTGCGTCCCCCAACGAAAAAATAGAAATCACTGAGTGAGTAAAGCCACTTTTTACAAAAATATGATTTCTTCATGAAGAAATAGGTGGGGAGAAGTAAGAAGGGAATGGAAGAAGAGACTATCTCACAGATGGAGATCTAGAAGATGAAGACCCTTGAATACAATGCAGTGGAGGAACCTTGATATTCAACACATGCAACCGGAAGCGAGTGGCATCATCCTTTACCTCACACTCACTCGGAATAACAATGTTTTCCAGAACATCAACCCATGAGTCGGTTGCTTCCAAGATTTTCTTGCCTTGTCCAAACAAGTTTGGGAACTCTTTGGTTACTTCGGAAACAATGTTGTAAATTCTAGCCATTCTATTCATTGAATCAATAATGACACGTTGTGGATGAAAAAATTGATCCTTGATGTTCCTCGTGAACTGGTCCTAGAGTTCTTCAGTTGTTCTCATCTTGGAATTGTTTTCATCAAGCAGTTGGCAATCCATGTCGTTCAGAACAACACAAATCTCAGATTTCAGTGTGTCATTCCTCTACAAGAGTGGAGAAAGAGCCTTGACTTCATCTTTGAGAGTCTTGGTTCTCCATTCAATAGTTCATGTCATTCCTCTACAAGAGTGGAGAAAGATCCTTGACTACATCTTTGAGAGTCTTGACTCTCCATTCAATAGTTCTTACCCACTTTCTTAAGGTATCATCTTCTGCTTGTAGAAAAAATTCTTTGGACAAAAGAACATTCTTGTCTGAATTTTCCAGGGATTGCATATCAGGAATCAAATTCTCTCAGTGAGAAATCTCAGCATCAATTACCGCCATAGTACCTTTAATTTTTAGAGAGATTGTCTCACCATATTCATACACCTTGCTGATTTCGTGGATGAATTTGCAGCCATTTATCATAATACTCTCAACCCATGACTCATAACCCTCCCCTGATTACTAGATCTTTGAACTTCTTCCATGGCATTTTGATCAAGACTGTTGGTGGGAGACATTGCCTAAGCTGGAGAAGAAGAAGAAGCATTTGTGTTCAAAAATGTTTGGATGTAAGAAGAAATCACACACATGTGCTCCTTAAGTTCTTGAGTTTGTTTTCCTTTCTCTGCTCTTTCAATCAATCTTGCACCTAATTCTCTTAGGTTGTGTTCGTCCCCCATGAGTAGATTCTCCCACTAGAATTCTACGAAGATCATAATCAACAAGGATCATTTTTGCCTCAGATCTTTCAACGTGTGGTCGTGTCACTTCCATAAAGTTTGCTCTAGAAGCGCCAGATACCAATCTTGAAGTGGTTTTAGCTTTCTTTGACACTTTGCCTGATTTCAAGAGCTCTGCTACTGTATCATAGTTAGGGGTAACGGATTTGGCAATTGTCCGTTTCTTCTCTTCTATCAATGATGATATCCAAGAGAAAGAAGGATGGGGAGAAGAAGAGGAAGGCGACAAGGTTTGTATGGTGCAGGAGGAGGATGAGGGGAAGAATGAATGGGTGAAGGGAGTTGTTTGTTTCTTCTCTTCTATTAATGATGAGATCCAAGAGAAAGAAGGATGGGGAGAAGAAGAGGAAAGTGACAAGGTTTGTATGGTACGGGAGAAGGATGAGGGGAAGAGTGAATGGGTGAAGGGAGTTGTCCATTTCTTCTCTTCTATCAATGAGAGATCCAAGAGAAAGAAGGATGGGGAGAAGAGGAAGGCCATAAGGTTTGTATGGTACGGGAGAAGGACGAGGGGAAGAGTGAATGGGTGAAGGGAGATGAATGACAGGCGATGTTGAATGGGAAAGAGGAGGATTCCCTTGAGGAGAATTCACACAAAGTGAAAAGGATTGGTGGATGTCCTCTTCTGGAACAATTGGGATGTCCTTCGTGGGAGAGATGAAAATCTCTTTTGGCTCAGGGGAAGTTGCAAGGTTCTTTCTTACATGCAATTTTGAGATGAGAGAAATGCGTGATTTCTCGGGAGAAATGACCTTGTGAGGAGTGCTTGATGATGCAACATGGCTTTCAATAACATGCGACTTTGAACCCTTAATATAAACTTTGTTGCAGGAAGTGAATTCTGATACTTTGTTGAGGAACCACTTCTTAGACCTTTTTAACATTGTAGATGTGTGATCCATGATATCACCTGCCTCTCTGGTTGACAAGTCAATTGTCTTTAATGTCTGATTTTACACGTGTTTCATGAAGTTTGGATCATTGAAGTCACTACCATCATCTACCAGCCCTTTAGTTGCCCATTCCAGTTTGAAAAACTTTATTTGTTCAATAGTCATCCTCATATAATCTCTTTGGTCAACCTCGAGGTCATCAAAACAATCATCCCATGAGTCCCCAATTTTACGTTGATGAGTGTCAATGCAAGTAGATCTCATGTTTTTTTAGAAAAAATGTTTGTTGTCAAATTTGGTTCTTTTGGAATAAGAATGCAAATTGAAGCGGAGAATGGTTGACTCAATATTTTGAGCATCTTCATAGTTCTTACAACAATAAAAGCAAAACTTAATGGGAAAGTTCACACCTTTGATTTTTCTCTCTTTCAATCTAGCATGGACAATTCCCAATTGCCTACAAATCTCAATCATAATTGTTGGTCTTCGAACTTGCACCTGCATCTCAGATTTGGAAGGGCCGAGTTGTTTGTGACAACAATGGAATTGTCCCCAAGTTGTGGGACCTTGCGCGCTTGGGACAGATCTCCGGAGAAGGCTAGTTCCTCTACCTCCCTCTAACGCTACTGCTACTCCTAATGCGGAAAGCAAATCCTAGACTAAACATGCCAAGGGACCAGGGATAGAAGGATGTGTAGAAAGGGGAAATCCTAAGCTAAGGAAGGCGATAGCGCCGGAAAGAATCGATCGCTCTCCACGAGCAGTGAAGGAAACAGAGAGGGCACGGGAGAAAAGGGTGGATGGCACACGCCACAGATCAACACGTAGGCTTGGCCTTCCAGCTCACGCAACACATGAACACGGGGACTGCAAGCACATGAGTATGCACAGCATGCCAGAAAACGCAAATAGAGAGGCGAGATGCAAAGAAAATGCGAGAGGGAAGACAAGAGTTCCACAAAACCCAATTTTATTACTTAAGGGACGCACAATCATTTACATTCACGATAGGAGGCGAGAATAGATTGTAGAGACCACGCCAAGGTCTGAGACTCGTGGGAATTCGACCACCATTTTGGCATGGTGCCGTTACAATAGCGAAGGATCCTTTTTACAAAACAGAACTCTGCTATTTATAGAAAAAGGAGAGAAGAGAAGGAGAAATAGAGGGAAAATCATATTCAAATCTTCAACCACCAACAACCAACGATAAATGCCTGCGAATCCGCCTGCAAGGTTGTCAAATGCGCTTCCCCATGTCTGTTTGGCATGTCGAAGGAAGAAAGAAAGATCTGATTGAAATCTAGTGGTTGAGATCGATTAGATGTGTGCATTGATGATCAGAAAGACATTTCTCTGTTTTTCGCCTAACAAATCTCGCCTACATTTGAATGTGAATAGTCCAACGTGTAGCTTGTGTCAGCAACTCTCTTACAAGTCCAGGCACGCGCCGATCAGAGCTCTGTAGCAAAAGATACAACTGTCAGAAGATGTCAAAGCCATCTGGGCACGTAAGATATGTGGCGTGTGCGGATTGACTGAAGGTGTCGGCCAACTGTTTATTTATTTTGTCTTTTCTGCCACGTGTCATGCACTGGTTGGTTATCAAGATTCGGTGCCTTGTTGGTGCGCTTTGATAGGCTGTATATTGCTCACTCAAGTCTGAAAGATGATGTGGCATGATGACATGTGTAGAAGAAGGTGCAAGGCGCAAAAGCAAAAGGTGCAAGACTGGAAAAGGCAGGTGTGCAGAGGGGAAATAGAGGGAAGGTGCGCGCGTAACGCGCACGGCAGGAAAGAAGGCATACTTGTAGAAGGCAAGTATGGAAGCAGGGCGCGAGTATTTAACTGAGGAAGGGCGCGTGGTGGCAGAAGAAAAAGTGGCGCGCAAGGGAGCTTAGTGTATGCAAGCGCGCAAGAGGAATGCAAGGGACTTAGCCATTTTGGCAGGCAAGACTGTAGGGGCGCGCGCAAGGAGTGGGCGACAGAATAGGAAAGAATGCAGGCGCGCAGGAGGAAGGCGCAAAGAGAAATGGAAAAGGAGATAGTAGAATGCAGAGGGAGAAACAGGAAGGGCGCGTAGAGGAATTGTAGCCAAGAAATTATGTCAAGGGAGCAAGCTTGAGAGCGCGCAACCTGAAATGTGAAACATCTGAGTCATAATGAAAATATATAAGTTATCCAGATAACTAGGAGAGTTATTTGGATAACAATAACCAACTTGTCACTAGCATACCTGGGAAGCTAGATGGATAACCTTCAAAGCCACCAACCTTGCTATGTGTGAAATTCTAAAATTGAAATGAAGTAGCTCCCATACTTGCTAATAAGATTCGTAGCATCTTTTGAGATCCTCAATGTAATGTTTCCTTCCATTAATCTGACCACAAACATGGTGAGAGCATCGTTGGCCCGTTTGAAATGTTGTGAATTTCCTTCGTGAGTGATTTGGGTGTAATAATCATATACTCCCCCATTTTCACCCAACATCCCTTTCAAAGACAAACCCAGTTTAAACTCTTATTGCTACAATGGAATACCGCCAGATATAAAATCATATAAAATTCACTTGTGGAAGCCACACTCAACAAGACATTGTGTAGATTATCACTGATAATTTGGCACCAATCAATACACTATTATCCTTCACTTATCGCATTCATGAACTGAGCCATCCATGGCTTGAATTCATTTGTAGTGGGGTCACCCATAACTTGGCTCAAGAGAATGATCATATCCAAAATTTCTTCATGGTATTCAGCTCTCACCAGATTCTTGTGAATCTTTGACGGTCCTCTTTTTTGTACTTTTAACCCAAGAGTAGGATAGCATATTTTTGGAGCTTGGAATCACGGTTATTCCATTCAGGCAAAGCATACTTCCTTAGTTTAAAACCACGGAGTTGTTGCTCCTTCAGATTCCAAATGTGATACCAATGTTAACTAGATCTAGTTGAGCTAACAGTGTGCCATTGGCTGCTTTGTTCTCATGGCTGATGGGAGCGTAATGGTTTGAACATGCTAAAACTAGGTCTACACATTGAATGGCTAGTGGAAAGCCTGCAGCCCTATACAAACCACTACGGTAGATTCTGCCTACCATCCCAGTTTGGTTGTGTTTTGCTATCCTTACTCGTAAGATCACCGAAATCTTTGAAGTTGACATTACTATCCCCAATATTGGGCAAGTTAGTGACCAAGACGGAGATGGGTTCATTTCTGAAGTATTTGAAATTCATGATGTAGACGGAGTAGATAGAAGTGATGAACATATGTTTTGGAGGGCAAATAGATCTATGAAAGTGCCAATTCGATCGTTTTTGGGACCAAACCACAGAAAAATAAATCAGGCTATTATATCAAAAGAGAAGACCATCAATGTGAAGGCGCTTAGGAGAGTAGTGTTTGGACAAATTTTCATGAGATTTTTTTGGTAAGATCATGAGATATGAGTGAAAAACCTCCTAGGGCATGTAGGTTTATTTAGGGCAATATGGTTTTGTATGGAGAGCTGCAAATCAGCTTTTTGGGAGCAAAATAATGAGCACTTTTTGAAGTTGTGGTTATAAAATGCTTTTAGGAGGATGAAAGGTACTTTAAGTCATCTTGAAAATGCTTTTGGGAGGGGAAACAACTGAAATGCAAAAACACATGACCTAAAGTGCACTTCATGAGGAGGTTGGGAACTTTTGAGTGCAAAAGTGCACTTGTGGAGGTTTTCTAATATCCCTTTTGGGGGATAAAATGGAAAATTAAGGAAATTAGCTCAAACACAAACTAACCAAGTCTGATTTTTAAAACCAGCCAACTGAAAATAATCTGATTTTTGCAATATTCTAGGACAGCGAACTGGTTATGGAATTTAACTTCACTTTTTGAACCTTCAAAACCCTTCAATTAGCCTCACTTGAATTTCTAAAATTATAATATAACCTCAACAATCATGGAGTGCAAGAAATCTGATTTTTAATGCCCTAGATATGAAGATATGAATTTCATAAAAGCCTTGTCTGCAGTGTTATTTTAAAAAATTCATAACTCAACGTAGAGAAACACCAAAAATCATGAAACTTGAGATATTGGCCTTATAAAATATAGAGAATAAGATGATAATCCTAGATTAGCCAAAATGTCACCACACATGCTTAAACATCACTCCAATATAGGTCGCCCCTCTTGAAATTAAATATACTTTGCACCAACAATTGATAAAATGGAAGATTTCACCTTTATAAATCATAGGGAGCCCAACCATGCAAAGAAATTACATAGAAACCAGCAAATATCCTTGAAAACACACCTCTAAGCAAGTCACTTAGGGCATAAATCTGTTATAACCATAGTTGCAGGGAGACGTGGTCCCCCAACTATTGGGACGCATACCGGGTATGGGTACACGTACCGGGTACGTCTCTTGTACGCGGGAACCTTTGTTAACGTCTCCTCCCGTCTCCCCACACACATGCACACACACAAAGATTGTTTGCATATTTCTGTTACGATGTACTCTTCCCACAATATGTGCATTCTGCACATAGATTTTGAAGATAAAAAATTTCTGCGCATTAGTGTGTTTATTACTGCTTGCAGAAGTAGTGTGTTTATTACTGCCATGCAGAATTCTTGGAGTCTAGCATTGAGAACGTGGTCAGTAGGACTTTGTACAGTTAACAACAATGAGACCCTTGCATCTTAATACAATTAACAATAAAAATGAGCTCGAAACAAATTTTTGAGATCATAGTCATGACCATAAAGGATGAAAACACGCACTTCTCCAATTCTGCACCTCACCATGCACACGCAGTAGCCTTGTGCTTGATTATGAATGCATTAAATCCTGAAGTGCAGTTTATTTCTTAAGATGGAATCAATGTCTTATGTGGATACTTAGTAATCTATAACAGAAATAGTGCATTCTGAATCTAAATAAATTAATAATGTACAATAGTATTTTTCTAGTAATTTAATATATATTGCCGTCTCCCCGTACCCGTCTCCCACTTTTCTAAAAAATGTCGTACCAGTACACGTACCCGTAACCCATACCCGTCTCTTGGTAACTATGGTTATAACCAGCAATGAAGAGCAATACTAATGAGATAAATGTGGGCTTTCGTCCACACTATCCTCTCTTCAAGGGCTTTCGTCCTTGGGAGGTACTCAATTCAAGGGTTTTTCGTCCTTGAATGAGGTGGAGAAAGTGCTTCAACAAGCGAGCCTTCACCAACAAGATAGATTTATCCAAAAGCATGCCTACAAATGACTAAGCGACCTCCTTTTATAGACATAAAGGGTGCTTATTACAATGCAATCCAAAAAAAGACGACCCCTTAAGAGAGGATCTTTTAGAACTTCATTAAGTATTTGGGTCTACATGCCACAAATACTTTCTTTTATTTCCTAATTACATAGCCATCTATTGGAGCGCTAATTGTCCAATAGGGGATACATAAATACAAATAAGATAACTATTAAAATAATGATGTAATGACAAAGTTCAGATCTTCCCTTTGCTTTTTCCTTAAACCCACGGGGAGAAAATGGGTTAAGATCTTCAAGAACTAGCCTCCGAAAAGGGACATTACAATCCCCCCTACCCAAGATTGCTTGTCCTTAAGCAATTGCAAGAACCCAGATCTCAAATGATCCTTGTAGGCTTCATTTTTGTACCTACACAAGAAAGAAACTCATTAGAGAAAACAGGAGTGTTCAACAACACTTTTCCATTTTCTTCATCATGTCCCGTGCACATAATAGTTGGCTTGCTTCCATTGCTTGCAAGCAACTCATCATTCCCACTCCACATATGTCTTCCCAAAACTCCCAACCAGCTGTCCCATACATCTTCATAATCATGCATAACCTCGAATATTAGGAAAGCAATAGAATGAACCAATCTCATACCAATTGTATCCAAGCTGCTCATGATGGTGCCACTCTGAAGAGGGGCTGAAAACCCTTCATTTCTGATTGGAGACCACACTAGAAGAGGACTGGAAAAGTTTATAACAGTCATGCTAAAGCTGATGGTAACGTGTATGGATCCCAAAATTACAATTCCCTTATCATTCCCCTTCATACCAACCACTTTCGCTGAGAAAAAATATTGGAAAATCATTTGATCATAATCAAATTGAGACACAACGTGCATGAACTCAGTTTCTTCTATCATATTACTTCAAAAGTGTGTATACTCTTTTTACCTTGAAGCACAACATCCCTTTCTTCTAGAACTGCTGCAAGGACAATTTGAGTATGAATAAAAAAGTGCATTCCCAACTCACAATTAGAATATGAATAGTAATTTTTCTCCTCCCAAATCAGAAATGGGAGTTTCATGAAGGTATAATATATCATTTTGACTGGAAAATGGCCAACAAATCCACTCCCACAACTTTCAAAACTTGAAAATGCTTCCACTTTTGGTTTTTAGGCCAAAACTTACAAGTGACCAAAATGACCATAAGGGGGGCAGCAACAAGTTTTTGGCTATCAGGGAAGGTTGAGATGACTAGGGTCAAAACCAATGCTTGGATTATGTAGGGGACTCCATGAGCCTTCATTTGACTTCTTGTAGGGATTCTAAATCCATCCTGAGTTCCTGCAACCCTTTGTACCTAATCACTCTTCTTTCGGGACCAAAACAAGCATTAGAACGGTTTTTGTTCCCAGAACATATCCAATGCTCCCATAATCTGACTTTGATTGTACTGGTATAAAGGTAGACTCCGAGCACTTTCTGCTGGACTACACACAAGACACCTGAAACCACACAAGACTAAAACAGGACCATTCACAAGTTGAAACTCACAAAGGGGAAAAATTTGCAATATGAACGAAAATTATCAAAGGGAAGACAGTTTTTTTGGGGTTGTCAAGCAAAATGATTACTGACATTTTGCATGCCAACATGAACCAAGATCAATTTTCCTTCATCATCCAAAGTGGGTAACTCAGGTGAAGGTGTGATGTGTTGTCCCAGTTCCCTTTTGAGGCATGAAACATGCTATACATTATGAATCTTGTTGTGTTATGGCAACTCAAGCTCATAAGAAACCTACCCAATCTTTCATTTAATTTTATAAGGCCCATAGAAGTGGGGCTTGAGCTTCTTAGCTCCACTTTTCTTGAGAGAGGAGTATCTGTAGGGCTGCAATCTTAAGAAGACCATGTCTCCAACCTTGAAAGTTCTCTCAATACGGTGCTGGTCTGCATATAACTTCTGTTGATTTTGTTCTGGTTGGAGGTTTTCTTTGGGTGACTCCAATATTTCTTGACTTTGCATGACCAAGTCTCTTGCCCCTGGCACTCTACTATCCGTGATGACCAAGTCCATCAAAGAAAAGAGCATCATAACCATACAAGGCTTTGAAAGGAGTCATACCAATATAGAGACATGCTCCTCATATAGAGCCATTTGATCCAAGTTGTTTACTTCCCTGCATAGTTCCTAAAATATCCCTCAATCCACTTATTCACAATCTTTGTTTTCCCATATGTTTGAGGGTGGTAACTGGTATTGGTAGTCAACTCGGTTCCTGTCAAACGAAAGAGCTTTTGCCAAAATAAACTAAGGAACCCATTGTCGCTGCCGCTTACTATGTCCTTAGGCACCCATGAAGCATGAATATCTCTATGAAAAACAAGTCAACCAATTTTGGTGCCTTAAACTCGGATGTAACAACAAAGAAGTGAGTGTATCTAGTAAGCCTATCAACTACAACATATATACACCTCTTACCCTGGACTTTTGGAAGACCAATGATGAAATCCATAGAGATACTCTCCCATTTTTTATATGGAATCAGTAAGGGCTGCAAATAACATGTTGGACTGTTATGTTGGCAGGCAATACACTTTCTGATGTATTGGATGACCTTTCCTTTGAGACCTTTCCAAAGAAATATCTTCCTGATTCACTCACACTTCTTGAAATACCCCGGGTGACCAGCCAATGGTGTATCATGTACTGTTCTCAAGACTTTATTCTTCACTTTTGATTTTTGAATGAGATAAGTTATATTCTTGCAATGGATGAGGTCAGATATGGACGAGGTCATCTATCACCATATACCCGTCATCTTGTATTTTTTCCTCGAGGATATCAATAGTAAGAACATTCTTTGCATACTTTGCTATGATAGTAACCTTCCAATCAACAGAGATTTTAGATATGGAGCATAGAATAGGTTTTTTAGATAAGGCATCAACTACAAGATTATTTTTACCTTTAACATACTCTATTTCAAAATCATAAGCCCGAAGCTTACTCCCCCATTTCTGCTGCCTATCACTCAAATCTCTTTGGCCAAGGAAAAATTTCAAGCTATTGTGGTCAGTCTTAACCATGAATCTACACACACTAGGTACTTTCTGAATTTTGCCAAGTGTACATTATGGCCAACATCTCCTTGTCATAGATCGAAAATACATACATACATCAATACATAACATATCAATTCATGCATGCATCAATACATACATGCATACATCCATACATATCAATTCATTGAGGAGTATATATCTGAAATTAATTTACAAAATACATACATACATAGATATCAGTTCCTTGAGGAGCATATATATATCTGAAATTAATTTACAAAATACTAAAGCACTCTGCACGTCATTCCCAGACATATCGATTCAATTACGAGGACACGATTGTTGGTTACCATTTTTCTAACTGATTCCTTTTAATAAAATTGAAGAACCTAATAAAAAATTTGGATAACACAAGAAAAACAGCTTTATTGGATTAGACCTAGATCCCTTCAACATGGACCGGTTTGTCTAGAATTTTGTGAATTTGTGATCTGGATTGTATGTCCCACTGCCAAATCCTGGTCTGGGTGTCTTGGTATTTTCGTTTGGGTGTGTTCCTCCAGTGGTAGATGCATCCATAAGGGTTGAACCTGTTCAGGTGTTCCTCCCAATTAGGAACAACCCAGTTGCATGCATTAAATAAATAAAGTAAAACGTAGAATTGAAGAAGAGAAAAGAATAGAGTTTGTGAGGCCCGTGATACCTACCATCCTCCAACTGATGAATGAAAAGTTGTGGACCCCCTTTTTCTATTTTTCAACTGTCCAATTCAACTGGCAAACAAAAAAAAATACGCTCACCCTTCTTGTACATTTTGAAACTGAAGTTTTGGAAATAGTAGAGCTACAAGAAGGGATTTCTTTGTTAGAATGCTCACAGAAGATGAGATTTTATACTTTATTTTCACATGGGTTTTTCGTTAAATGTAAAGCCTCTCTAGGAGTGGTTCCCTGTCCATATGCTGATTACAAATTTCGCCTATTTTTTTATTATACAGTTTTTTTTGTTATTTCTTAGAACGCCTTTATAAACTTCTGTATTCGTTCATTGCTTGATCTTGGCTGTAGTCCCGTGTATTTCCCTGCACCCTCTATCTTCATCTTGCATAGTTGTATCTCTATACTTCTGTATGCAATCATCCATGCATTTTCTCCCTCTTTGTTCAAAATCTTCCAATAAATTAAATGTGCAATATTTGAAACTTGCATTGAAGTTGCCACTTGCCTTACAGCGGGTTTAAACAATTACAAGTTTAATTGATCAAGGAATGACCATGGATGGAAGATGTGGTGAATATAACTAATGAGAATATATATAGGTGCTTTGTGTTCCTAAAATTATTTTTAAATCGTAAAGAGGCCTTAATTATTTTTAATTTATTTATATGAGTTTCAATCTGATTATAGTCGGTTTGCTTTAGGCTGAAGTGTACCTGATTGTTTGTGTATAGGTAACTTTATTTTCTCTAGTCAAGGCAGCTGTGAAAATTTACGATGCTTGGTTGGATCTTCAATCCGGTTTTATTCATGTGGGGTGTACCAACGGACGGGCGAATCCATCCACTGTGCTGCCTCTTTCAATATCTCCATCTTCTAGAGGGGCTTTAATTTTCACAGTGCAATTAGGCAGTGTCCCTCAAGAAGGTAAGAGAACTTTATGTGATTGCATAAATATCTATTCAATTTTCATGTTAATGAGGATTAGGCGATGTTATGTTCTAGCTACCTCAGTGCTGGCAGTCTTCATTTACTCCAGGTGAAACTCCTGTGCCACGGAGTGAAAATCATGCAAGTGATTTGGCCAACAGTAGTGTTTTGAACATTCAATATGGAATATCTGGGGATCGGGTTGTTGGAGCACACTCTCCTGCACAGTTCAGCTCATCTAATGGTGATGGTAACTTGTTTTTCAAGAGTGCTCTTGTTCTACAAATGCCTGTGCTTGAGCCGCTGCTGGCAGTGGGTGTGTTACCACCATCATCAGATTGTTTAAGAGTGGGCCAACTGATCAACATGAAGTGGCGAGTTGAAAGGTTGAGGAGTTGTGTGGATGAATTATCAGCTAAGAAGGTATGCGAACAGACAGATCATATAGATTCATGGTTTATTTATGTCAACTGCTAAGTTAGAGTACTATGTTCATTCATACTAACTGCATGGAATCTATCTTTGTTTTGTGACAGGAAGAAGAAGAGCTTCTTTATGAGGTTGAGGTGAACCCAGAAAATTGGATGATGGCAGGGAGGAAACAAGGCCATGTAACATTGCCTAATTCTGTGGGAGCACGAATAATTATTTCTATTGCATGTATACCCTTGACCGCTGGATATGTCCAACCACCTTCTCTTGGTTTGGCTAATGTTGATCAATTCAATATAAGCTGCAACCCAACAGGACCACACCTTGTTTGTATACGTCCTCCAACCCTTTGCTCTTCCTTTTGCACAGTACAATCATGATTTTTAATGCTATACCTTGTCTGCTGAATTGGGATCCTGTTAATTCACTCAGAACTTGTGTGCTTTTCCTGCTAAGCTTGCCATGTACCATTGGTTATACATTTCTAACACGAATGTTTCTGTTGCTACAAACTGAATTCTGAACATATTCTTTGATTTATGTTCATTGATTTCTTTGTTGCCTGCCTTCACCAGTCCATATCAGGCTTTCCACACCATCAACTATTTGCAGGTAAACCTCAGTCATGATTAAAGACAAAAAATGTTCTCTACTAAATCGACCCATCAAAAGGCAAACCATTGTGCTGCTTCTGTTTTGTATGAGTGACTAAGTGACGAATTGTATCAAATTGGCTTTCAGTGCCTTGGTCTACCAAGTATTATATACAAGCATGGGCTGACCTTCCATGTTGCCAGAGATATTTTTGGCATTTTAATGCAGTTTTGTGCACTGCTGTCACGAGCTTTTTACGATATCCAGAATGCAATATATAAAACTCTCCAACAGTGAGATGGCTTGGGAGCTAGGCTGAAATAGATTAAGGTTGGTTGTGTTTTTTTCTGAATTATAGTTTGACTTGCATAATTCAAGTCTATTCCTACCACCTGAACCAAGAGTGGTATGATGACCTGGTTACATTACACACTAGAACAACTATCTGACATTTTGGCTTATCTTTGCTCCATGTGATTCTGAAAGCAATAAAAGAGTTTCATAGGATTTTCTCTCAATGTTTTATGCATATGTTGTTTACAAATTACAATAACTCATAATTTTCTATTTTGGTTCTTGCTTGATATGTTTCTGGTTCTTATGAGATTTTATCAAGCAACCTTCTATGGGATTCCACCTCGACACACATTGTATGATTTGAAACTGAAGAGTTTTCCTTTTAACTCATTAACCACCACAAATGTTTTTTGTTGTCCAATTGAGAAAGTACAAATGTTTCAGTTCTCAACATTCATAATGTAAAGAGCTTTGAACAATTTCTGTTGTAATTTAATAATAATGCTTTTGAAATTAAAATGTCCTCTGCCTTGTGGAATGTATATAGTTCTATAAACTAATATTGACATTTGTTCCAGCTGGTCTTGGAACTACAGTAATGCGAAATATCACGAGTAACATTTCTTTCTGAATCGAAAACTATGTTTAAGACTTGTGCATTGAAAATGTTTTGAGCGTCTTAAGTATACGATTGGACAATGCCAATATATGACATCAATGCAAGGAGGAATAACAACTGAATTGGAGGAAAGGGAGATATCAATTATCTTAGTACACAGAATTATATCATTTATGTGTATCTGAACACCTTTTCCCTGATTTGTTTGGCACCTAATGTGTCTTCCTTTCTAAAAGAAATACTATTAATAAGGTCATGTTGACTACAACGAATTTTTAAACCAACTAGAGAGATGATGACTCCCTAAGAAGCAAGGGAAAGCATTGTAAGAGAAATGTTATCGGCTTGTTTTGGTGTGTGAAGCATTAAGATAAAATAAATATAAGCAATACATTGAAATAAATTAAAAAACAAACTAAATGGCATGAGTGTCGAAGTTGGGTTTCCAATTTGTTTTTGGATGTAATTAAAAAGTTTACTAAATACTTATATTTGAATGTCTGTACAGTTCCTCCAAATAATTTTGAAGGCCTTACACGGGCATCATGAAATACCATACATGAAACTTGGATTGTAATTTGAATCCAATGTTAAAAACACATCAATCGGAATGTGATTTGAATGATCAAATTTAAATGACCTTAGTCACGAATTCAGGTTGAAGGGCATATACTAATCACACTAATCCAACCCTTTTTGTGACAGATTAGTTGTACTTCAATTCATAAGGGTAAAGTGCACGTTGGGTTAAGTCTGAATTTCAATTTGAAGGGCATGTAGTCATTCACCTATTTTTGTGGCTTAAAATAATTGTTCACATAAAAAAGCACGCATATCTTCATGGAATGTGTTCTTTGAATCATAAGCATGCCTTCAATTTAAATATTATAAACTACTAGTGTAATTTTTTTTTTAAATATTAAAAAACATATATTTTCTTGTAGCTAAATGTGGATTCATACAACAATCATGTGAATTGTTAAAAGAAAATTGTTGCATCATCGAATGAAATGATTGAAGGAGTCTATGTGATGCATTTATATGGTAGGGATGTTCTACCAACATTAGAACTCTCAACTATAACCTTGCTTCTTAGCAAATATATTTAACTCTAGGAAAAGAAATAACATATATTAAAACATCACTTTCTTACCTCCTTGTCTCGTGTAGACCTCAATAACTACAATGTCCTCTCTATCCCTAAATATGACATTGTAGTCAGTTATAAGTTTAACAAATAATTATTCAATGTTACTTCATTGTTTGAAATTCCTAACCATCAGTAAAGAAACAACCATATGATATCAATTTTCTTCTCAAACAATAATTACAAGCTCTTTAAAGTAATTGATTTTTCACAAACAATGTCGATAAATTTATAATCACAACTGCAAGAAATGTGTAATAAAAAGTGCTACTAACATAAATTCAATGTTTTACCTCATAGGAAGCTCAAGCAATTTGCTCAGGCCAAGTAAGGACAATATGGAACCAAACCGAAAAGTGGTGTACCCTATTGATTGCTTGTGAGGCTTTGTATATTAGAATGAGGTTGTCAACAAGAGGTTGTATATCGGAATGAAGTGTCACATATCGAAAAAAATACGTTTTATCATTGCGAGGGAGAATGAAAAATATAGACAAAGGAGAGCATGATCACCATTATTATAGTAATCTCTCTAGACAAAGCACATCATCTACATTAAATACATGAAGGTGTTGGCCATTGGGGATCACTAATTTTAACCCCACTTAGTGGACGCTGTATAGATTTGGTAAGAGCAAGATTAATTTGAACATGGATGTTGGTTTAGGTTTGAAATATAGTAGGTGACTAAATATGGATCTTCTACAAAAATACTCCAATTTGTGGATTGATAGATAAAAATGAAAAAAATAGTAGAATGGGTTGCATGTTATGTGAGAACAATTAATTGTAGAGATGCATGTTACAGAACAATATATTGCAGAGGTCACGGGCATGTCTACAGAGGGGCTTAAATTGTTGAAAGAGAAGAAGCACATGAACCATGAGATCTCCATTTTTTGGGGCCCAATGAGAGGGTGAACCTGTATGATGATGGCATCGCTAGGACTTGGTCTTTCGGGAGAGGTGGGCTGATGTCTGTAAAGTGGTTATGAGATATTTAACCCTTGAGGGCAAGTTCTGGAAAATCTACACTCACCACCTCTCAATCCTTAACTACTTCTACCGCAATCAGGCTATGAGTTTCTCGTTTTTCTTGTTGTGGTCTCTTATTGTTTCTATTTCAGATTTTAAGGAGGAAAAAGATGATTCCGTCCTGCACCATGGCTTGATTATGTTGTTGTTCCAGAATGGCAACCTTGTTTGCCTCCCATCCCGCAACCTTCTAGCTCGGACAAGGAAGTCTTAGCCAACAGGATGAGAAAGTTGAAAAAGAAGGACCTTGTGGAGAATGAAAGCGAATAAGTGGTTGTGGAGGTGCTCTATGTCATGAAGAAGGTGGAATCTTCTAAAGGGAAGGGCATTGAGAAAGATAATCTCAGAGACACCAACAGAGATGCTAGGACGCTTAATATGGAGGTGAAAATTGATACTTTTCTCAAGGTGACCAAACATCTAATCCAGGTTATGAAGGAGTGGTACATTAAGTCAGATGTTCAAGAAAAAAAAATCAATGGCCTTAAGGTGGATTTCATCATGCAGGAACATAGGATTTTTATTTTGCAGGATCAATTGGCCAAGCAAGGCAAGCAGAAGAGAGATTTTATGCTGGAGGTCAGCAACACCGACGAGGAGGAGGCTAGCACCAAGGATGAAAAGCATGAGACTCAGCTCGCTCCTAGGTAGACTCTGGAAGGTCTAAATCAAGGTCCCACCTCCCACACAAGGAGCAAGAAGAACATGAAAATTTAACTGACATTTCGCGGACTGGGTTGTTTCTTTTGACGTTTGTCCTTCCGGTTTGTTTCCATGGGTCTGGGTTTGGGTTTAGGGACTATATTCAAAAAAAAAAAAATTATGTAATTGAGGTTGTGTTTGCCTCGCTCCTTGTTGGGCCTTAGTATTGGTCAAGTTGTTTCGCCCTATCTGGGCCCTTGCTGGTTTTTGGGTTGTTTTTTGCCCTAGTTGTTATCGAATATATATATATATATATATATATATATATATATATATATATATATATATATATATATATATACTGTGAGTTTTTTGGTCCCCCTAAAACCAAATAGTTACCTAAAATAAAATAAAAATGAGAGAACAATTCAAACTTTCACCCACATGTATGCATAAACTTAATTAATGTGAGAAGTGGAGAATATGTTATATGGTATAAATGTCTAACTCTACAAATTCATAAGAAATTAGCCACCATGAAATCATTCCTATTCGAAAAGTTGAATACAAAGTTATTTTATTGCATTTTTATTTTTTATTTTTTTGCACTAACTTTAAACTGTAAAGTTTTGAATGTTCAAATGTTAGCTAATATGTTGTCGGCTTTTCTGAAAACCAATTGTTCCCTAAAATTTTAAAATATCGTATATTTAAAATTAAATAAATAGCTAAAATAATTTGTAATCAAAACAAAAGTAAAAAATTAAACAAAGACCCTATTGAATGCAAATGTGCATAAAAAAAACTAGAGCTAATAAAAATTTGGAGATTCGTAGTAAAAACTTAGGTATGTTGTGCATGTTTTATGATGTTTTTATTTATTCATGAACAAATCAATTTTAAAAATCTAAAAAAACACTTTGTGTTTTTACTTGTTGATTTAATGAATTAAATTTGCAATTGTTGGCGCATATAGTGCCAAGGGAGACGAGCAAAAAAACAACCAAGCTCAAACTAGATTTTCGCGACAAAAGAGCTATCAATGTTATTTGTATTCTAGGTGTATCTTTATTCATTTATTTTATGATAGATTTCACTTTTCACTTTTCAATCAAAACCTTAACAAATATTTTGATACTCTTTACCATTCATTTATGATATTTTTTGTTTGATATTAGTCTTTGAAGTTTTGACACCTACACCAGATCTCAAATATTACATTCCAATGAGGTAGTTTTATTTATTTTTATTTATTTATTATTTGTCTTGAAAAAAAGAATAATGAGTGTATTTTTAATGCTCCCAGATCTGTTGTGATTAGTCATGGATAGTAATTCATAAGTTGTTGAGGAAGCACTTCGTGTTGGTGCAAAATGCTATGTTAGTACTCATGATACAGTTGGAGGTACTGAGATTCCAGATAATGCTACCTTTTCGGACTTTTATCGATGATGAAAGAACTCATATCAATTTGACATTGTTTTTTAATTTGCTACAACAGAATAATCTTCATCTATGGCTAATAATGAAATCAAAAATGATGTTACTCTTTCACAGTATTTGTAGGAAAGAAAGAAGTTGAGAATCTCATTGGTAGATCAAAAAACTTCCTCTCCCAAAAACATTGCATCTTCTTATATCTCCTAATGCTTGCCAAAATTTATCGTGAAGTTGATTTAATCTATGTTTCTCTCTATTCATCTAACATCCTAGTATGGAAATCCATGAAGAACCTAAATAGTCCAACCATTAAACTAAGTAAATGCTAGGACCCAGACCCTTTAACATTACAGGGAGATCAATGTGATAAACATATAGATGAATATTCCAGTTAGATTAATTACAGAGTTGAAACCAGGTGACTAAAATATTGATTTAATAATGGACTTCAAGTTGATAGGGACATCCATGTGAACTTCACTCTTCAAGAACCTAGGGTTAGTTATCCGATAGGAAAAAGTATGACCTTAAATATGTGACATATCATAAGCTAGATTGCGTATTAACTTCCTTATGACCTCAACTCTTGGTATTCACGTTGTGAACCAGTGAAATTCACACGGTTATTGGCTTCATCCAGATTTAGACCATCCGTTCGCTCTTTGAATGCATGAATGCTAACATGAACTCACAAGTGCAGAGTCACCTGAGTGGCATCGTGCAATGGCATACCTATAGTACACATCATGCCAATTACGTAAGGATCCGCTGCACAAACGAGTGGATCTTCTAGCCAGTTATGTAACATTATGCCTATAACTATAAATGCACAAATTCATTTCATAATTTTTCAATCACCTAGATCTACCAAATGGATATATTTTTGTGAGTAAAATTTTGGGGGTCAAGTCACAATTTGTAGAACTAGGATGGTGATGAAGATGCACGTATATTTCCAACCAGAACAATTCAAGTGGTATAGATGGATGTGTGAGCAAAAAATACAAGAGGGTCTGGGTATTTCACATCAAACACAAAGTATTTGAAGGAAAGAGCTCCAAACCACACTTACATAAAAATATTGATTACAATAGAACTATCTTTAACGAGGATATGTGTGTCCTTCCCTTTCCAGTAGACATACTTATAGTACCTAATTATGGATTATATCCAAGAGACATCAAAGAAGTAATGTGTACGAGTCCACGACATCTTAGAGGGAGATCTAAGGTGGTCTCATCTTCCATGAGACTACATATGATGACATCCAACTTAAGAAATTCACCTATCTTAATCTAGGTTCAACACTAGAATAAATTGATTATTTCTGAGGCATCCATGGAGGAAAGAGATGGTAAAATGAAGGGGTCTCACTAATTTACCAAGGAATGCATGAATCTAGCACCATCCTTTCCCCAATCGACGCAATTGACTTCTACACATAAATCCAAGAGAAGTGCGAACACGTTTTATAACACAGTCAATCAGAGCTACAGTGGAAAAATTTATGACATCACAGATGTCTTCCCCACTAGAATTATCTCCCTGATATTGAGGGTCCTAATGAGGAAGAGGAGGAAGTAGCTGTTCCAAAGGAATAGATTATCGTGATTGAGGTTGAATAATCTCAATCAACTATATCTTGTCCATGTAATTTCTAGAATTAGTATCCCACAAACCCTTATGGTAGTTTGGTTTGTGAAGAAATAAAGGGTGACAGTATGTTATTGGTTCTCATTAATTTTCTCACAAATTCATCAATCATAAGTTGGCTTTGTGCTGTAAATTAGCTTCTTTTATCCATCCCCAGACATTTTAGGTCATTGGTTGAAGATGGAGGGTAAAATTTAGTTGTTCAAGAAAATTCCATAAGGTTAAGCTATCAATGGGAGATTTACCTGCTAGAAGTTTCCATGTATGCCATTTCAATGAGATGTGCATAGGCATTGAATTAGGGGTCAAATGGTTTACTACATTAGGAACCATTGAGTATGAAACTTCCAAGGATTTTTTCATGCAGTTCACATTCTGAAGGGAATGAATTTTGAGTTACAAGGGATGCATGTAAAATATTTGCATATTTGGTAAGTTCTCATCAAATATAGAAAATTCATAGGAAGGGGGTAGATGGGTTTGTGGCACAATTATTCTCAATGGAATCTTAACCATTAAAAGGAAATATACCATCCGATCTATAGACAAATTATTAATAAGTACTCATTTGTTTTTAGATATATATGAAAAGAATTGCCTCACCTAAAAGACATCATGATCATGCTTATTTAGCTAGTACTAGGGATTCAACCACCCAACCATTCGATCTTATAGGTACCCTTATCTAGAAAAGAGTGAGTTTGAAAAGATGGTATAAGAGATGTTGGAAGTAGGTATTATTCACCATAGTAAGAGTGTTTACTCTTATTCCATTGGTGATGGTCAAGAAATAATAATGAAGGGTAGTGTATGTGTCTAGACTACAGGGAGCTCAACAAGATACACAGTGAAAGATAAATATCATGTTCCCTACCATTAGAGGTTTGTTATATGGATTACATGGTACTGCTTGATTTTACAAAATTAGATCTTCAATCAGGATACCATCAATTCAAAATTCGTGATGAATATATTCATAAAAAAACATTTAGGAAACATGAGGACCACTTTGAATTTCTAGTAATGCCATTTTGGCCTTACAAATGCACCATCTACTTTCCAAGATTTTGATGAATTCAATATTTTCGGCCATTTTTGTGGAAGTTTGTCTTTGTACTCTTTGATGATATATTAATCTACAAAAAGACTTGGGGAGGAACATTTACATCATGTCAATAAGGTATTGAACACTCTTGAATGACAAAAACTTTATTTTGAAAGCCCTTCCAAGTGTGATTTTTTGGTAAGGAGAGGTAGAATACTTGGGTCATAATCGTGTCTCATGAAGGTCTAAAAGTGTTTCCTCATAATATCTAATCCATGGGTGGATTGGCCAGATTGCTAACACCCTCAAAAACCTTAAGGAATTCTTAGGGATTATAGGTTATTATCACATAGTTTGTGAAGAATTTTGGTACGAATTGTAGCACCGTACTCATACATTAATGAAGAAATAATATTTTCATTGGAATGCAGGAAGCAATCCTAGACATTTGAATCGATTGAAGAAGGCCATGTGCACCACTCCAGTTTTGGGGTACCCGATATTTCTCCAAAACCTTCATTTTTGTATGTAATGCATTAAGGGTATGGCATAGGTATAGTACTTATGTAAGAGGGAAGTCACTCCATTAAATTTGAGAGTCATGTCAACTCAAAGGTAAGAACCTATCAAAACTAAGTGTCTAAGAAGGAAATTCTATGGTTTTTCTTCATGCAATCAATCAATGTAGACTGTATCTCACTGGTTAGTCACTTTAAGGTAAAGAAAAAATCATGAAAAATTTAAATACTTATTAGAGAAAATGACTATCATCTAAATAAAAACAAAAATGAGCCACTAAGATATTGGGATATAAATTTGAGATCATTTATGAAAAAGGAAAAGAAAATGCGGTAGTTGATGCACTATTTGATGAGAGATGAAGTCCACAAAATCATTTTTATATGTCATGCCCATATTACAGGTAGATTGAGGTAGATCAGGAAAGGTACAAATGATTGAATCACATAGAGACCCGCATATTCTCATTCAAAATTCCAACAATATCCGAGCATTTAAGAAAAAAAAAATTGTATGGAAGAGGGATGCATTTTGGTACAAAGATTTGATTGTACTTATGCAAAAAAATCTTACCTTTAAAATTCAGGCTCTCTCAGAGCTCCATGCTTCTCCAATGGGTGGCCATTATAGATTCTTGAAAAACTTATCATAAAATTAAGTAAGATTTCATATGTGAAGGGTTGAAAGCTCATATGTTTAGATTTTTTTTGTAGAATGCTTGGTGTGTCAGTGCAACAAAGGATGAAACTATTAAGACTCTATTCGACTTTTACAAACTCTATCTATTCCTAGTGAGTGGTGGGTAGAGGTTTAAATGAATTTCATCACAAGATTACTATAAATTTGAAGGGAAAAGTGTAATTATGGTAGTTGTGGATAGAATGGCCATCAAGTATTCTCTTTTTTTTCCCTTGTCAGATCTATTTATAATGATTAAAATTTCCATATCTGTTATGGATATAATTCAAGATGAAACATGGAACGCCCTAGTATTATAGTCAGTGATCATGATCCTATATTTACTAGAAACTTTTGAATTGATTTTTTCTCATGTTTAGGTACCCATTTGGGCTTCGTATTTCATCATATCATCCCTAATTTGAAGGATAAAATGAGGTAGTAAACAAATTTTTGGAAGGCTTACCTATGATGTGTTCCTTCAAATAAGCATGAGAGATGGGGTTAAGTGGATACCACTTTGCATAATGGTGGTATAACACTTCATTTCATACTTCATCTAAAATATCCCCATTCTTGGCATTATACGTTTACGATCCACCATCCCTCACTTCCAACTTAAGGATCCAACCTAAAGTAAGATCAGTGAGGATCAAATTCAACAACAATAGGAGGTTCTCTCTATCCTAAAAGAGAAATTGGTCATGACACAAAACCGCATGAAGCAACAAGCTGATCAACACCGTAATGAACGAAGCTTTGAAGTTGGAGACTTGGTTTTTGTACGATTATAGCCATATAATCAAATATCCTCTAAAAACAAAAAAAGATAACAAACTTTCACCCAAATACTATAGGCCTTATCAAGTGTTACAAAAAAATTGGCAGTGTGGCATATAAAATGGAGGTTCCTTAGTCAAGTAAACTACATCAATTTTTCCATGTTTCTTGCCTAAAGAAGGTCATTGTGAAGAAGGTTCTTCTCAATCAACATTACTATAGCTTGATGAAGAGGGATGCATCGTCTTGGAACCTGAAGGAATCCTACAAACACACATTAAGAATTTGAGGACAACAGTCATCACTGAGTATTCCATCAAATGGAGGAATGTGGACATCAAAGATGCAACATGGGAAGAGGAATCATTCCAAGAGAAAAATATAGAGATTACCAACATTGGGTACAATGTTGCTTTTAAGGGGAGGGGCATTCTATGCCCTTAACCCTAGGTCATATATCGACATATGGATAGCCGGCCTGTGGTTAACATAATCTCTTATCATGTCATATCATATTTAATTATGTTTTCATGTGCTTAGTGGGTTGGCCTTGGGACTTTGCATAGTATACTAGGGTATATACAAGAGTTAGAAAGTAGGATATTATCACCATATTGAGCACTCGAGTCTTATTGTATGGTTTGGAGGTTTCCCCCTTGAAGTGGAAAAGTCATTATACTTGCATATTGTGATCATTTCTCTATATTTTGGTGTTCTTCGGAGTTACATGTTATTGATATTCAAATCTATCTAAGTAATTTTACATAATTTAAATCTGCATGAAGTATTTTACACAAGCACTACTACAAAAATGTGCAAATAACGCCACTATTTGGGTCAAATTTGCGTCGAAAATTGTGGTGCAAATGTGGCACTATTTTGAGGCTACTAGACATTTTAAAATGTGTTGTATTTGTGTCATCTTTGCACCAATTTAGCGTCTTATTTGTTCCAAATGTTTGTTGCTTGTTATGTGGTGCAAATATGACGCAAACAACAACCAACATTTTTTAAAAATTTAATTAGTTAACACATTAGTAAATTGTATTGTTTTTTATAGATTATTATTTGTTTTAAGGTGAATTTATTTTTGTAAATTGAATTGAAGATTCCTAATATAAAATGAAATGGGTTTATTAAAAAATTATAAAAATATCATAATATGATTTGTATATAAAAGTACAATAAACCCATATTACACATAATCAGATAATTCAATATTTTTATTGCAATTTTGTTTATACAATAATGTATAGTATATTACTTTTGGGAATTACAAAAAGAGACCAATTCCCTTTTTAGTTACAAAAAAATCAATATGTGCCTAGGTGTTATTCCTCCTCTTCATCCTCGTATTTGTCTTCGTCATCGTCATCGTCATCCTTCTCCTTGGTGTGATTCTCTTTTGACTGAATTTGCACTCCTTCTTCATCTTCCAACTTCGTTTGCCTATAAACCTACAAATATTTAAGGATAAAAAATACATTTGTTTGAATTTAAAAGTTATGTGACTCCCAACTAATTAAACTAGTATTATCGGTACACATCCATTCTCATTGGCCTAATTGATGAATTCAGTTGACTCCTAACCCATTGATTTTAATGTTGCTTGCACCTCTTTTGTTGCAAGTCGGTTAGTTCGGATTTTCTGCAAAAAATGGCGAAATAAAAAATATGAGTATTAATAATTTATGTAAGAGAATTTCTATGATGAAATAAAATTATGGAATGACTTGTATCAAACTTACATTTTGGTTTACTAACACCGCTAAACTGTGTTGTCCTGTTTGATGGGTCACATGTCCTCTTTTTTTACTTATGCTTCGCAACCTAGTTGTTGGTTACTTTTCCTCCTTGCGTTCATTGAAATATTTTATAAATATTGATAAAAATATTAAAATTTTAGGTATCATAAATTGAGTTAACTAACCTACAACCTTATTATTTTCCTCTTTGAGCCATTTATCACAGAGACCATTCCAAGCTTATGGGTCTATATTGGGCGGTCGAAGAAGTCTCCTCTCTGCATCAATGATTCCTTCATATTTTAGCTGCATAATATAGATATAAAATAATTAGTAAAAGATGTGATTTTTTTAAATGTATTATCCACACAATAAAATTACCTTTAGATGCTTCTCAATTAATCTAAACTCATGTGCTGCAAACTTTTTTATTAACCTTGTTTTATATTACAAAGTCCCAAAATCATGTCGAGTTAAATCAATTATCCTCTCGTGATTTCCTTTTGGGATTTCATTCCACTCTCTATGAAAATATATTTTGAATTATTGCGCCCTCAATAAAAAAAATTGAAATCTTTGAAACCCAAAAATTTAAAGTGTTTAAAATATCATTATTTTTTCAATATTAATACAAAAAAGATGAATAAGGTGATATTAATAGAGCTAGTAAAAATATAAGTTGAAAATAATAATTAAGACACTTAAATGAAAATATATTAAAGTATTTCGCCAGTGTTATTTACATACAAAGACATTTCCAAGTCCACTCTCATTATATGTACGTACCTATCATGGATAAGGTGAGAGGGTCTCTCATCCCCTTAAGCTGGTAGGGGCAGTGTCCTCATTATCGCCATACCCCCTTATTGAATTCAAGAGTACATCGTTAAGGATAAATGGGGGAGCATTTTATCGTCTTTGTTTTCTTATTTTAACTTGTGTAGGCTGAGAGAGTCCAACACTCGAAGTGGATTTGTAATAAAATTATAAGTTGTCATTACTGAATTAAATAAAATCAATTGGATAACAAAACAAAACAATTATACCTCCAAGGTGGTGACTTCCTCACTGCAACCAAAGGGTGTGTACCCCTATCACACTCATCCTCCTCCAAGTCTATAAACGAAGTAGAATTGTTGTAATGAAGTGTTATTATTTTTGAATGACGATAAATAGATTGTCAATAATTAAAAATAGAGTAAATTTAATCGATCAAATGAAATAAAATTATATTTAAAAAACTATAAATTTTACCTTTGTGGTTGGTCCCTAGATGTCGAGAGACAACCAATGTTACAAAAATGTTCTCAGATACTAATAGACCTTCCATTATGAAGTTATGTGATTAACATGTAAATATGAAAAAATACTCTTTAATTAGAAAATAAAATGTAAACCAATACCTTCGTGGTGGGTGTGTGGAGGTTGATGGACATGCAGACGTGTAAGGTTGTCATGTTGGGTTGTCCAACTCCTCCTCCATGTCATGTCATGCTGAAGCACGAATTTTATAACCTCCACACATAAATATGTCAATCAATGATGTCTCTAATACCAATAAAACATTCAAAAAATCAAAATAAGAACAATGATATTGAAAATATACAATACTTCTAATACGATTATAATGTTTTAGAACATTTAAAATTTTACATTTTCACAATTACAATATTTAATTAATTTTAAAAGTGAATTAATTTATTATAGCATATGGCTTGAATGTTTTTTCTTAATTAACTCATTCTTGATTGATGATAAGAGGTTCATTTTTTTGTGCTTATTGTCTTCCAATATTGGTGCGGGTTGAAATGACAGGGTCTTCCTGGCTAGTCTGAGATTTGGCCTTGGGCCACTTTTAGGGATTTCAAAACCCCTGTCCAACCCATGTCCACTCAATAATGGATGTGACATGTATAACACAGTCATCCCTCCGTTCTTTGAGTATTTTACAGGACATGTGGTTGTTGCCCCTCATTACCACATCTAATTTATTGGGTGTGGTCAAGTGTTCTTATGTTGATTCTTTGATGGTATTGATGGTGTAATGAGGATAGTGGAAACCCTCTTTTTTCCATGGTGCCAGGTTAGTGGGTTTTTTCCCTCAAATTGTGTCATTTTTATTCTCTTTAGCATTGTATGTTCCTTTCATTGGAAACAACTTTGAGCCTATGTGATTGCAATGGAAATGTAACATTGTTATCCTAACGGATGTGCCCCCGTCTCTATATAGTGTGATTCCTTAAATTTTGAAAATTTCCTCTTCAAGCAATTTTATGTTGCACAAAACTAGCGTTTGGTTGCCCACCCATCAAGGTAATGAGGTGTCAATGTTTCAAATTCTAATTGGATCACATTTTTCTTAGAATATGATAATGTTATGGAAGTGTTTTATAAAATGTTAGAGGGGGACCAAGGAAGTTCTCAAAATAACGTACATAAAGGTATCGAGTGGTTTCCCCATGCATTAGCAATGATTTTCCTTGTCCCATATTAGATGTGACCTCATCTTTGCATAGTTT